>CM022706.1:41061866-41661866 GCA_012295165.1 Asparagus setaceus | reverse complement strand
CTTGGTCCTTCTAAAGTCCCAAAGACTGTGAGTCGGAATTCCCTCAACGGTGATGAGATTAAGCCTGCCGCCTCAATCTTGACCTAAGATCTTGAGTGTTCACGCAACGACGCCGCTACCGTGACCGAGATGGCCCTCACAGTGGACTGACTCATTAGCTACTAATAGCCAACTACAATAGAGGAATGTCGACTCCACCGACGGTCCGAGCTCGGAGATCGAACCTAGCACCGTACACCCCATGACGCCCATAACCATGCTCAAGGCCATCCACAAGTCCACCTCGAAGTCCGAGTCGTTTGTTCGTTCCCAACATAAAGTTGGTCGAACCGAACCGGGCGAAAGCAAAACGACAGGAAAATAAGGCTCAATGAAGCATTCCTCATTTACTCGAAGGTGAGATACCCCGCCCGATATTCACTAGCCAATTGAAATAGCCAATGTTAAGTGAAGTTCGCCGTGCGTCTTCGCACCTCCTCGTCGACCAAGGACTCACCATATTGACCGAGAATCGAGGAAAACATCCGAAAAGATCCACCCTTTGTGAATCGCGACCGCTTTGATCTCGCGAAACCACACCCTTCCATCGCAATCCTCTACCAACCGTAAGAAAGGAGTAGACGAATTGTGGAACCCGGCCGACATCATGTCGGACGATGAAGGACCAACCGTGTCATCAAATAGGTATATGGGAGCTCTACTCGGACGGAAGGGATGCGATGATGGCTCGCCCTTTCTCGGGTAAACGCCGAACTATATGCCGCAATCCACGGTGAATACCGCCACCATCACCGAAGGAGAGAGAGTTCCTTCTTGTGGGCGAAGTTGAACCGCAGGATAAAGGACCTCCAAAGGTAAAGCATCATCGATTGATATGGAACCACACACTTCTTGAGCCGATTGCAAGATAGCCCGCTAGAAGAGTTGCTTACCGGATAGGCTTCACCGCATGCCACGTAAAGGTCGCGAACTTGGTCCCCGGCGAAAGCCTTCTTTGGCGAGCCGAGTGTATACGAAGTTAGCCTCGCACTTTGATCAGTTCATTAACCTTCAAGGGGTGAGCGTGATAGTTCACATATTTCCTCGCCGATTTGTCCTCCAAATGCCGGAACAAGTAATTGGCGAATCGCCGCACTCACCGCGATTTAAGGTTCGATTGGGCCGAGCTATATGGTAATGACAAGTGAGATCCCATAAAGTCTTATAACGACGGGCGTATGCTCTTCACCGCTCAGCCTCGATTGAGGGAAAGTACTCGATATAGCATCTTCCCATGGGTAGACCTGAAATACGGTACATCTCATGCAAAGCCAACCCCAACTCGCCATGTTTGGTGAAAACGATTCGAAGTCCGGATTATAAAGCTCAATAAGGTAAAGAAATGGTTGACACCGATTGGAAGGCCATACATAGTGGCACGAATCGTCAATACGCATCGCGCAGCACGGTTCTCCATCCCATCGCCGAGGACGAAGCGTCAGCGACCCCACCGCTTACTTGACGAAAGTGTACCTACCGAAGAATCTATGATCGACGACGCATCTCTCGCCCCAATTTAGCAAGGCGATTCTTCAAAGTCGAGGCAGAACGAAAAGCTCATCACGGGCGGTGTGTCCACTCTACAACCCTGTGGTGAAGGCCGATGACGCGATTCCTCGCTCAACCCGAACCGCCGGGTAATAAACCCACAATGAATATGATCATGCTCGGTCAAACGCCATGACATACGGCGGTCACAAAGATGGTGTCTAAGGTCGGTCAACGAGCCGACGAGGTATCCGGGAATATACAAAGGGCCTCCGCGCCTTTGTTCAACCACCTCTCACTCTCGATAAGAGTCAGATCCGATCCTTAACCGAAGTCGCCAATAGATAACTGCCGCGAAGGTTCGCAGAGCCGGCGCCCCTTACGAAGCGCGACGGTGACCAATCGTCGGAGAACGCTGAACTCCTCAAACACACTGATCGCTCACGATGTCCTGCACAAATCGAGGCGTAGATAGAAATCGCGGATCATCACACATGGAATAATAGTCACTATGACGCCCATCGATCGCCGTGAGGTCGAAAAGCTCCCGAGGAATAATCAACCAAATCGAAAATACTCGCTAATAAATGGCGCTGAATTCATCTTACATAGATTGAGTCATTTACCTTATAACGGTATGACGATTTCATCCAGATAAACACCCGAGAACGATAAATATAACCGCATGATCCAAGCGCAATATATTCCGCTCTACGTATGCAGAGTACGGTGTGAAATCGCCCCGCTAAAAACATCGAGACGGTGATTTTGAAGCCTCAATCCTCACGAAGGAGAATTCGCTCTTCCCAATCGCCACAAAGGAGAACGGCGGGTCATAACTAACGGCATAATCTGAAGCGCCGATCCCCACAAAGGAGGATTTCGTTTCTTCCCAATCGCCACAAAGGAGGACGGCGGGATACAACGATATATGTGTGAGAATATGATGACGACGCCGGGCGCACCACCGAAAGAAGGAGGCGCGGCATTCACGCCGCGGCGAAGTTGATCGACTCAAACGCTGCGGATCTCCCCGACGACATCGGAAACCGCAAAAGAAGACAAATAAGGTCGATATGCGCTGAAAATCAGAAATGCAACGTAGTCCGCTTATCAGGTCGCGGCCCACGGACCACGACCGAGGCACCAACGGTGCCCTAGCTCAATCAAGACCGACCACGAAGCACTAACGCGACGTCGCAACAAGGCGGGGCGCTGGCGCACTGCCACGCTTCGCCGACGCGGGCGCTGGCAAGATACCGTTACTAACGGGCGCAGCGCCGGCGCGAGTTAGCAGCCAGCCGGGCACCGCTGGTGCAGCCTAAATAATTGCTGGCGCTGGCGCCTAGCCGCCGCCACAAGCCGCCGCCAAGCTGCCGCCGCCAGCTAGGCCTCGGCCATCACGATCGCCGCCTCCGCTGATCGCACTGTTCTGGTCCGCTACACCGCAGACGCACAAAAAGAGAAGAAAAGAAGAAAGAGAATTAACAAAATCCTCATGCCACACTCGCTGATCGGAGGAGACGAGACGACGCAAAACAAGACGAAGCACAAGAAAGAGGGCCGGCCTAGGTCAAGGGAAAAGAGGAGGATTTATGGGTATTTATAACAACCCCATATGGACCAAATCCTCTTTGAACAAGGACTCTTATTTGGCAAGAAATAGGAATTCTAATTGGGGTCCAAATCAATTCCAATTAGGACTCTAATCAGCCCCTAATTAGGAGTCCTAATTAGAACCCTAATTGATGCCAAAATAATGCCAAATCAGTCCGCTGATTGACCCCTACTCCCTCCGCTATATTTGGAAAAATTTCAAGATTTATTCGGCAGATAACACCTCATGATTGCATCGACGCATCAACGCGTCGCCTAATCCTACTCCAACTAGGATTACAGTATAAACCGCTTCCTAATTTATCGAGAAGTTCCTAAGAATATTTTCACAAAAATATTCTTAGGATAACTCGATCGTATGATTGCATCGACGCATCAACGCCGCCTAATCCTACTCCAACTAGGATTACGAGTATAAACCGTTTCCTAATTTATCGAGAAGTTCCTAAGAATATTTTCACAAAAATATTCTTAGGATAACTCGATCGCGGCGGATTGCATCGACGATCAACGCCGCCTAATCCTACCCAACTAGGATTACGAGTATAAACCGCTTCCTAATTTATCGAGAAGTTCCTAAGAATATTTTCACAAAAATATTCTTAGGATAACTCGATCGCGGGATTGCATCGACGCCGATCAACGCCGCCTAATCCTACCCAACTAGGATTACGTAGTATAAACCGCTTCCTAATTTATCGAGAAGTTCCTAAGAATATTTTCACAAAAATATTCTTAGGATAACTCGATCGTAAGGATTGCATCGACATCAACGCGTCGCCAATCCTACTCCAACTAGGATTACGGTATAAACCGCTTCCTAATTTATCGAGAAGTTCCTAAGAATATTTTCACAAAAATATTCTTAGGATAACTCGATCGTAAGGATTGCATCGACGCATCAACGCGTCGCCTAATCCTACTCCAACTAGGATTACGAGTATAAACCGCTTCCTAATTTATCGAGAAGTTCCTAAGAATATTTTCACAAAAATATTCTTAGGATAACTCGATCGTAAGGATTGCATCGACATCAACGCGTCGCCTAATCCTACCCAACTAGGATTACGAGTATAAACCGCTTCCTAATTTATCGAGAAGTTCCTAAGAATATTTTCACAAAAATATTCTTAGGATAACTCGATCGTAAGGATTGCATCGACGCCGATCAACGCCGCCTAATCCTACTCCAACTAGGATTACGAGTATAAACCGCTTCCTAATTTATCGAGAGTTCTAAGAATATTTTCACAAAAATATTCTTAGGATAACTCGATCGTATGGATTGCATCGACGCATCAACGTCAGCCTAATCCTACCCAACTAGGATTACGAGTATAAACTATTTCCAAAATTTCAACGAGGAGTTCCCGGAGAATAAATCCATATTCTTAAGGATAACTCGTAGCCCTTAATTTCCTCCCACCATAATCTCCAAGAGAAGGATAACTGATGAGGAGGAAAGTCATGTTGACATCGATAATCATATCCTCCCGCAGTAGTTAAACCAACAAAGACACGCCATGATGGAGGAATTAGCCGAAAGTGATGGTTATGAAATTCCATGTATTCGACATGACCAACGCTGCCAACAAGGAGTTCACGACATACGGAGAAGTCCAAAATCGATGGTTAGTCAAACAACCACCAACCGACACGAAGTTACAAACAAAACTCACCCACCGCCTTCGAAGTCAAGATAACAAGCGGTCGACAATAAATGCAAAGACCGCGGATCTTATCAGAATCCTACAAAGAACCGATGATCCGAAGAATCGAAGATTTGAAGCTATCTTTGGGACCTCACCATCAAGGCCGGAACCATCATGTCCAAAGCATCCTGCACTCATTAAGAATCGAGACCGAGACGCTTTGGAGGGGTATCTCAGAGGCGTTGAAAAATGCTTACAAGGTCCCCAAACCAACTCGGACGAGGAGTCGGCGAATGACGCACCCATCAATGATACCTAACATCAAACGGTTGAGACGCGAACCCAACGGCAAACTCGCAAGCCGCCACAAGCACTCCATCTCTTAAGCCGGACTCGAACGGATGATCGGATTTCGACCGCTGAACCGAACGAACCAAAGATTAGTTCCGAATCAAATACGCACGAACCCGAGCCCGAGACGTAAACGACGCCGAGAACCACGCCAAAACGGGCGGAAGAATCGGAGGCGGCTACCACCTCGCCGGTGGTTTCTACCACTTTGCCGAGCCACCTCGCCAACTTGTCGAGGTGCTCTACCAAATGGCCGAGGAGGCTCGGCCAACTTGGTCGAGGTGCCTCTACCAAATGGCCGAGGAGGCTCGCCACTTTGGTCGAGCCACTCTACCAACTGCCGAGGTACTCCTACCAGTACAGTCGGTGTGTCGCCAAGCGGTTTCTGCCGCATTTTGTATAAATAGGGAGGGGGTCTTCTTCGAGGAGGTCGGACTTCGATTGGGAGATCCGGGATTTGGGGATTTCAAGGCTTCCTGAGGCTTGGATTTTGGTGATTTGGAAGAGCTCGACTTCAAGAATTCTTGCGAGATCTACGAGTAATCGCACTGTTCCGGCACCGCAGCCTCAAGTCCGACGCCGATCTATAAGCAAAGGTAACCAATTCGGTCGAACTACAGATACCCTCTAGATTAAGCTTCGCCTTAATCTCGTGGATAGCCAGGATTTCTCCTAGTAGATCTCACCCGCCAGCGATCCTCTCCTTCGTGAGTGTGATCCCTCAGCCAAGCTTCTTCGTGGAACGAGCCCCTTTACATCTGTAGTTCCGTAACCCGGTCTCTACCGGATCGAATTGCGCTGTGGTCCACGGACACAAAAGTCCCCGCACAGCAAAGAACTCACGCAAGCGGGACCTCGACATAACAGAGATCCTCGTGTTTGTTTAGGAGAAGTCGCAATCTTTTTGATTTTCATTGTACTTTAAAATAAAAGGCAATTTCTTTTGAATTTTGTTGTAGGCAAAAGAAGTCAGTAAACAAATTCAAATCAATGACAATCATCCCGACTTTTACCGCGAACACATAAAAATTAAAAATATAATTTACCTATGTGAGGAGACTGTTGTGGCAATGTCTCCTCAAATTCGGCACCTGGGGTCGTGGCTCGTGATCGATCACCTGAACAATTGAAGCTATTAAAGCATTCAAATATCATGAATAATAAAATGTAAAAATTAAAAAATGAATAATTTACCTATGTGAGGAGGTGGTGGCAATGTCCCTCAGATCCGGCACTTTGGGTCGTGGATCGTGATTGATCACGCCCCTCCCAAAAGAGTCTCTTACCTCTCATCTGTAAATTTAACTCACTTGTTAAAATGCATAACAAGAAATGTGTAAATGCTTATAACAAACGTTTGTTACCAATTTAATACACTTCTCATATTCGGACTTTAAAAGAATTTAATATTACATACCTACTACATATTGCTCTTTATGTCCTGTACGTGATTGTAACTGTATCATTTTGGCTAAATTTGCTGTGTGCTTTTGTTTTCTTCTTTTACGCCTAGACTTTGAACTAGAGGTATTGTCTTCGATTACAATTGGAATGTTAGTCTGAGTCTCGTAACCGCAGCTCAAGTGTGACATTTTATGGATAGGAGTAGTTTTGCCAAACATCATCAAATGAATCAAGAGGTTCATTGCTATTGTCTTCTTCTGCCTCATCAAGATCTTTGTTATCAATAGGATGAACAACGGACCTTGGCTCCTTGTACGAGCAACCCGATCGGTTGCAACCTTAGGATCTTTCACGAAGAAACACGATCCGCTTGTTCTCGAAAGATGAATTTTTCATCTAGATAGACTTCTTTATGAAGATTAACAAGTGTAAACCCATAATGATCCAAAGGCTTTGCGTGAGACCACCGAACCTTAAACATCACGTAACTACATTGGCTTTCTTTACCATATCCGTAAAATATCTCCACAATATCTTCCAATTGCCCATAATATAGTATGTCAGCTTCAACGGGATTTTGATCTCTTGTGTTTGAAAAACAATCTTGAGCGAAGCATCCCATGATACCACAGTTCTGAGTCACCCTATTCTCATCATTTTCGAAAGTGTTCTAAATTTATATCCATTAACGCGGTATTCTTTGTATTGTCTTACTTCATAGTAAGGACGTTGTGTGTGAACTCAATTTCTTCGACATGCGATACCATCGAGAAGCTCTTTTTCGACCTAAACCAAACATGCATCAATCACATTTAATAGTTTAACTAGACTATTAAATATTTAGAAAAATTAAATTTAAAAACACTTACTTCATTCCTAACCCAATCCGAGAAATCCTTCCTATGTATTTTTTTAATATCATGTGCTTCTACCAGTTATTTCATTCTTAAGCTTCTGTAGATGTCGGCTAATATTAACAAATATAGAGATTAGATTAGCAAATTAAAATTAAATAATTAGCTAATTGCATATCATAAATTTTATGTTACCTTCGATAGACTTCGAAGATTTCAAGATTTTCTAGTAGAAATACATGAGCCTGATCCAATTCAGATTTGGGATAAACAACAGTTTTATTCTCCTTCGCCGGGGCTTGACGTGTTGTTTTTCCACTGCGCATGTAACAAGATGCAAATTGTAGGCATTCATTGGCGATATAACTTTCAGCAATCGAACCCTCTGGACGAGCTCGATTACGCACAAGGCTTTTCATGAAACCTAAATACCTATAAAATGAAAAGGATACTATCAACAATGCCGTTCAGATTTTAAAAGTACATATATATTTAATAAAGTTAATCAAATGTCTAACCTCTCTATCGGATACATCCAACGGTACATTACGGGTCCTGCAATTATAGCCTCACTTGCTAGATGTTGTGTAAGATGGACCATAACCGTAAAAAATGAAGGAGGAAATATCGCCCATATTGCACATAGTTTCGACCATACGCTTTAAGATTTTTAAATTGAGCCACATCTATAACTTTTGAGCATAATTTTCGAAAAATCCACAATACTCAATTATAATTTTGGAGGCTTCTTTATCCATATTGTTACTAAGTGCAACCGGAGCAACCGATGAAGAAGGATGTGATAATCATGAGTTTTCGGACCTAAGAGTTTCCTCTCTTGCACTGTATATTATTTGATATATTAGCGTAATATCCATCAGCGACTTCAGCGATTTGAGTACTTCACAAAATCTCTGCATCGCTCTTTTGACATCGTATCACGAGAAGAAGGCAACTCATATTTGTTAGGTCCAATTACACGTGGCTATAAATCTTCCCGGATATTCAATGCAACTAGGTCGCGACGAGCCCGAAGGTCATCCTTCGATTTGTTGGCATCTTGTAGGAGTGTTGACACTAGATTGTCGCAAATATTTTTCTCAATATGCATGACATCTAAGTTGTGTCGGATTTTAAGCTTTTGCCAATAAGGTAGCTGGAAGAAGATACTAAATTTCGTCCAACCTTTGGGTAATTTTTCGATTTCATCTTCAACCCTCTGAACTGATCTCTTACGCTTCAAAGTCTTTCTATTCTTTACTCCCAATAGAATAGTCTTTGAATACCGATTCTTTCCGAACCTGACCTTTTGAAACTTCTCAAGCAATTTCACAACATCATCCCCTTTCAATATACGTGGCGCCTTCCTCTTCTCCACTGTGCCATCAAACTTATTAGGTAATTTTCAGATCTCGGTCCCAATGGCAACCATCGCCTATTAAACCAATAGCAACACTTTCGGCTATGCGGTAAGTGAATCGCTTCAATTCGGTCCACATCTTGGACAAGCATATGTGCCTTTGTAGACCATCCGCATGATTACCATGTCGGAAAATCATTAATTGTCCACATGAGAATAGCACGTAATCTGAACGACTCCTTAGAATAGGCATCATAGGTCAATACACCCTTTGACCATAACCGCTTTAGCTCATCAATAAGTGGCTCCAAGTAAACATCAATATCATTTCGAGTGCTTGCACGGTATCAATAATGAGAGTATCATATATGGTTGTTTCATGCGAGCAATGGAGGTAAATTGTAAGGCATTAATATAACCGCCAACGTAGACCAACCCGAACTCATAAGCCCAAACGGATTAAAACCGCCACTAGACGGATCTAACTGATATTTCGCATTCCCGCGAAAACCAAGGAAATATTTTATCAACATGCTTCAAGCCTTTGCATCGCCAGGATGTCTTAGCTTACCATCATCGACGCGACCGTCCTTGTGCCACCTCATGTTCTTAGTCGTGTCTTTGTTCATATAAAGTCGCCGCAATCTAGGGACCAAGGGAAAATGACAAGCCGTCTTTGCTGCAATCTTACTCTTCATGCCCTCGCTCAAGCAGATTTAGTGATGAAGTGTGTGTGTGTTATTTCCACCGTGAAATTCCACATGTCGGACATTTTGAAGGTCTTTTTATCCTTATAGTAAAGGATACAATCATTGGGGCAAGCATCGATCCTATTATAATCAAGACCTAAAGTGGAAATAATCTTCTTAGTTTGCCCTAGTTGTTTCGGTATGCTATCCTTTCCTCCGGAATTACCGTCCATAACAAATCAAGTAGCATTTCAAAATATTCATTAGCCATTTTGCTGATTGTTTTAATATGCAAGAGTCGCAATATAAAGGAGAACTTGGTGAACTCAGTACAACCGTCATGCAAGTCCTTTTCATTATCTTCTATTAACTTCATTATTCGACTCAAGTCCTCAGAAGTGCGCACATTTTGAAAATCTTCTGCACCTTGTACATCTTCTACCTCTTCAGCATCGTCAGTTTCATCTTCGGTATCAACTTCAATATCATCTTCAGTAGGAATGGCTAATATATCATTGAACATCGTTTCTGTATCATCTATCCGATTACCATGATCAGATGCACTTGCATGCGCATGTAATTCTTCTTCGATGTAGTCTTCCCCGTGAAATGACCAATATTTATAATTCTCATCAAATCCTGAATTTGCTAAGTGTTTCGGTATATCACTAGTATGCACCAACGCCGATTTCTACATGCACAACAAGGGCAATACATCGCACCATTACTTAAATTTTTCAGTTCATCATGGCAACCGCATGAAGGACTCACATCCATCCTTATATCGATTGTCACGAAATCTCTGAACACGAGGAATATCTATCCATGTCTTATCTGGAATTATCCTCATCTGTATATTATGTGAAATTATTAGCTTCTCATTATAATATAAATATGCATCTGATGGGTAATTTTGAGTGATTACCTCCTAAGTTGCAAGTATACAACCTTTATCAAGTTATAGTATAAAAGATTATCGATCCCACGAGGAACGGGAAGTAGGAAGAGTTTTGCTCAAGTTTTGGTTCTCAAATTATGCGCGCGACAATTAGGAGTTTATTAAAATAAAACGAAAATAAGAAAATGGTGAAAGTGGATGTGGAGAGGTAAAAGAGAGTGGATTGTGGATTATGTGCAAAGGAGGAGAAAATAAAGTTGAAAATGTGGTTGTGGTTATATGCACATAATAACAAAACTAGGTTTGAGATTATATGCACATGGAGGGAAAATGAGATTGAGAGAAAATAAGTGCAAAATAAAAGAAAGCAAGATTGAGAGAGAGGAGAGGAAAATCAAAATCAAGAATAAAGGAAAATAACAAACAAATGAAAAATAAGGATAAGTGCAAAATCAAGAATGTAAAGTATGGAGGATTAATTAAAGATATGAGGAATCTAGAGTAGATCCACTTAGCTTATCTCAATCTCACAAGAATGAGTTGGATTTGTTAGCTAGTTTCAAACAATCTCTAGGGATCCCACAAATATTGGCTCCACACTTAGAAAAGGGTAATTCCCTAGAGGGTTCTAGCCTCAAGGTGAATTAAAGAAAAGAAAAATCTATTCTAGAAAGTAAATACAAGAATTAAATACATTGCATGAAAGTAAATTGCATGGAAGTAAATTGTAAGAAAGTAAATTGCATGAAAGTAAATTGCATGAAAGTAAATCTAAGCTACAAAGCATATAAATGAACAAGAAAGAAGATGAAAAAGAAATAAAAGGAAACCAACAACTCCTCGATCTTAATCTAATCCTCCTTTTGGTCCTTGGATTAGAAGAAGAGAAAGGAAATTGAAGGTGAAAAATTTCATTTATTGTGTAACAAAGTTACAATTTTGGAAGGTCTTCTCAATTAAGAGTGACCCTCCTCTCCAAATAGAGTTTTACAAAATATTTCACACTCAAAACCCTCAGCCTTCACCCTATTTATAGCCCAACGGAGTTGATGTGAACCATTGGATCAAACCTAGCCAAAAGGAAGAGAAATCCACCATTAATTTGGAATCATTTGGGAACCGATCGGTTGGCGTCGGTAACTGGAGTTAACGGTTGGCCAACGGTTAGTCAACTTTGTTAGTTCCTTGGTTTTGATGATGTTCTAACAAACAATTTATAACTAATCTTGTTTGTCTAGTGTTTGTGTTTTCATGTTTATTCTAGGCAAATAAGGTGTTGGAGGTTGGATGGACTTGCGCCTACACGATCATATCCATTGGAGGATGGGAGGAATAGTGGAGTGAAGCAATGCAATTCAAGTCAAGATTCAAGATCAAGCTTCATCCGCAACCAAGATAAGCTTATTGAAGATCTCAAGCTTGGGTACATTAGTTTAGGTGTTTATACCTTGTGTGTTTATACTTAGAGCTCAAGATTCATACACACACACATTTATTTTGATTTATCACCGTTTTGGATTATAGACTTAACAACATGTTTTTATATCTTTTCTCAAGTTTATAAATCCATTGGAAAGTGTTTCAAAACGTGTTTGAAAAAATCTCAAGTTTATATATTTTCAAACATGCACGAACATGCACGCATACACACTTTTTGGTTTCTATTGCAAAACAAGTTAAAATTGAGAATTTATTGTATTCATGGTTTATTGACTTTAGCACATTAATTTATATTTTATATAAAGTCCATAAACCAAATCACAAGATCTCAATACTTGTTCATGTTCAAAATCATGCTTTTCACATATCGTATTTTTCATGATTTTGCAAAACAGATGAGTTTTAACAATTGGAAAATGCAATTTAAAAATTTCTTTGTTTACATGTTTATCTTTATATATACAAACATTTTCTCAATTTTTACTAATTTTGGAGTTGTTTTGTTATTTTCAATTAAGTTTACAAAAGAAGTTTTCAGCAGTTTTTAGAAACTGTTTATCTGTGTTCAAATAATTATTTCTCACAAATGGGAAGTGATATTTCAGAAATTGTTTTTGTAACATGTTTATCTATATCTTTATAACCTTCCCTAAATATTTCATAATATTTGGAGTTGATTTACTATGTCAAATTGATTTTACAATGTCAAGCATTTTAGCAGTTTTTCAGAATCTGAAATATCTGTCTTGAAATAATTATTTATTACAAATGGGAAGTGATATTTTAGAAATTCTTTTTCTAACATGTTCATATACATGTTTAGAAACGTCTCTCAAAATTTCATGATTTTTCGAGTTGAGTTACTATTTTTAATTGATTTTACAAAACTAGATATACAAATTTCCAGAATGCTGGATTTTGGGGTATTTTGGTCTTTTCAGCCTATAACGGCTAGTAACGGCTAGTTTTATTTTTGAGCGTTTTTGCTGGGATTTTCTTGGGTTTTAGGCTTTGTCTCTTCATCCTATATATACCCCATGTCCTCATTTATTTCAGTAATAATCAAGAAGGTTTTAAACACGTTTTGAAGAGTTTAAGTGTTTGTTTAGTTTGTTTGGAAGTTTAGTTTGTGAAGAAACTTTCACAAGAGCTTGAGGAGATCATCCTTTGGTGTTTGAGCATTCAACTCTTCTCCTTCTCTCTTGTCATCTAGAGAAGTTTTTCTAAACTCATATCTAGCGATTTATATGTTTGATTTTCATTTCCATAAGCTAGAATTTATTTGAGTTTAGTTTTGATTAAATCTCATTGTTACACACACCCACTTGAGCTTATAGTATTTTCATACATAGTATATTGGGGTTGTGAGAGTTTGTAACATTGAGTTGTGCTTAATTGAGTTCTCATCCATAGAGAATAAATATTTGTATTTGTGAGCTTTAATTGTGAGATCACATTGTATTACACTAGTACACCGAAAGGAGTGTGTGGTGAGAGACGGGGTTGTCCCAAGAGTAGTGGCGTCGGTAGTAAAGCCTAGGGAGAGGTGGTAAATCCGAGCACTTGAGGGAGACACGGACTAGAGACCAACACTTGAGGTGGTAGTTAGTGTAAGTACATTACAGTGATTGTAAAGTTTTGGTGAGCTAGAAAACCGAGATAGTGTGGTGTAAACATTATTCGGGTGAGCGTAGAAAACCCGGTTGATATAGTGGAGATCTCCTCGAGGTGAGGAGCGGGGACGTAGGTCGTGGGTTGACCGAACCTCGTGAACATATTATTGTGTTTGAAGTTTGCTTGGCGCATTCATCTTGTTCATCTTTATTGCCTTGCTCTCATTTATTTTATTTCCCTATCTTATTTACACTTGTTTACTTTTGTTTACTCTTTGTGTATATTACATATCCTTGCATATTATTCTTTGTATATCATACTTGCTAGGATATATATTTGTTAATTAGTTTTAATTTGGCATTAATTGGATTAGATTAGCATATTGCCCTATTCACCCCTCTAGGGCAATTTCAATTGGTATCGAGCTTGGTGCTCTTTGATTAGAGGCTTAACAACCTAGAGTCAAAGATCCAAGTTATTATATTGCTAATCTAGTTTTGTGATTTTTATAGCTTGCTTGCATAATATATTTATTATGGATATGCGTGGTGCACCTTGTTTAGGCTATGATCCACATGTTGCTCCTTTGTTTAATGATTTTCCTTATGCACAATGGATGTTTAGATTCAAATTATTTGCTAGATCTAAACATATAGATATATGGGAAATCATTGAATGTGCATATGTTGTGCCCAACTTGGATAAATCTAAATGGAGCACAAATGATAAAAGATTGTTTATTATGAATAAGATTTTGTTAGAATTTTTGCTTAATGCTTTTGATCATTCTATTTCTAACAAATTTGCTCATTTTGATAGTGCTTACAAATTATGGAAATTTATAGAAGCACATCAAGGTGACTTGGAGAAGATTAGATGCGCATTGGCGGAATCGACTTCAAGCAAGGTTGGAGCATCATCATTATCATCATGCACACGGCCACTAGGCGATAGCCCTAGTGTGGTATGCAAGTCTAACTCCGATAGTGATTTATCTTTTGATGAACTCACTTGTACTAGTGAAAAATCATTGCATGCCTACAACAATTTGCATACAAAATTTATTGATTTGCAAAGAAAGCATGTAGAATTAAAATCCGATCATGATATGCTAGTTTCCAAATTTAATGTCATTATTAAAGAAAATGAGATGCTCAAAGAAAATAATGACTTATTAAATTTGGAAAATAAAAATTTGATCTCATCCATGGCCAGCATAACTCATGAGAAAAATGATGTCATTTTAGAGGTAGAGGCTATTAAAAATAAATTGGACACATTTGTGAATGATTATGCTAGCTCTACTTCTAATAACAATGCTTGTATGCATACTGGTGAGTTGAATCATGTTAAGGATCGCATATCATCTCTAGATTCAACCCTTAAAACATGCATTGCTAATAATGATAAGCTTATGGACTTGTGTGCAAAGTCCGTGTAAATGCTTCCAAGAAACCTACACACTATGCACACATGTATAACAAAATATATAAGTGTTCCATTTGCGGCCGAAAAGGCCATATTGCTAAATTTTGTTATAATGCACAAAAATCTAAAAGGCCTAATCATGTTTGTGCATCCCATCAAGCTTTATCATCACATACACATTGTCATGCACATGCACCTTTTGCTCATCATAAGCATGCTAGTGTGTTCAAGTGTGATTATTGTGGTCGTTTTGGTCATTTGGCCAAATATTGCTTTGATTTGAAAAAAAAATCATGTTTGCCAAATATTTCTAGTAGACCACATAGTTTTAAATGTGATGTTTGTGGTAGGTTTGGACATCTTGCGAAATTTTATTTTGATTTGCAAAAAGCTTTTAGTTTGCAACATGCTCCAAAAAGACCACCTTTGGTTGATGATGGTTCTCATTTGCAAAATGATTTTAAACATCCATCTTTATTTGCAAATGCTCCTCATGCACGTCTACATGGTCAACACAAATTGCACAATTCTTGCCTTGACCGGACTAGTGCACCAAATGTGCCCAAGAGGGATCATAACCCTAGGGCTTTGAACTTTAATGATAGGGGTCATGTCCCTAAACTCTTCAGTACCAAGAGTAATTGGGTACCAAAACATGTTTAACCTTAAGAACGAATTTTTACATTTTTTTTCTTAAAGATGATTTTTGTTTGAGATTTTAATTGTAAACATTTTTTTTTAATCTTTAAAGGGAAGTATTTGTTCTACATTATTGAAAATTTTAAAATGATTTTTTGTTTTCAATATGAACAATATTTTGTGCTTGATGGAATCATTATAAAACACTTACATGATGATATTTATGTGTTTAAGCTAATGGATCATTATTTGGTGGTTTATAATGTATTCTTGGTGTGGTTTGATCAAATTTTATAAAGAATATATCTTTTATTGATCAAACATCATTTATATGAGAGGTTTGTGTTTGATTAACCCCCCCGGGTTTATTGGGTGTTTATTTCCCAAATCATATTTACGGGTATTCACATGGGTTGAAACAATCTTATTTGTTCTCTTGTCGAATGTACTCCAAGTTTATTACCGTTTGTTTTATCCTAAGCATATTTCCTTTTGATCCTTGTGGATAAAACACATAATAGTTCGATATTATTTTTGGCATGTTTCCCTTGCCAAGAGATTGTTTTATAAGAAGTGATTTGAGTATTCTTATTTAAATATTTGCTTGATTTGAGTACCTCTCTTGCCTTATTGTCAAATATGGCAAATTTTTATTGTTTTGGTTTTGTGATTTAAATTGTGATTTATGATTTTATTTGAGTGATTTGTTTTCATTTGAAAACTTTTTGCATGATTCTCATGTTTTACTTTCTTTTGATTTCATAAATCTATTTTCACATGATTTTGTGTATTGAGACACACTTTTACATATTGATATATCCATGTGTGCTCTCATAGTCTTGTTGTATGTGAGTGATATTTAGTATGTTTACTCACATATATATGTTTGCCATGATCATCCATTGCATATGTTATATGGCATTTTGATAGGGGAGCAATCCCTATTAATGTTTTTATTTTATACTCACCATACTTATAGGAAGGGGAGCCTTTCGCTCTCTTCATTCTTTTATTTTCCCCCACTTTTTGATGTTGCCAAAGGGGGAGAAAAATTATGAGTATATTCATGTTTAAGAGTATTGTACCTTATTACATATTTTATATATACTCTTTAGGTAAATTGTTTGTCATCATCAAAAGGGAGATTGTTAGTTCCTTGGTTTTGATGATGTTCTAACAAACAATTTATAACTAATCTTGTTTGTCTAGTGTTTGTGTTTTCATGTTTATTCTAGGCAAATAAGGTGTTGGAGGTTGGATGGACTTGCGCCTACACGATCATATCCATTGGAGGATGGGAGGAATAGTGGAGTGAAGCAATGCAATTCAAGTCAAGATTCAAGATCAAGCTTCATCCGCAACCAAGATAAGCTTATTGAAGATCTCAAGCTTGGGTACATTAGTTTAGGTGTTTATACCTTGTGTGTTTATACTTAGAGCTCAAGATTCATACACACACACACATTTATTTTGATTTATCACCGTTTTGGATTATAGACTTAACAACATGTTTTTATATCTTTTCTCAAGTTTATAAATCCATTGGAAAGTGTTTCAAAACGTGTTTGAAAAATCTCAAGTTTATATATTTTCAAACATGCACGAACATGCACGATACACACTTTTGGTTTCTATTGCAAAACAAGTTAAAATTGAGAATTTATTGTATTCATGGTTTATTGACTTTAGCACATTAATTTATATTTTATATAAAGTCCATAAACCAAATCACAAGATCTCAATACTTGTTCATGTTCAAAATCATGCTTTTCACATATCATTATTTTTCATGATTTTGCAAAACAGATGAGTTTTAACAATTGGAAAATGCAATTTAAAAATTTCTTTGTTTACATGTTTATCTTTATATATACAAACATTTTCTCAATTTTTACTAATTTTGGAGTTGTTTTGTTATTTTCAATTAAGTTTACAAAAGAAGTTTTCAGCAGTTTTTAGAAACTGTTTATCTGTGTTCAAATAATTATTTCTCACAAATGGGAAGTGATATTTCAGAAATTGTTTTTGTAACATGTTTATCTATATCTTTATAACCTTCCTAAATATTTCATAATATTTGGAGTTGATTTACTATGTCAAATTGATTTTACAATGTCAAGCATTTTAGCAGTTTTCAGAATCTGAAATATCTGTCTTGAAATAATTATTTATTACAAATGGGAAGTGATATTTTAGAAATTCTTTTTCTAACATGTTAATATACATGTTTAGAAACGTCTCTCAAAATTTCATGATTTTTAGAGTTGATTTACTATTTTTAATTGATTTTACAAAACTAGATATACAAATTTCCAGAATGCTGGATTTTGGGGTATTTTGGTCTTTTCAGCCTATAACGGCTAGTTTTTATTTTTGAGCGTTTTTGCTGGGATTTTCTTGGGTTTTAGGCTTTGTCTCTTCATCCTATATATACCCCATGTCCTCATTTATTTCAGTAATAATCAAGAAGGTTTTAAACACGTTTTTGAAGAGTTTAAGTGTTTGTTTAGTTTGTTTGGAAGTTTAGTTTGTGAAGAAACTTTCACAAGAGCTTGAGGAGATCATCCTTTGGTGTTTGAGCATTCAACTCTTCTCCTTCTCTCTTGTCATCTAGAAGTTTTTCTAAACTCATATCTAGCGATTTATATGTTTGATTTTCATTTCCATAAGCTAGAATTTATTTGAGTTTAGTTTTGATTAAATCTCATTGTTACACACACCCACTTGAGCTTATAGTATTTTCATACATAGTATATTGGGGTTGTGAGAGTTTGTAACATTGAGTTGTGCTTAATTGAGTTCTCATCCATAGAGAATAAATATTTGTATTTGTGAGCTTTAATTGTGAGATCACATTGTATTACACTAGTACAGAAAGGAGTGTGTGGTGAGAGACGGGGTTGTCCCAAGAGTAGTGGCGTCGGTAGTAAAGCCTAGGGAGAGGTGGTAAATCCGAGCACTTGAGGGAGACACGGACTAGAGACCAACACTTGAGGTGGTAGTTAGTGTAAGTACATTCAGTGATTGTAAAGTTTTCGGTGAGCTAGAAAACCGAGATAGTGTGGTGTAAACATTATTGGTGGCGTAGAAAACCGGTTGATATAGTGGAGATCTTCTCGAGGTGATGGCGGGGGCGTGGGTGGGTGGGTTGACCGAACCTCGTGAACATATTATTGTGTTTGAAGTTTGCTTGGCGATTCATCTTGTTCATCTTTATTGCCTTGCTCTCATTTATTTTATTTCCCTATCTTATTTACACTTGTTTACTTTTGTTTACTCTTTGTGTATATTACATATCCTTGCATATTATTCTTTGTATATCATACTTGCTAGGATATATATTTGTTAATTAGTTTTAATTTGGCATTAATTCGGATTAGATTAGCATATTGCCCTATTCACCCCCCCTCTAGGGCAATTTCACCGATTGGTTCCCAACCGAATTTGTCTTTTCTTGATTTTTCTTCACGAATTTCTCTTGGATTATTTTGATATCTTGGGCCTTTGTTTGTCTTCAGATTTGGGCTTCAAATATTGGTAGAAATTCAGAGAATTTGAGTCATTTGGGCTTTTATTCATTATTTCTTTATTAGCCTGCAAAATAAGATAAAAATGATTATTAGTAATATCGTTATTCATATAACATAGGTAATGATGGTATAAAAATGTCATTAAAATGTGATAATCAAATACCCCCACACCTAAACTTTTGCTAGTCCTCTAGCAAAGAAAATAAAAAGAAAACCTAACTCACTTTCAGAATCGCGGTTGTATTTAGCACATACAACAAGCCTTTAAACCCCTAGGTTACCCTAGTGGACGAGTTGTAGTCTCGTGAGGGTTTGCGATGAATATACCCACAAAATTCAATCGACTTGCCAAATTAAAGAAGTTAATAAAATAATTAATTCATTTGATATCTTCAAACATTCCAATTGAAGTTGGTTAATACTCAAAAACGTTTTATCATAACTCCAATGTAATTTTCTTAAGAAAATCCTTTCATTATAGTTATACAAAACCAAGTTTAACTCAAAAATTTAATTTGAAAGTTTTGAAAAGAACATGCTAACTCTTTGTTTTAAACAAACTTCAAGTCTTTAAATCCATTTAATTTTTCAAGAACATATACAAATATAACTATATATAAAAACATGATTAGTATGACAAAATTTTTTTTTTTAACTCTTTATTCCTTGGTGGTTTTGTTCTTTTAATCGGCTTTCTAAGTGACCATTTAGCGAGTTTTGGGCCAATGAATCCCAACCCAATTGGGCTTAGGTCATTAAGCATAGAAATACTCCTCGGGCTTAATTACTCACCAACTTAGGCTTAGTAAAATAGAACCACCAATGATTTTAAGAGAAATTTTTCTTCTTTTATTAAGTTAGTATAATATATATATGTGTATATGTATATATATTCTGAACAATATTTGGATCAAGACAACTTGAAAAATTATTTTCAACTCTAAGTTAGGCATGCAAAAATTTCATTACTTTAATTAAAAATCTAAGTTAAAACTTAAGTAAAGTATACTACTTTGAAAATCATTTCTTGAGAAATTTATTTGGAGCTATCATAAAAGGTAAACTTGAGTATAGAACTAACTAAGGATTAGAAGACTTAAATTCTATCAAATAGATCAATTATTAATCAACTCTATTAAGTTGGCAAGTGATTTTTTTTTCGATGAAAAGAGAAAAATGACATAAAAAATAACTAAGATAAAGATAAAAATGACTAATTCCCACCCCACACCTAAATTTTGCATTGTCCTCAATGCAAATTCTATTATGCACAAAGTAAAACAGATAAGAATGGAAGCACTTACATTTGTTCGGTCGACTTGAACAATGACAAAAATTTCAGAATTACCTTTGGTATGAGAAGGTGAAGTCAAAAATTTATTCTCTTTTTTTTTTTTTTTTTTTGAAATAAAGAACAACAAGAAACTCTCACATGAGAGCAGAATAAATTCTTGTTATTATTATGAGACAAAAAATGTAGAATAAAAGATGAAACATGAGAAGCTCACATTCTACATTAAATCCTACCTTATTGCTGAAAATTCTACCCGAAATTTAAAGAATTTCAAAATGATATAATCATGATGTGCTTAAATTCCAAGAATTTCGTGGTTTTAGTGATGTTCGCAAAGAATGGAAGGTAGGTATTAATGGTTGTATGCTTTTTGAACTTAGATTCGTTATTAACAAAAATTTCATCAAAAATGAAATCTTGTTGTTTTCTATTTTCTAACAATCTAAGTTCATTGACAAAGGGTTCTTCAAATGTTGGCTTCAAGATGCATGTATTCAACGTAATTCTCTCGTTCTGAAGGACTTGATTATTAACCGTTATCTACCTGTGAATGGATTGCATTCACTTGATCTTGAAAAGTTGAACTTGCCCCCGCGTTCCTTGGATTGCTCACGAGTTGACTCGGAAATGATCCTTTCTCTCTCTCACTTATAGCACTAGCTAGTTGACCAAGCTAGGTTTCTAATCTAGCTATGGCTTGAGTGTTGGAGTTGAGAATTTGTCCTGTTGATTGCATAAAGGAGTTCATCGTGCTAGATGTTTGAGTCAACAAGTTCGTGGTTTGTGTAGAGGTTTTAATCAAGGCTTCCAAACCCCTTTCCAAAACATTAAGACGTTTCTCAACATTTGAAGGAATATGATTTGTAGATTGATGATGAGGAAACTGATTTGGAAATGGCTGATTTGGTTGTGGAAAGTTGGTTTGAGAACTGAAAAGCTGCGTTGCCCTAGGGAATTGTTGATTTGAAGAGGAGTGAAATTTTTATTTCCAGAAATTACCCGATTCCATGCAAAATTGGATGATTTCTCCAACCTGGATTATAGGTTGGAGAAAATGGATCATTAATCGGATGCTGGAATGCAGCATTCATCTGTTCTAGAGATTGAGTATTTCCTGAGAGTGGACATTGCTCTGAAGCATGGGCTGTAGAAAGATAGTTATGACAACCTGAGGTAGAAACTTGATTGATTTGAGCCGGAGCTCGTTCTTTGGTTTCTAAAGTTTCTAACCTGCGTAGAATTGTAGCCATCTTAGCTTCAGAGGCTATGTTTGACTCTAAGGAAGGACCTCTAGAATTGGATTGGGTAATCGATGAATCACGTTGTTCCCACCGCATAGTTTTCTGATAAATTCTCTAAAAAGTCCCAAGCTTCATCGGCATTTTTCTTCATGAAATCCCCTTGACACATTGACTCTAAGGAAGTTTTTGAAGAATAATCCAATCCTTCATAAATGATTTGGCATAATCGCCACTTTTCAAGACCATGGTGAGGACATTGGATAAGAAGATCTTTGAATTTGTCGAAATACTTCCAAAAAGGTTCTCCCGGGACAATTTTAAAATTTTGAATGTTGTTTCTAAGCTTGACCGTTTTGTGGATAGGAAAGAATTTTTTCAGAAAAACTTTTACAAATTCACCCCAGTTGAGATGGAATCGTGGGCAAGCTATCTGACCATTTTTGGCTTTGTCCTTAAGGGCAAATGGAATAAATCGGAGTTTGATCGCATCTTCAGTTAAGTCCCTCATCTTAATCATGAGGCAAACTTCTTCAAATTCGGAGATAAAGATGTATGCGTCTTCGGTTTCGACTCCTAAGAATTTGGGAAGCATGTTTATGAAATGCGGTCGAAGTTCAAAATTGGTTCCATTTACCTCGGGGAGTTTTATGCAAGAGGGGATTGCATTTCTAGTGGGGTAACAAACATCTTGAAGAACATGTGGGTTGGTATTAGCCATTTCGTTTGGTTCAAGAGATGAATCAAAACGAATTAAACGATTAGTATTATCCCTAACCCAAGTTTGCATACACCAAAATCAAATTTTTTTTATTTGAAAAAGGATAAGAGAAAAAGTTAAGAAGATGATGAGAAAAAATAAGGAAAAACTAACTAAAAATAAATCAAGGCAATCACTTTCCAATCACCCTAACTCTAGGGTTAAGCCTAAACTTGACTTAGACCAGCTCCTAACCAAAAATTCCCTTAGTGAAAAGATCAAAGTTTACTTGGATAATTAGCCAGGTAAGGATAGTACTAGAGGGAGATCAAAGATCAATTAAGTACCTCTTTCCTTTCGGAGCGCCTTACGCAACCCCTAAACCTTGCCTTAGACACCAATTAATCCAAATAAACTTGGACCGGTTCACTTAAGAAATTATTGTTCCTTAATGAGCTCGAATTCTTAGGGGCCAACGTCTAATCAATTTTAAGAGGCTTGGTATGTGTAATGAGGAATTAGTGATTTTTGGGCTAAGGAAAGGGTGATGAAATCCCTTACCTTATCTTGATTAATGGGTTTTGCCCTTAAGATATTTTCAAGTGTGTGCCAAATCAAGATGCTCAAATCACTTGGTGAATTCCTACTATTATATGAAATGCAACCCTAAGAATTAAGAGCAACTAAAAGGATGCAAAAAAAAACAAAATCTTTTTATTTTTTTATTATGGTCGACAATAAAAAAATGAAGTTTATTAGGGTCGACAAGGGAAAAAAATCCTTTTATTTTTTTTTTTATTTTTATTATTTTTTATCCTAATTGTCTCTAATGTATATGAACTATCTAAAGGGTGGAATTAAAATACTAGATGGAGAAGTTACCCACGCAAAAGCAATGCAAAGCCTCGTTGGAGGCAATTCTTCAATCTTGAATCTTCAACTCTTGATCTTCAAGCTCCAAGTTCCTACACAAAAGAAAACACACAAAATAAAAACCAAACTTAATGAAAATCCTACTTATGCACCGTTCCCCGGCAACGGCGCCAAAAACTTGATGGGTAATTTTGAGTGATTACCTCCTAAGTTGCAAGTATACAACCTTTATCAAGTTACAGTATAAAAGATTATCGATCCCACGAGGAACGGGAAGTAGGAAGAGTTTTGCACAAGTTTTGGTTCTCAAATTATGCGCGCAACAATTAGGAGTTTATTAAAATAAAACGAAAATAAGAAATTGGTGAAAGTGGATGTGGAGAGGTAAAAGAGAGTGGATTGTGGATTATGTGCAAAGGAGGAGAAAATAAAGTTGAAAATGTGGTTGTGGTTATATGCACATAATAACAAAACTAGGTTTGAGATTATATGCACATGGAGGGAAAATGAGATTGAGAGAAAATAAGTGCAAAATAAAAGAAAGCAAGATTGAGAGAGAGGAGAGGAAAATCAAAATCAAGAATAAAGGAAAATAACAAACAAATAAAAAATAAGGATAAGTGCAAAATCAAGAATGTAAAGTATGGAGGATTAATTAAAGATATGAGGAATCTAGAGTAGATCCACTTAGCTTATCTCAATCTCACAAGAATGAGTTGGATTTGTTAGCTAGTTTCAAACAATCTCTAGGATCCCACAAATATTGGCTCCATACTTAGAAAAGGGTAATTCCCTAGAGGGTTCTAGCCTCAAGGTGAATTAAAGAAAAGAAAATTCTATTCTAGAAAGTAAATACAAGAATTAAATACATTGCATGAAAGTAAATTGCATGGAAGTAAATTGCAAGAAAGTAAATTGCATGAAAGTAAATTGCATGAAAGTAAATCTAAGCTACAAAGCATATAAATGAACAAGAAAGAAGATGAAAAAGAAATAAAAGGGAAACCAACAACTCCTGATCTTAATCTAATCCTCCTTTTGGTCCTTGGATTAGAAGAAGAGAAAGGAAATTGAAGGGGTGAAAAATTTCATTTATTGTGTAACAAAAGTTACAATTTTGGAAGGTCTTCTCAATTAAGAGTGACCCTCCTCTCCAAATGGAGTTTTTACAAAATATTTCACACTCAAAACCCTCAGCCTTCACCCCTATTTATAGCCCAACGGAGTTGATGTGAACCATTGGATCAAACCTAGCCAAAAAGGAAGAGAAATCCACCATTAATCTGAATCATTGGGAACCGATCGGTTGGTCGATCGGTTAGCTAACCGGTTAATAACCGGTTGGCCAACCGTTAGTCAACCGATTGGTTCCCAATCGAATTTGTCTTTTCTTGATTTTTCTTCACGAATTTCTCTTGGATCATTTTGGTATCTTGGGCCTTTGTTTGTCTTCGATTTGGGCTTCAAATATTGGTAGAAATTGAGAATTTGAGTCATTTGGGCTTTTATTCATTATTTCTTTATTAGCACGCAAAATAAGATAAAAATGATTATTAGTAATATCGTTATTCATATAACATAGGTAATGAGGGTATAAAAATGTCATTAAAATGTGATAATCAGCATCCATTATATGCATTCATAATTTATCAAGACAAATAAAATTCTAAATTTAAAAAATTTTGGTTGATCTAAACACTCTAGCTACCGTCATAGGGAAGGCTTCTATCCATTAAGAATATAGTAAGCATACATCTATCTTTGTATACTTTTTTGTATTTTCATTTCTAAGAAGATTCCACCGCCGTTCTCCGAAAGTACACCGCGGATGTTATTATGCTTAATGGCATTGGACCAAACGCATAACAACATACGCTTATTGTACACGGAGAACAACGAGTAAGTGCCGTCGAAACTTTCTAGAAATGAAAATGCACAAAGTATACAAAGATAGATGACGCTACTATATTCCTAACCCGTCCGGACCGACGGATCCAATAATTACGATTTCAAATGCCCATCATCTTCTACTTATAAGATAACGACACGATCCTTTTGGATAAAATTATAATTTTATATCCAAAATGAGTCGTGTATCTTATATTATAAGTCCAAACGATTGACAAGAATTATTGGACGGAGTCTACGGATAACGTTAATTTTTAATCCCTACGCCGGATATATAACGCATTGTTGTGTTATATATCACACTAATTTTGAAAAACATTGTTTGATTAAATCACACTTTTACACATCACAAACAAATTTATAAAACACATTATAGCACAAATATATAGTTGATTGGGTAAGTACGGTTAATGTTAGTTTTATGTCGGTGTCATAAGTGCTAATATAGTTATTAGGGCCAAAGTTGGTCTTAATAATATTATTAGTATTACTAGAGTAATTAGTCTAATGTTATAAGGATTGTTATGGTAATTAGCCTAATTTGATTAACTAGGTCTAGAGTAATTATTGATGTTAGGCTTAGAAGGTTAATTAGCATATTTTGGGTAATTAGGACTAATAGATTAGGGCTAGGCAAATATTAGACTTATTATCCTAATCAAAATATATGTAATTAGTTAGACTTAGCTAGGGTTAGGTTAGGTCCATTAAATGAATTAATTTTTAAATTTGGAATAAGAATTATATGTAACTATAGTGTTTCAATGATTAAGGGTAGGACTAGGGTAATTAGCCTAAGCCTAGCGTAATTAGTGTTAGGTTTGTTCGATTAATTAAGGTTAGGTTTATTTGATTAATTAAGGTTAGGTTCATCGGATTAATTAGGGTTAGGTTAATGTAATTAGTGTTTCCATGAATTAAAGTTTAAATTTAGAATTAAAATGATATGTAATTAGTTATTTAAGGTTTAGGGTAGGCTTAGGTAATTAGCCCTATTACAAGATACATATGTTTATTAATTAGTGTTTAGAGTTAAGATTAACAATATATATTAATTAATGTTGCAATGTCTAAGGTTAGGGTTATTACATCATTACGCTAATTACAATAATTAGGCTAGGTTTGTGACTTTTAAAATATTAGAGGTAAGGTTTAGATTTTGGGTAAGGATTAGTCCATTTAGGGTTAGATTTAGTCAATAGCATTGATTAGGGTTAGATCTTGGTTAAGGTTTAGTCCACTTAGGTTAGGGTTATTACAAAATTTGCCTAATTAAATTAATTAGGACTAGATTTGCTGAATCTAAATTATATTTAGGGTCATTTATGTTAGGGTTATATTTAGGGGTTGTTTTGGGTGTTTATTGTGAAAAATTAGGGCTTTGGGTGTTTTGGGGAGGGGAAGAAGAAGGATTGCATGAAGCTTACCGGACGGCGCCAATCCACGCAGAACCGGACTGCGCACCGCACAGTGACGACAAGCTTCGACGACGAGACCAAACGGAGTTCGACGACGAGACCAAACGGAGTTCGACGACGAGACCAAACGGAGTTCGACGACGAGACCAAACGGAGTTCGACGACGAGACCAAACGGAGTTCGACGACGAGACCAAACGGAGTTCGACGACGAGACCAAACGGAGTTCGACGACGAGACCAAACGGAGTTCGACGACGAGACCAAACGGAGTTCGACGACGAGACCAAACGGAGTTCGACGACGAGACCAAACGGAGTTCGACGACGAGACCAAACGGAGTTCGACGACGAGACCAAACGGAGTTCGACGACGAGACCAAACGGAGTTCGACGACGAGACCAAACGGAGTTCGACGACGAGACCAAACGGAGTTCGACGACGAGACCAAACGGAGTTCGACGACGAGACCAAACGGAGTTCGACGACGAGACCAAACGGAGTTCGACGACGAGACCAAACGGAGTTCGACGACGAGACCAAACGGAGTTCGACGACGAGACCAAACGGAGTTCGACGACGAGACCAAACGGAGTTCGACGACGAGACCAAACGGAGTTCGACGACGAGACCAAACGGAGTTCGACGACGAGACCAAACGGAGTTCGACGACGAGACCAAACGGAGTTCGACGACGAGACCAAACGGAGTTCGACGACGAGACCAAACGGAGTTCGACGACGAGACCAAACGGAGTTCGACGACGAGACCAAACGGAGTTCGACGACGAGACCAAACGGAGTTCGACGACGAGACCAAACGGAGTTCGACGACGAGACCAAACGGAGTTCGACGACGAGACCAAACGGAGTTCGACGACGAGACCAAACGGAGTTCGACGACGAGACCAAACGGAGTTCGACGACGAGACCAAACGGAGTTCGACGACGAGACCAAACGGAGTTCGACGACGAGACCAAACGGAGTTCGACGACGAGACCAAACGGAGTTCGACGACGAGACCAAACGGAGTTCGACGACGAGACCAAACGGAGTTCGACGACGAGACCAAACGGAGTTCGACGACGAGACCAAACGGAGTTCGACGACGAGACCAAACGGAGTTCGACGACGAGACCAAACGGAGTTCGACGACGAGACCAAACGGAGTTCGACGACGAGACCAAACGGAGTTCGACGACGAGACCAAACGGAGTTCGACGACGAGACCAAACGGAGTTCGACGACGAGACCAAACGGAGTTCGACGACGAGACCAAACGGAGTTCGACGACGAGACCAAAGAAGTTCGACGGCCACCTTCGACGAAAGCCGCTTCGACGAGGTACGAGAACAACGACGACCTTCTTAGACGAGCGGCTTCGACGAGGCAAGCGAAGAACAGCGACGACGAGGCAAGCACAAAGAAGAACGCATCACAGGCGAAAGCACAGGAAGAGCGGCGCTAGGGTAAAACGAGTGGGTATGGTAAAAAGATAAGGTTAAAGGGATTAAAATTGAGTTCGGGTGAAAAAAAAAAGCGGCGAAAATTTGTTAGCCCGCCCAAATTTTTATTTCCACATCCTAGACGGATTAACCGTCTAGGATAGTGGGACCCATTTTTTTTTTATGCAACCGTCTGCAATGACATCCTAGACGGATAATCCGTCTAGGATGTGATCATCGACGGCACATCCTAGACGGCTTAAACCGCCTACGATGTATCATCCTAGACGGATTTGTAGCCGTCTAGGATGTGCCGCCTAAGTTGATGTAATCTCCACTAGTGGTTGTTGGGAAATTCAAGAGTCTTTGTTAGGAAATCTATGAGGCATTGTAGTAGTATATATATGTGTGGTTTGTAAGTTGAAAGATGTCAAGAAAGAAGAAAGAAAAATTAATTGAATAATTTTATCCTCCTCTAAATTGTTTATCCTGAGCAAAAATACTACTATCAAAATCCTCATTCCCTCTTGGACACAGTTGCTCCTGTATGAAATATAAATATTTCAGAACTTATACTGCAAGTATGAAGGTATTTTATTCAATTTGAATGGACCTGCACAGAGCTAAGAAAGTTTAGAATGGTACGTAATAATCCATAATGCAAAAATGATAATAATACGATTAGTCTTGAGAGCAAATGACATTTTTTTTCTTACATTGTTTGATCAACAGAAACATGTATGATGGCTTCCAATTGTCATCAGAGGACTATATTAGTTCATTAAGTTGCCATCAAATGTTTCAGAGTTCACATAACTCATCGTGAAGGAGAACTAGGAATAGCCTATAAAGTTAGGATCCCTCCTAAAAGACCTCACCTCAGACTTCACATGATGGTAAATTTAGGTATAAAATGTAATAAGGAATTCCCTGAAGTCAGCATGCTAAAAAAAAAAAAAATTTTTTTTTACCATCTGTCACTAGAGAGAACAAGATAGGAAATCAGATGTTTGCTCCTTGTCCACCAAAATCTTGCCACAGACCAAAAGATCACATTTGAAAAACAACAGAAATACTTGCTTAAGACAGCGACTTCTCTAGCAGCATCCAGATAAATTCATTGTTCAATTTCCAGTTATCCTATTCAGTACACCTTAACATAGATCTTAAAAACTTGCATATTGCAATGCATATCTCACCAATTCAATAGAATATTCAGAAAAACCAACAGGATGTATCAACTTACTTAAGTACTTAACGCATGCTTACAATACAGAACTTAACAAATCCAAGACCCTTAGTTGATTGTCTCAATTTTCTTTCTCCGGACGTTCCGAAAGCACAAGCAATTCATGAACTCTTACTTTGAATAACAATCATCGCATGGATCTTTCTGATACCAAGGGTATAAAGAAATAGCTTGGAAAACTAAGAACCAATATTGTGACATTTATCAAGTACTACTTACAATTAGAAATGAGGCAAAGAAACAGGGAAGAAGCAGACATATGCTCTCTATGTCTAACCATGTGCCGAGCAGAACCCATGATGAGTCCACCAAGGAGAGAAGATCTGGCATATCAGAAATTATTGACTGACAAATACAGAAATCTTTTCAAATTCTAGTCATTACTTAACAGGTTTTGCGAAAAGTTACTCTAAATTATATCCCACCTATTTCTATACATACTCTCGAATGCTGAAAGCATTATAAACAAATTGCCCGAGCTATCCAGCACAATCCAAAAGTTGATTTAGTAGAAAATGATACAGGATTTCTTTCCAAAGAATAATTATCAAAACAATGCAGGTCAACATTGATGTATTTCCTAATTATAATCAATCCCAAACAAAATAAACCTATAACTATGAATTAAAACAACGAAAAAGCACATAATTGCGATTAAAACCCCTAACTATGGGAGAAAATTTATCATATTCGAGGGAAAAAGAGAAGAAATTTTACCTTAGAGTCAAACCCATCCATTGAGGGTGAGCCTTAGCGCAATGGTAAGGTTGTTGCCTTGTGACCTAGAGGTCACGTGTTCAAATCTTGAAAACAGCCTTTTCGCATGAAAGGATAAGGCTGCATATATCTGACCCTCTCCAGAGCCCACAATAGTAGGAGCCTCATACACTGCCACTGGGCTACCATTTAGTCAAACTCATCCGTTAGGGGTTAAACACAAAGAGCGTTGTTCTCTCTATTAATTCATCATCGAAATCCTAGAATATGAATTCTTAATGGATTCTGCAAAAGAGCGGTCCTCATCTTGATTGATAAAAAGAGGTAGAAAAGCACGAGCATATTCTTAATGGATTCTGCAAAAGAGCGGTCCTCATCTTGATTGATAAAAAGAGATAGAAAAGCACGAGCATATTCTTAATGGATTCTGCAAAAGAGCGGTCCTCATCTTGATTGATAAAAAGAGGTAGAAAAGCACGAGAGAGAGAGAGAGAGAGAGAGAGAGAGAGAGAGAGAGAGAGAGAGAGAGAGAGAGAGAGAGAGAGAGATTTATCGTTCAAAGTTTGAACCGAGAGAACAAAAGAGGGAAAACAAACGAGTACAAGGGTTTTTTTTTTCAGTTTTATATTATGGTTTTTTTTCATACCCCCAAATCTATAATATTTTCAAATTTACTATTGAATCTAAATATTTGCTAATTTAACGCTATAAACCCACATTGATTTTTTTTCTATATCCATCAATTTTCTGTTAACTTGACTCAGTCCATGTTTGACCAAATCACCCAACTTAGTCTCAACAACTGAGATATTTGTGGGATGGAGATAGTAGGATTAATGGGTTAGAAGAATATAGAGAGAATATCTGGGAAATTTCCTAAGGGGGTGGAGAGGAGTTGAGGGAAAGCCTCTATATGAAGAGTGGAAATTGCTCTTTAAAAATACACAAAACAAACCAGCTCACCGGAGCCCCTTAAATCTTCTTCTTCTTCTCTAAGTTTCTTCATACTTCACTGGTATCAGAGCAACAAGTTCCTCAAAAAAAAATCCTGCTACTATTTTTTCCAGCAGAGAAGAAGCAATCTCTTTTTAACCACTTGAAGTAATCTCTTTTCTCTTTAGCTCGTCGCTCAAGAAAAACCTAGCAAGTACCACAAAGCTAGCTGCTTCTCCTTTTTAACCACTTGTTTATTTTATTTTTCCCCCCATCTCTATAGCAAGTACACAAAGCTAGCTGCTGCTCTTTTTAACCACTTGTTTTTTTTTTGCCCCATCTCTAGAACAAGTACACAAAGTTAGCTGCTTCTCTTTTTAACCACTTGTTTATTTTATTTTATTTTTTCCCATCTCTAGAGCAAGAGTACCACAAAGCTAGCTGCTATTTTTTTTCAAGCCTCCAACAAAGAACCAACAGAGACACGTGACTTCTCTGTTGTCCTTTTTTTAATTCAATTTTTTTAAAAAGCCCCCTCTTCAAAAGGCTTTCTCAAAAAGAACTTTCTGCTTAGCCATAGTCATCTTCCTCCTTGAGTACTTTCACCTCTAGATGAAGCACAATCCAACCTCTGATCCGCGCCAACCAACGGTTGCCACCTTCAATCTGATCAATTCAGATCAGTTCGACGCCGACCAGATCATCTCCGACCTCGACGACCATCTGATCAATTATCTTTGGCTCTATCCACTGGACCCTTCCTAACTACAAGCTTCGCCAACTCGGATCAGAGAATTTCTTGTTCAATTAACACCGGTAAGTGACAATCTCTCCCACATCGAAGCCTCCTTCATCAACTCGGAACAGTCAGGTTCTTTTAATTTATTTAGTCCAATTTTTATTTAAAAAAAATTTTAGCCTTATTTTGTTATTAGTATATCTGTCTATATGCCAACCTTATACATATTTTAAAATTGGATTTTTAGTTTTAGTTCTCTACCGGATGGCTAGTAAACTCATTCTATCAACTAGAAAAATTGACAAATTTAATGGCAGTAATTATGACATGTGGCATAGAAAAATAAGATATGCTCTTATCCATGACAATATCGATGATATAATTGAAACCACTGCTACAACCCTTACTGATAAATCTACACCTGAAGAAAAGAAAGGGTTTGAACAATGGAAGTCGAAAGATAGAAATGCAAAAAGCCTAATGCTCATATTCATGGAAGACAACTTGATTAAAGTTTTTAAAACTTACAAGACTTCCATGGACATGTGGAATGCTATAAAAGAAAAATATGACACCGCCTCTGAAGTTAACATTCAACTCCTCTTGCATAAGTATAATTCTTGTCGTATGCAAGAGGGAGACAATGTCGTAGAGAATATTAATAAGATGATTATCATGGCTAAGAACTTGTCCACTGCTGGGACCGAAATCCCGGAAAGAATGCAAGTGGCAACTATATTGAATAGTATGCGCCCTTCCCTTGCTGTGGCTACCACCACATTAAGAATGAACCCTGCCATTAAATCTGTCACTGATCTACCTATACACCCAGCGATAGAAAATGACTTAATAGCCAGTAGAAAGAACCAGAACTGAACATAGTGTATCGGTAGATGAATTATGTCCGCCAGAGGCATAATGCTGAAAGCTATAAAAACCCTGGTCCTAGTAAAACACAACCGCGAGGACCGAAATCGCAGCAGTTTAAGAGAAAGAAAGTACCGCGGAGCCTGCTACAATTATGGGAAGTTCAGGCATTTCAAGCTCACTTGCCCACAAGGTGAAAAGCAGGAGAATAAGTGGGGCTATAAGCATCTAAACAAGGGGGTACTGGTAAAAGAGAATTCATCGGTGTGACGAATGCAATGCTGTGATTGTAGACGGGAAATGTATTTCCACTTGGGCCAATATTTAGCTTGGGTCCAAGAAGTGAACGCTCATGGGTTAAACACTTTGAATGGGCCCAAATCCAAGCCCACAACAAGCTGCGGCGAAGGTCGTCTAACAGAATAGCGAACCTCGCCGAATAGCCCACCTCGACTCAACTTGACCAAATCATGAATGAGTCGACTCCAAAAGCACGCCTCAGGCCGAATCGAAAGGCGTCATCAGTTGGTCAAATCACGAGTCAGATTCTATGTCAAATTTAAACTCATAGACGAAGTTCGCCAACCAACGAACTTTGCTCATGGCAATTGTAGTGGACCAAGCCATCTACTTCCGAAGAAGACTCTCCCATGTCCTCAGCGACCCTCACCCACGACTTCAGCGACCTTCGCTCACGTTTTCGGTGAACTTCATCAAGTCAGCGAAGTTCGCCAAATAGCCGTTTGAGAGCTATTTTCAGAAAATAACCGTTCCCCACTATCTCCTATTTTAATGGCCACTTAATCCATTATTAAAGGCCATTAACTCTCTCTTTTAGCATAAAAGGAGAGGAGATCATTCATTTTAACCCCCAAGATCAACACACACGCATAAAGAGATCTCCACACTATCGCACTTTCGATTTCATAGAGCAAAGCTACTAAGAGAAGATTGAGCTATCTTCCAAGCAACTAAGTTCTCATCAATAGCAAAAGACTCATCGTCTTAGATGGTGTGTCAACGAAATACAAGATTGGGCACATAGAAAAGAACCCTAAGAAATATAAATTTTTTCTTTGTTTCATTACATTCTTTCAATTGTAATCTGTGTCAATTATTATTTTAAAGGCCTGAAACAGGATGGTGATTCTGCTGGGGACTTCTTTCTCCTCCGATGAGAAAATAGTGTCGCACACCGACACTAAGACCCTTGGGTATTTTGCCGAATCGCTGGTCATTGAATTTGACCAAGCAAAGTTCGAGGAATTTATTTCCATGAACCAAACTTCATCAATGGCGACTGTATGCAGTTGTCATAGAATTCACCGCAGTGTGAACCTCGGGTCAAAATCGACCCCGCGTGTGTTAAAGCAACCTTCGCCGAAGACAGTTTGAGCTTAGCTGGAAGCTAAACGAACTTCGCCAAGAGCAAAGAAAACTAGACCCTCATCTCAAACGAAGGTCAAAATGTTATTTCATCTATTAATCTCGGACATTAGTCCACAACTCCTTTAGGAGTTCGATTCAAAGCATCTCGCGATGCTCGCTATGCTTCCTCGATAGAAGCTAAGAATGGGGCTAACCCCTCATCTAAATTCCCTCAAGGAAATAATATCATCAATGATGATTCCGCTAGACAAAAGTCTGGCCAACGTCGTCGTAAGTGACGTTCGCGCTCCAAGGCCAAAACCAGTGAAGTTGGCACTAAAATAAGCCCTCGACTTGACACTAATATTGATCTAAGAGAATTCATATCTCTGAAGAGAGCTCGCCAATGTCAGCATTGTGTGACCCTCAGAGAAGTGGTCTCAGAAGGCAAAAGAGTTGCCAATGTAAAGGTATTCCTGAAAAGGAATTAGTCTTCAACCATCTTAGTCATGTTCCTGAGCCTTCAGAGGTTCGGACTAAACGACGACAACGTACTGAAAGGGTAAAACAAAAGTATTCACTATCAATACGACAAGTGTAACTTCCAGAGATGAGGAAGAAAGCACAGACAGCTCGCCTGATCTAGTGTATTCTCCTGGTATTGGACCCATATTGCCAGAAGCTGACGGTGTGTATCGCAATGCCAGATTAAGGCGAAGAGCAGCGATCCCTTTTGACTACTCTTCCCTCTAAGCGTGGACATCGCAGACTTCATCTCAGGTGAACCAACCCACTTTTAGTGATGCTAACTCTGCCATAGCATCGAATGCAATCCCTAGTTCAAGTCAAGAATGACGGTGGGAGACAGATATGGCAGACCGTGAAGATCTTCTTGCTCAAATGGCGGCTCAGAAGAAAGATTCGGATGAATGAATTGATCGCTTGGAGAAGTTGATGGAACAACTCTTATTAGCATCTCATCTCCAACCAAGTTCTTCAAGAGGGAAGAAGCCGATCGACGAAAGCCCCCCGGAAGAAGATCAAGAGCATCATGACGATGTAGATTCTGAACATGCAAGATCAGAAGCAATAATACCTTCAAATCCAAGCAAGGAAACAAAGGCCCTGGAGGACATCCAAAAGCAGCTCAACATTCTTTCTCAAAGAACTGAGCTCAAGAAGGTTGGAATCATCCGACCATATCCCGTCGAGTGGGACATGGTTCCTTACCCGATGAAATTCAAGCCACCTATGTTGCACACGTTTGATGGCAAAGGTTCCCCGAACCCACATATCTACTGCTTTCACCAATAAATTAGGAACGTAGTACGTAACAATGCCATCAAGGCACGACTCTTCATTGGCACCCTTTAGGGGGTAGCCTTCGACTGGTTTTAGAATTTACCCGAAGGTTCAGTCAGATCATTGGCAGATTTGGAATCAAAGTTTCTCTCACAATTCCACGAGGAACGATCCGATGCTACCATGGCCAAACTCCTTTTTGAGAAGCAAAGCAGAAATGAGATGGTCAGAGAATACATCGAGAGATACCGCAATCTAACATTGCGATGTCGAGATATGCCTCTACTGATGTTACTTCAGACTTGTCGCCACAATTTTGTAGCACGGATTGAAGCTCACATGTGCGCCGTTACTGTTCACACATGGAAAGATTTGATGGAATAAGCTGAGATAGTAGAAAAATAATCAGAACATTTCAATAAGCTCGAGCCCCATGCTAATTTCAAGGACAACAAAGGCAAACAAGGGCAGACTTCACAACTAAAAGCTAAAGAGACTTTCGTAGTTGGGGTGTAAAATCCTAACAACAACCGCAAAGAGAACCAAGGAATAATTTTCAACGTAATTATTCATTCAAGGATGAACATACAGTTACCATCTTCCATGTGCTCAATAAAGAGAATCGTTTGAAGCTTCCTGAAGCTCGACGTCCCAAAGAAGTCGGAAAGACTGATGACCCTAACTACTGTCTTTATCACAGAATGTTGGGACACCCAACGAAGAGCTGGTACATCCTCAAGGATAAGATCCAAACCTTCATCGAATCAGTGATCCTCAAGCTCAAATCTGAGTAAAAGAAAGTCACTGCCAATATGGTGACTCTTCAATTCGGCTCCATGCTAGAAATCCAAGCTCAAAACAATGTTGTTCCCATTCCTATTCCAAGGATGGAAGTGGTCAACTATGACCAATAGGACCGACGAAGCCAAAGCTTAATCCCTTTCACTATAGTGAGAGGCGAATTGATGTGGGTTTATCCCAACCTTATCCAAGATGAGGACTGGACTCTTCAGAAGTCCAAGAACAACTACAAGATGAAGTCTTGCAATGCCATCTCCGCAATCATTGGAGAAGAATCTTTACACATTACTTCACTCACCGATTCAGATGGAGAGAAAGTGGCCATGGCAGGAATGAGGTCCGACAAAGACTACCTAAGGGACTATGATCAGCCAGGAACTTCCAAACAACTCGAACCGGCCAAACAAAAAGAGACTCGGTTCGACAAGGCTTTGCAACATCCCCCATGTGATCCCAAGGCCCCATTCCGATATGATATTATGGCCCAATTGGCAAACATCCCAGCTCGTATAACTTTATTTAAAACTTTTACGCTTGTCTAAGGAAACGAGAGAAGCTTTAAAAGAAGCTTTGAATGATAGTGAGGTGTTCCTCACCCACTTGATTGAGCCTCCTCAAGATGAAGAACACAAGTAATGCTATCAGTGCCAACGACCGACGCCTTGTATCACCTTCACTTCGAGGACATGCTTGTCAAAGATCATCATCACAATCGACCCTTTACTATACTGGGTATATAGGATCAGCGAGGGTTGAGAGGATTCACATCTATCCAGGCTCCGCGTTGAGCATAATCCTACGAAGACTCTTGAGCTTTCTGGGTATTCCCCTCCACAAGCTCTCAAAGACTTCTACAACTATACTCGGCTTTAACTCTAGCAGTGCCGATCTCTTGAAAAGATCCGACTTAAGTGTCCGATTGGAAATTTGAAGACGGAGGTGACTTGTTATGTCATCGATGTCGAGACATCTTACAACATTCTCCTCGGACGATCTTGGATCCATTCCAACATGCTCGGACAGGGGGTCCAACAAAGAGTAGAAGCTAAAAGCATCCTTTTAAGGGGGTGGAGAATTACTTCACCGACTCTCTCTTATACGATGAAAATCATACAATCGAGATTATCCTTCCTAATGATGAGGACAACAGTAATGAAGCAGATGTTGAACTAGATCCTAACGATGATTTAATTTGGGAGATAGATCCACTTATAATTACCCTAGAGGACCTTTGTATCAACCAGTCCGCCGAAGATCAGGGCGAGTGGATCTTTAATGGAGAGGAGTTTGCTTACGACTACTCTCAAGACTCTGCGTCTGAAAGCTTAAGAGTCGAAACTCTAATGTCTAAGCTAGCTTTAGAACCGGTACTACATATGCCAATAAGCGAATCGTACTCAGCTCACAAGCAGTTAGGTAACTCAGAAGATGATACCTTCATGGTCCAACCTAATAGAAGCGCCTTGAATCCGATCATCTTCGAAAAAGTTGAGACACGACCTCACTTACAAAGTTCAGACGAAGAAGCTAAAGGAGCATCAAAATTCTCCTTCTGATATGATCTCGGATTACGGCAAAAATGGGATCTGATCTCATGCAAAATAAGGGTTAAATTTTAATAGAGGACTAAGAGTTCCTTTGATCCCCTTTATACAAGAAGGAGAGGTTTTCGATTATTATAATCGGACCAAATGAGGACTCGGTTATATTTCTCCCGAAGTCAAGTCACAAATAGGACCAGCATCTGATGACTTTTTAAGCAGTTCTTCAGATTCGTCCGATTGGGATTCCGACATCAGCCTTGGAACTTTATTTAGTGAATTCACGACCAACATGGTCTCATACGACCTAACTATGGATCTTGATGAATCTGAAGTGTTTGAAGATTCTGAAGATGATTCATGGGCAAGACAACGAGAGAAGCAATGGGAGTCACACTTTGAAGTCAGTGAACCACCCACCGAAGATAAAGTGGTTCAAATCAACATAGGCGACGAAGTCAACCCTAAGCTCATCTTCATCAGTGAAAGTTTATCATCCGCTAAAAAGAAAGAACTCATAGTTCTCCTTCAAGAGCACATTGATGTCTTTGCCTAGAGTTATGAAGACATGCCTGATTTAGACCCCAATGTGGCTGTACATTGCCTCGACATTGACACCAAGGTCAAACCGGTCAAATAACAGCAACGACATTTTCGTCCTGAGTTGATGGAGCATATCGAGAAAGAAATCTGCAAACTCATTGAATATGGGTTCATCCGTGAAGAACAACATCCTTATTGGCTAGCCAAAATCGTTGTGATGATGAAAAAGAGCGCAAGATCCGGATCTGTACTGATTTCCGAGATCTCAATTTTGCCTGCCCAAAAGATGAATTTCCTCTCCCTATCATGGATGTCATGGTTGACAATACGTGTGGGTTTGAGAGGATGTCATTCATGGATGGATTTTCTAGATACAACCAAATCAAAATGCATCCAGATGATCAGAAGCATACAACTTTCAGAACACCCTTAGGAGTATTCTGTTATACAGTATTGCCCTTTGGTCTGAAAAATACTGGAGCAACTTATCAATGCGCCATGAACACGATCTTTCATGAGCATTTGTGTAAGATGGTGGAATGCTATGTCGATGACCTCGCAATCAAAAGTCATCACAAGCAAGATCATGTCATTGACTTGAGAACGGTGTTCGAAATTATGCGAAAGCACTAGCTTAAGAAGAATCCAACCAAGTCTTTCCTCCAACCAAGTCTTTCCTAGGGGTATCATTAGGTAAATTCCTAGGGTTTATTGTAACATCCAAAGGAATACATGTCGATCTCAAAAAGTGAAAGCCATCCAAGAGATACCACCTTCGAAGAATCTCAAAGAACTTAGAGGTCTACAAAGACGATTAGTCTATGTCCGTAGGTTTATCGCTAATTTATCAGGAAAATATCAACCATTTCAAAGACTCATGAAGAAAGGTGTCTCGTTCGTCTGGGACGATGCTTGCCAAGAAGCTTTCAAAGAGATCAAAGGTTATCTCACGAAATCACCGGTTCTAGCCGCACCAGCATTAGGAAAACCATTCCTGATCTACGTCAGAGCAATGGACCACTCTCTTGGAGCCTTTCTTGCCCAAAAATGACAATATCCACGATCAAGCCATTTACTACACCAGCCGGACTATGATTGGTGCCGAGCATCGCTACAATCCAGTTGAGAAGGAATGTCTAGCATTAGTCTTCGCAATTCAGAAGATACGACACTACCTCACTGGCCAATCTATCCACGACATTTTAAGAGTTAATCCTCTACAGATACTCATGACGAAACCCGGATCACTAAATTCCAGGTTACCAAAATGGGCAATACTACTTTCGCTGTATGATATGACATTCATGTTGCAGAAAGCAGTCAAAGGTCAAGCAATAGCAGACTTTCTGGCAGAACACCCCATCCCCGACTCTTCTAAACTCTATGAAGACATTTCGGATGAAGTCTTTAAGTCAAATACTGCGTCAGACCATTAGATATGGCAGCTTTACCTTGATGGTGCATCAAGACACAACCATAAATGAGCAATTACTATAGAAGTGGGGTAGTGCTGATCGATCCCCACGGACATGTCCTTCCTCAGCCTACTGATTGACCGAGCCATGCTCCAATAATGTGGCCGAGTATAATGCCTTTGTAATCGGCTTGCAACTTGCTCAAGACATGGGTATTAAATACCTTGAAGCCTACAGCGATTCCAAGTTGATCGTCAACCAGATCAAAGGAGAATATGAGGTCCGCCACAATAAGCTCATACCCTAAGACGAAGCGGCAACGAAGCTCGCTTAGTCATTCAAAGGTTTCTATATCAGCTATGTAGCTCGCCTCGAGAACACTCATGTGGATGCTTTGGCATCCCTTGCAGCCACACTTGCCTTGGCGCCCAGATCTACTAGGCGCATCATAGTGGCTAGCCATCAATTATGCTCCTCAAAGTAAATTCTCGAAGCTAACGAACTGCATGTCATGCCAACTCACTTCAAAGTTAATGATTGGCGGTTCCCAATCATCGACTATGTCTTATATGAGATACTACCTGATAGTCCAAAGCAAGCAGTCTCTATTCAAAGAAGGGCTTCACGCTTCTTCTATGATCCTACTATGCAGACTTTGTACCGATGATTTTTCAACGGTGTGTTGCTCCGATGCTTATCACCAAGTGAAGCTCGGGAAGCATTAAAGGAAGCCCATGATGGTACATGTGAAGCTTATCAATCAGGTCACAAACTTTAAGACCGACTTCATCGTCTAGGTTACTACTGGCCGACAATAATAGCAGATGCGGTAGCATATGCTAAACAATGTCATGCGTGTCAAGTCCATGTTGATTTTCTACATCAATCTCTGGAAGAATTGCATTCGACTATTACCTCATGGCCATTCGAAGCATGGGGCATGGATATTATCGGACCAATCAATCCGCCATCCACTAAAGGTCATCGATTCGTCCTGGCCATTACTGATTACTTCTCCAAATGGGTCGAAGCTGTTCCGCTCAGAGGAGTCAAGACATCTCAGGTGATCAAATTCTTGAGACATCACGTGATCTATCTATTCGGTGTCCCTAGATGGATAGTTCATGATAATGGCCCGTAGTTCATCAGTCGACCGTTCTTTAAATTCTGCAATAAGTTCAGAATTCAAGATGTGGCTTCTACGCTATACAACCCAGCTGCTAATGGTCTAGCTAAAGCTTTCAACAAGACCATCATCAAACTTCTGAAGAAGTTCTTCTCCTCTAACAAATGAGATTGGGATGAGAAACTTGAAGAGTGTTTATGGGCTTATCAAACAACAGTCCGCACTCCCACTAGCTCCACGCTATTTTCCTTGGTCTACGGATGTGAAGCCGTGATCCCTCTAGAAATTCAAGTGCCATCATTAAGAATTGCCATTGCCGAGAAGATGATGATAGAAGAACATCATCAAAAGCATCTCTACGAACTAGAGGCGCTAGATGAATTGAGACTTCAAGTTCAGCAACGAATTGAGACCTACCAGTCACAGATTTCGAGATCCTTCAACAGGAGAGTCAGAGAACGATCCTTCAAAGAAGGTGACTTGGTCTTAGCCGTTCGTCAACCCATGGTCATGATGCATAAGACTAAAGAAAAATTTTAACCTAAATGGAAAGGTCCATTTGTAGTAGAGACAGTCTACTCAAATGGAGCATATCGTCTAATTAACCAAAACAGCAATAGGCTCATGGTGCCAATCAACGGGAAGTTTCTCATGAAATATTACCCTTGATCTTGGCCAATTATCTCCCCACAGAAATTCTGGTCATATTTAAGTTTTCACCTCTGACCATAGATGTTGATCCTTTTGATCCAAAATCCAATTAAAATCCCCAGTGAGTCATCAAGTTAACACTACACCTTTGCTTGACTTCAAATGCATTATCACCGTCATGTTAACATTACACCTCTATCAATTCACTCTTATCAAAGATCGATTAGTTAACATTACACCTCTCAATAGTGTCAATTCGACTTTTGAACCGACCGTTAACATTACACCTCTATCAATTCACTCTTATCAAAGATCGATTAGTTAACATTACACCTCTATCAATTCACTCTTATCAAAGATCGATTAGTTAACATTACACTTCAAACGATATCCTACCATTAAGTTAACACTACACTTCCAAATGGTAGTCGTCCTTTGGACTCTTTTGAACCGACTGGTTAACATTACACATCTGTCGGTCATTCCATTTGACTGGTTAACATTACACATCTGTCAAATACCCTTATACTGTCATGTTAACATTACACCTCTGAATAGTGTCAATTCGACTCTTTTGAACCGACCGGTTAACATTACACCTCTGTCGGTCATTCCATTTGACTAGCTAATATTACACCTCTGTCAAATACCCTTATACTGTCATGTTAACATTACACCTCTGAAGAGTGTCAACTTGACCAAACTGTTATGTTAACACTACACATCTACCAGTTTGATCCTAACATTTTTTCTCCCCAACAATGATATCACTACGATACGTTAACATTACACCTCTATCATATACACATCAAAGGAGATAAAAGTTCTTTTATTATCAAAAGAGCTAAACTATTACAGAGGATTTTAGAGGGAAAATGGATAAAAAGTGTTATTTGTGCAATACACTCAGCTATCTTGGAATCCCCAACCTCATGGGCACTCTCCTGGGCCTTTTCCCTCAAGACTCTGGGATTGATGGGAGCAGCCTGGGTTCTAACATCTGATAGCCTCTTCATCTCAGTCTCAAGCTCCACAGCCTGGAGGTCCCACTCCTTAGTCAACTCAGTTAACCTGAGCTCGAGCTCCTCCTTCTGATGCTGAGCCGCTTCCAAACGTGCCTGAGCTGCAGCAATGGTTGCTCTGGCTTCATTGATGGTGGCCTCTCTCTTCTAAATGGTGCCCTGAAGCTCTGCTTGATGACCGTCAACTAATGCAAGGCTATCGTTCAGCCCTTGAACTTTTACCTTAATCTGCTCCATTTCCACGCGAGTAGATTCTTCGACCTTACGGTGATTCGCCGAGAGGCGACGGAATTCAATCTCAGCAATACCATCAATATTAGCCGTACGAAGTTGTTGCAACTCTTGGAAATGGAACTTAGCTTTGTTAATCATCATCTTGAAGGGTTTAGTGCAAGCAAAACCAGCAATCGACGTCAAAAGACCAAGCTGGTTCCTCAACAAGTTAAGGGTGTGAACAGATAAGCCTTTCTGCATATTCAAGGCAGTCTCAACACTCTGGTTTAACAGTTTTACTAAGCTCTCCGTCAGGATCTTTATCTCCAGCTCAATTAAATCATCGCGATCGGGAGATTGGGGAACCTGCACACAACTCGAAGGACCTGCTCCAGTAGAAATTACTAATGCATCCGTGGTAGTTGGGAGAACACTTGGCAGAATCTGTATTCGTTCGTTGCCTGACATAAGAAATGGTTCCAAGCGCGAGCTCCATCTATCAAGCTTCCTATACGTAGCAATATTGGATTCAGATTCCCGACATACAGCTGGTCATAACCGAATTGATGAGAAAACCGGTAAGGCAAGTAGGGCTCGATGTAACACTCCGTCCCATTCAGCCTAGCGACGAGGTGACCTGGTCGAATGTTCACCAACCAGTTGAAATACCCGCTAGGCAAATAGGTGAAGCGCTCGCTACTCATACCATCCTCAAACTCATCCCCGGGGTTTATACCATCAATCGAGGGGAAACAATAGTAAAGACGGTAATTATCCTTATGTTGAAGAAGCCTTCAGACCCCGGCAAGATATTTGATTGTCCACTTTGAACGCTAATACGTTCGCTCCGCCGGGTGTAGCAGCCGACATCAGCGGAGAACAATGTTGAGTAAACCATATCACTAGATACGTGTATGGTAGCTCCACTCTAGGGTTGGGAACCTGATTCCTCGGACAACGGTCTTCCTGTTTCAGGTATTCAGTGGCTAATTCCCTCAAACCGTGATGGATACAACTAACCATTGCCGATAGGAGGGCTAGGTTATACCTAGAGGCAAGCAACACGATAGGGAACAACACTTTGATGGAGATGCAATCCTTCGGTCAAGAAGGCACAACGCAACCCTTCAACCAAATTGAGAAAAATCCCACAAGAAATGCCAACTCAGATATCGGTTCTTTTGCTTGGTGATGGAAGCTTTCAAACTGATCACCTTCACAGAACCCGCACTTATCTGATTCGGCAGTGTGTAGTACTGAGACGTCGTTGAAGATGTGTGTCCCAATCTCAGTATCTGTGGCTAGATGGATTGAACCCACATTTCCCTTTTTACTTACGTTGGGAAAAAGGTACTCAACCCAAGGAACGCAAGCAACGGTAGAATCATGCCCAACGCTCACGACGGTCCTTTAATAAATGTGGAAATAGCAAACCAATTCCCGGAATGCCTCCACAACATGAGCAACAGGTGATAAAGTTTTCACTCCTCGTTGGTGGGAAAGAACTCCTCGTACGGACGATCCCCCATTGGTAGACGTGACACTTCAAATATCTCATGCATAGCGATCCCGATTTCGCCCGCCAGAGTGAAGAAAGTATTGTCACGGCTTTGTACAACCTGCACGCCGCGGCAATATAGGTGCAAATCTCAAAGACCATACTTCAAAGCTCTCACCGCAAAGATAGAGCCCTATTCTTCGTAATCTCTCCTCAAAGGTGACAAGAGCGAAGTCCACCAAACGGGTCCACCACTAGGTATCTCTCGACTTAATCTAACCAGGAAACCTAGTATCCCCGTTAGGATATTGTGCTTCAATTTTAGCAAGCTCATTCCCAAAGGTATTTGGGACAACGGCAACTTCGTTAACAAGAGTGTCCTCATTTACAAAACCCGAACGCAAGCCTATGATGTTGACTCTGTAGAGCCCAACTTGACGTAAACCACTGTCATGCTTCAAAGAGCCCACCATAACGCTATCTTCCCTATTAGTTAGATTATAGCGCATGAAACAGGGCACGACAAGGCGCTATAAGAACATGAAGGAGACTTGACGTTCAGTCACCGGTAAGTAAAAATGACGATCTCCCTGGGTGTAGTACCGTTCCTCCCCAATTGAAGAGGGAATTGCCACCAGGAGTATTGTCTCTGAAAAGAAAATAAGACTTCATTGAGGCATCCTCGTTGGGAACAGAGAACTTCGCATCAGTGATTATCTCCCATAAAATTCGATAGTCGCCTAATCGGATAGTCTCGACCCTCCCCTGGCTACTTTCTTCAAGGAACAGAGACATCCCCGATGAAGACATATGCTACTTCGTGGTCATGAGTTCCATCATGACCATAATGATTACAGGTCAACCGAGCCCTCGAATAAGCAACTACCAAATAGCAAACAACAAATGAGTTAGAAGACTAAGATCAAATGAAAATCAAGTCTTCACACCTAGAGGCAAAGTTCATCATAGCGACCTCGCCATAAGTGGGAAACATCTCTATCAACTAAATAATGAGAAGATAAAGCTAAGTTTAGTGAAAACAAATAACTTCACTCATATGGATCGAATCGCTAACATTACACCTCTATCATATACACATCAAAGGAGATAAAAGTTCTTTATTACAAAAGAGCTAAACTATTACGTAGGATTTTCAGAGGGAAATGGATAAAAGTGTTATTTGTGCAATACACTCAGCTATCTTGGAATCCCCAACCTCATGGGCACTCTCCTGGGCCTTTTCCCTCAAGACTCTGGGATTGATGGGAGCACCCTGGGTTCTAACATCTGATAGCCTCTTCATCTCAGTCTCAAGCTCCACAGCCTGGAGGTCCCACTCCTTAGTCAACTCGCTTAACCCGAAGCTCGAAGCCTTCCTCACGCCGAGCCGCTCCAAACGTGCCGCAAGAATGGTTGCTCTGGCTTCATTGATGATGGCCTCTCTCTTCTAAATGGTGCCCTGAAGCTCTGCTTGATGACCGTCAACTAATGCAAGGCTATCGTTCAGCCCTTGAACTTTTACCTTAATCTGCTCCATTTCCACGCGAGCAGATTCTTCGACCTTACGGTGATTCGCCGAGAGGCGACGGAATTCAATCTCAGCAATACCATCAACATTAGCTGTACGAAGTTGTTGCAACTCTTGGAAATGGAACTTAGCTTTGTTAATCATCATCTTCAAGGGTTCAGTGCGAGCAAAACCAGCAATCGACATCAAAAGACCAAGCTGGTTCCTCAACAAGTTAAGGGTGTGAACAGCAAGGCAGTCTCAACACTCTGGTTGAACATTTTTACTAAGCTCTCTGTCAGGATCTTTATCTCCAGCTCAATTAAATCATCGGGATCGGGAGATTGGGGAACCTCCACACGACTCGAAGGACCTGCTCCAGTAGAAACTACCAATGCATCCGTGGTAGTCGGGAGAACACTTGGCAGAATCTGTATTCGTTCGTTGCCTGACATAAGAAATGGTTCCAAGCATGAGCTCCATCTATCAAGCTTCCTATACGCAGCAATCCTGGATTCAAATTCCCGACATACAACTGGTCATAACCGAATTGATGAGAAAATCGGCAAGGCAAGTAGGGCTCGATGTAACACTCCGTCCCATTCAGCATAGAGACAAGGTGACCTGGTCGAATGTTCACCAACCAGTTGAAATACCCGCTAGGCAAATAGGTGAAGCGCTCGCTACTCATACCATCCTCAAACTCATCCCCAGGGTTTATACCATCAATCGAGGGGAAACAATAGTAAAGACGGTAATTATCCTTATGCTGAAGAAGCCATCAGACCACGGCAAGATATTTGATTGTCCACTTTGAACGCTAATCGTTAAGCTCCGCGGTGTAGCGGTAGACATCGTGAGGAGAACAATGTTGAGTAAACCATATCACTAGATACGTGTATGGTAGCTCCACTCTAGGGTTGGGAACCTGATTCCTCGGACAACGGTCTTCCTGTTTCAGGTATTCAGTGGCTAATTCCCTCAAACCGTGATGGATACAACTAACCATTGCCGGTAGGAGGGCTAGGTTATACCTAGAGGCAAGCAACACGATAGGGAACAACACTTTGATGGAGATGCAATCCTTCGGTCAAGAAGGCACAACGCAACCCTTCAACCAAATTGAGAAAAATCCCACAAGAAATGCCAACTCGGATATCGGTTCTTTTGCTTGGTGATGGAAGCTTTCAAACTGATCACCTTCACAGAACCCGCACTTATCTGATTCGATAGTGTGTAGTACTGAGACGTCATTGAAGATGTGTGTCCCAATCTCAGTATCTGTGGCTGGATGGATTGAACCCACATTTCCCTTTTTACTTACGTTGGGAAAAAGGTACTCAACCCAAGGAACGCAAGCAATGGTAGAATCATGCCCAACGCTCGTGACGGTCCTTTGACAAATGTGGAAATGGCAAACCAATTCCCAGAACGCCTCCACAACATGAGCAACAGGTGATAAAGTTTTCAACTCCTCGTTGGTGGGAAAGAACTCCTCGTACGGACGATCCCCCATAGGTAGACGTGACACTTCAAATATCTCATGCATAGCGATCCCGATTTCGCCCGCCAGAGTGAAGAAAGTATTGCTGTCGGCTTTGTACAACTCCAGAATGCCGTGCAATATAGGTGCGCAAATCTCAGCACCATACTTCAAAGCTCTCACTGCAGCATAGAGCCCTATTCTTCGTAATCTCTCCTCAAAGGTGACAAGAGCGAAGTCCACCAAACGGGTCCACCACTAGGTATCTGTCGACTTAATCTAACCAGGAAACCTAGTATCCCCATTAGGATACTGTGCTTCAATTTTGGCAAGCTCGTTCCCAAAGGTATTTGGGACAACGGCAACTTCGTTAACAAGAGTGTCCTCATTTACAAAACCCGAACGCAAGCCTATGATGTTGACTCTGTAGAGCCCAACTTGACGTAAACCACTGTCATGCTTCAAAGAGCCCACCATAACGCTATCTTCCCTATTAGTGAGATTATGGCGCATGAAGCGAGAACGCGACAAAGGCTATAAGAACATGAAGGAGACTTGACGTTCTGTCACCGGTAAGTAAAAATGACGATCTCCCTGGGTGTAGTACCAGTGCTCCCCTCCCCAATTGAAGAGGGAATTGCCACCAGGAGTATTGTCTCTGAAAAGAAAATAAGACTTCATTGAGGCATCCTCGTTGGGAACAGAGAACTTCGCATCAGTGATTATCTCCCATAAAATTCGATAGTCGCCTAATCGGATAGTCTCGACCCTCCCCTGGCTACTTTCTTCAAGGAACAGAGAGACATCCCCGATGAAGACATATGCTACTTCAGGGTCATGAGTTCCATCATGACCATAATGATTACAGCGGTCAACTGGAGCCCTCGAATAAGCAACTACCGAAATAGCAAACAACAAATGAGTTAGAAGACGAAGATCAAATGAAAATCAAGTCTTCACACCTAGAGGCAAAGTTCATCATAGGCGGACCTCGCTCATAAGTGGGAAACATCTCTATCAACTAAATAATGAGAAGATAAAGCGAAGTTTAGTGAAAACAGCGAACTTCACTCATATGGATCGAACTGGCGAACCTCACCCAATTCAAGCAGGCGAACCTCACCGAGCGAAGGTCAACCAAATTGGCAAGCTTCACCCAGATGAGGATCGCTCAAAGCAAAATAATGAACTCCACACAAACGAAGTCCGCTGCAGAAGCCCAAAAGGCTAACAGTAACGAGCTCCGCCTGAGAAGTGAAGCTCGCCACATTGAGCGTCATTAATGGCTGCTAATGAGGCTTTGTCGCCAGTGATAGAAGCTCATTGTAAAGACCACAAGTGGTCATAAAGATCGCGCCTTTGGTAACAGATTAATTTTTTTTAAGTGCCTTGAGGCACTGTTTAAAGCCCGATGGGCTAAGATTAGGCTGATCCGAAGATCGCCATTGATGGGTTCGAAGCTTACCCACAGCCATTTCTAACTGCGTCGGTGCATCCTCTGCTCTTGGTCGACAAGCACCTCTGGCGGAGCCTCTTCCTTTGGAGATAGCACGACGATGGGCCATTGATGACTTGGAAGTTCTGAGAAAATTGAGGTTTTGAGGAGGTTGGAGGATTTTGAAAATCAAAGTGAAGAAGGAGGCAAACAGTTCTATTTATAGACTGACCCCAAACTTCGCTGAAGATTCTTTGCCCCGAACTTCGTCGAAGATCTCGCGCCCCGAACTTCGCCGAAGATCTCGCGCCACGAACTTCACCAAAGATCTCGCCATGAACTTTGCCAAAGATTCCAGCATTGAACTTTGCCAGGAATCTTGCTCTGAACAAACTTCACCGTAATTTCAGGCACACAAATCGAGCACTTAAATTCTTAAGCTAAGCCTTGCCTAACCGACTTACTGAGCTTCGCCTAGATATTTGTTTCAAATAGCGAACTTAGCCCCATTGATGGGGTATTGGTGAGCCTCGTCAGAACGATATAGTGAATTTCATTAAGTCTCCAAATTGAGAAAATTCTAACTCCATTTGTTTGAGACCCTATATGGTGAACCTCGCCAAAATGACTTGGCAAAATTCAATAAGTCTCCAAATTGAGAAAATTCTAAACTCAATTTGTTTGAGACGCCAAACTGATTCGCGGGAAAAGTTGGATCGATCTTCATTGGTGAACTCATTACATCTTTATGCGTTTACAAATGAATTCAAAAGTTCGTCTTTTTATAAGACTTGATTACAATGAAAATCAAAGAAAAATTACAATGTTTTCCTTAAAACAAACGTAGGACCCTGTTTATTAGTCCCCTGCTTGCGTGGGATCTTTGTCTGTGCCGGGGTTTATCCGTGGACCGCCGCGTGATATGATCCGGTTTAACATCTACGCGATCGAGGGGATTATTTCACGAAGAAAATAATCGCCGAAGTGAGTGAAATCGACCAAGCGGGATCACCACTCTTCTCGGGATCAAAGCAAAGTTTGATCTGGAGGAATCATGTGTAGAACGGATCAAAAATCTCTCGAACTCCTTCGCTTTATGCCGACGGGATCGCCGAAATCTTAGATCTCGTGCAAAAGTTCAGATCTCTCATCCAAAAGTCCCTCCCTTTTTATCAAAAGTCCAGATCTCGATCCGGCAAAGCTTCAGCTTCTTGTCAAAAATCCGGATCCCCTAAAAAATGAGACCCCCCTCCTCTATTTATAGGCTCAAAAACGGGTCGGGTCGGATCTATGCGCCTAGCCACCTCTTGGTGGCTCGACCACCGAGCCACCAAGCCACCAAGTGGTGGCTCGGTTTTGGTCGAGCCACCATTTGGTGGCTCGGCCTTGGTCGAGCCACTAAGAGGTGGCTCGACCACTGAGTCGCCCAAGTGGCATTTTTTTGGCATCGTTTTGAGTCCGATCCGATTCGGCATCCGCTAATCTGAAGCTTTGTATGCGATTCATCAACCGGCCGACTTACGCCTTCTTAGGCTTTTTGCATCGTTTAGGTATTTCGCTTTATCGTTTCGTCGTGTCACTTGTTATTATGTCGTCGGATGGCTCGTCGATTGTCAACTCATTGTCACGAGTCATGTTAGGGGACTTATAGGTAATTTTCGGCCTCTGAGATACCCCTCCAAAGTGTTTGGTCTCGTTCTTTTCTAGAAGAGCACGAAATACTTTGAATATAATAAACAAACCTTCAAGGTATCACGTCGACTTAATCCAACCGGAAACCTAGTATCCCGTTAGGATATTGTGCTTCAATTTTAGCAAGCTCATTCCCAAAGGTATTTGGGACAACGGCAACTTCGTTAACAGGAGTGTCCTCATTTACAAAACCCGAACGCAAGCCTATGATGTTGACTCCGTAGAGCGCAACTTGATGTAAACCACTGTCATGCTTCAAGGAGCCCACCGTAACGCTATCTTCCCTATTAGTGAGATTATAGCGCATGAAACAGGGCACGACAAGGCGCTATAAGAACATGAAGGAGACTTGACGTTCTGTCACCGGTAAGTAAAAATGGCGATCTCCCTGGGTGTAGTACCAGTGCTCCCCTCCCCAATTGAAGAGGGAATTGCCACCAGGAGTATTGTCTCTGAAAAGAAAATGAGACTTCATTGAGGCATCCTCGTTGGGAACAGAGAACTTCGCATTAGTGATTATCTCCTGTAAAATTCGATAGTCGCCTGATTGGATAGTCTCGATCCTCCCCTGGCTACTTTCTTCAAGGAACAAAGAGACATCCCTGATGAAGACATATGCTACTTCAGGGTCATGAGTGCCATCATGACCATAATAATTCCGGCGGTCAACTGGAGCCCTCGAATAAGCAACTATCGAAATAGCAAACAACAAATGAGTTAGAAGACGAAGATCAAATGAAAATCAAGTCTTCACACCTAGAGGCAAAGTTCATCGTAGGCGGACCTCGCTCATAAGTGGGAAACATCTCTATCAACTAAATAATGAGAAGATAAAGCGAAGTTCAGTGAAAACAGTGAACTTCACTCATATGGATCGAACTGGCGAACCTCGCGCAATTCAAGCAGGCGAACCTCACCGAGCGAAGGTTAACTAAATTGGCATGCTTCACCCAGACGAGGATCGCTCAAAGCAGAACAACAAACTCCACACAAACGAAGTCCGCTGCAGAAGCCCAAAAGGCTAACAGTAACGAGCTCCGCCTGAGAAGCGAAGCTCGCCATATCGAGCGCCATTGATGGCTGCTAATGAGGCTTTGTCGCCAGTGATAGAAGCTCATTGTAAAGACCACAAGTGGTCATAAAGATCGCGCCTTTGGTAGCGGATCAATTTTTTTTAAGTGCCTTGAGGCACTGTTTAAAGCCTGATGGGCTAAGATTAGGCTGATCCAAAGATCGCCATTGATGGGTTCGAAGCTTACCCACAGCCATTTCTAACTGTCCCGGCGCATCCTCTGCTCTTGGTCGACAAGCTCCTCTGGCGAAGCCTCTTCCTTTGGAGATAGCACGACGAGGGGCCATTGATGACTTGGAAGTTCTGAGAAAATTAAGGTTTTGACGAGGTTGGAGGATTTTAAAAATCAAAGTGAAGAAGAAGGAGGCAAACAGTTCTATTTATAGACTGACCCCGAACTTCGCTAAAGATTCTTCGCCCCGAACTTCGTCGAAGATCTCGCGCCCCGAACTTCGCCAAAGATCTCGCACCACGAACTTCACCAAAGATCTCGCCCTGAACTTCGCCAAAGATTCCAGCATTGAACTTTGCCAGGAATCTCGCTCTAAACAAACTTCACCGTAATTTCAGGCACACAAACCGAGCACTTAAATTCTTAAGCTAAGCCTTGCCTAACCGACTTACTGAGCTTCGCCCAGATGACTGTTTCTCAAGTAAGCGAACTTCGCCCCATTCAGTAAGGTATTGAGGCGAGCCTCGTCAGAACGATATAGTGAATTTTATTAAGTCTCCAAATTGAGAAAATTGTAACTCCATTTGTTTGAGACCCTATATGGTGAACCTCGCCAAAATGACTTGGCAAAATTCACTAAGTCTCCAAATTGAGAAAATTCTAAACTCAATTTGTTTGAGATGCCAAAATTATTCGTGGGAAAAGTTGGATCGATTTTCATTGGTGAACTCATTATAGCTTTATGCGTTTACAAATGAATTCAAAAGTTCGTCTTTTTATAAGACTTGATTACAATGAAAATCAAAGAAAAATTACAACGTTTTCCTTAAAACAAACGCAGGACCCTATTTATCAGTCCCCTGCTTGCGTGGGATCTTTGCCTGTGCCGAGGTTTATCCGTGGACCGCCGCGTGATATGATCCGATTTAAGATCTACGCGATCGAGGGGATTATTTCACGAAAAAAAAATCGCCGAAGTGAGTGAAATCGACCAAGCGAGATCACCACTCTTCTCGGGATCAAAGCAAAGTTTGATCCGGAGGAATCATGTGTAGATCGGATCTAAAATCTCTCGAACTCCTTCGCTTTATGCGGCGGGTTCGCGAAATCTTGGATCTCGTGCAAAGTTCAGATCTCTCGTCCAAAGTCCCTCCTTTTTATCAAAGTCCGGATCTCGATTAGTGAGCTTGACTTCTTGTCAAAATCCGGATCCCCAAAAATGAGAACCCCTCCTCTATTTATAGGCTCAAAACGGGTCGGGTCGGATCTATGCTTAGCCACTTTTGAGGTTCTACCAAAGCCACCAAGTGGTGGCTTCGGTTTTGGCCGAGCCACCATTTGGTGGCTCGGCCCAAGCCACCATTTAGTGGCTCGGTTTGGTGAGCCACCTCTTGGTGGCTCGGCCACCGAGCTGCTCAAGTGGCATTTTTTTGGCGTCGTTTCGAGTCCGATCCGGTTCAGCGTCCGCTAATCTGAAGCTTTGTATGCGATTCATCGCTTCGCTGACTTGCACGCCTCGCCGACTCGCTTCATGCGTTTTGTCGGCTCGCTTTATGCGTTTGCGTCGCGGTCACTTGTTATTATGTCATCAGATGGCTCGTCGATTGTCAACTCATTGTCACGAGTCATGTTCGGGGACTTATAGGTAATTTTCGACGCCTACAGATACCCCCTCCAAAGTGTTTCAGTCTCATTCTTTTATAGAAGAGCCTGAAATACTTTAGATATGATAGGCCCAAACCTTCAATCGGTATAGCGGGACACAGCGGCTTCAAATCTTAATTTTTTCAATTCTTTCAGATTATCCAGTGCTTTGTCGAACGTCTGAAAGTGTCACGGTGCTGCATTTATTGTCTGACCGCTATCAAAATCTTGAACCAAAGCTAGTAATTGAATTTTTTTGCTTTATCTCGTGTCGATGAGTTGTCGTAGAACTGACCATCAAACTTCTTGAGATCTCTCCTTTAGTCGGTGAATTCTCCATTGCGACACATTGACCGGCGTCAACACAGTTTAAGCATTGGGGGTTGTCGAGTTATCCTTAAGAATATTTTATAAAAATATTCTCCATAAACTTTTCAACAAAAATAGAAAATAGTTTAAACTCGTATACCTTATTGGAGTAATTATGAGGCTCGAACAATCCGAACCGAATGAGAAGTGACCCTCAATGGGTGATAATCCCGCTGAATAAATACACTGTAGGAGGTAAGCCATTTTCGCTGATCGCATGTTCTTGATTCTGCTTCTTTCACTTATGTTCTCTTGTGTCAGGTTTTTCGATAGAGGATTTTGATGAAGATGGCCTGCTTGTGGACACCCCATGGTCGACTTGATATATGGCTCTCCCCGAGATGATCATCTTCCCGGTGATATGTCACCTGAGCCAACAACTCCCGAAAATACTGAGGTTTGTTCCTCTAAAGGTATGGGCTCCCTCTCCCGTTAATTGTAGGACTAGCCATTTTTGACTAATACAACTACAATTTGATGAATCTGAGGAATTCATTTTGTTGCTGACAGGAACTCCTACTGAGGCTCATTTTTCAATTCCTCATTCTGATGCTCCTCCAGAATTGGCTACCATGGCGGCTGTCGTGCTTGATGAACATGCCGCGAGACCAACTGCAGCAGTCAGTGCATCAACGGCGGTTACCCTTCCGATAGCCCCGCTAACCCATGAAGCTATACCGACGAAAGTAGGTACGGGTTATCCAGCTAAGAATGTCTACGCCGGTCTTTGACTTAAGATTCTAAAATATCCATCCCTTTATCTTTTGCAGGGCTTACATCTCAACTCCATGATCTAGCGAGGGCGCTGATGTCAGACAACGACCCAGATCGAATTATTATCTGTATGGAAGTCCGCTCGTTCTTTTCTCTCATAAACATGATGATCGACAGGCTTCTCCACAGTGGGCTTTCTCTCCGTCAGTTCAGGCCGGTCCTTGACCCTAGAACAGCTTTGATAAGAGATGCTGGTTACCCAGAGTTGGCCAAGGCAATTGCTGATGATCTTGATCGTCACGGAACTCAAGCTTTAAAATTACGGGAGTTGCGGCGGCGAGTGGTTCTTCGTATATAGCGGTCGAGTGGAATCTCGCCCGAAGCATGGTGCGATGCTCGAAGTTTTCACCGACTCAAGGTTCAAATGCGGTAGGCGGTCGAGGTTAAGACCGCGCAGCCGAAATCAACATCCACGAGCAACATTCATTCTTGTATCGCGTCAAGTGAGGCCAAGATAGCCACGGCTCAGGCGGAACTTCATATGGAGGAAGAGAACTTAAGTGTCTTGGAGCTAACAAGGGTTAATGAAGAGGAAGCTCAAACCGCCATATCAAGCTGGGGCTCGGAATAAAAGCTAGTTGAAATTGCGGAAGAAGGCTGCGAAGACATTGAGCATGATGAGGAGTCTTCGGTGAGTTGCGAAAGAGCTCAACAAGCTTACAGCGATGAGTTGTCCAAGTTAGAACAATAAATCTTTTGCCATAAACTTGATGTTTGAATAACTACAATTTCTTCGTTGAAAGACTTCGACTCTTCGTGTCGAATAAATTTCTATCCTCCTTTTTATTGTTGTTTATTATGATTTCTCATTTCGTTTGAAATAATCAACCACAATACTCATAGGATTTTGGCAAACCCTCGACCCTCAGCAGTTTGATGAGCCTTCGCGATTATCGTTTGAATCGGGCTAGCATGCGGATTAAACCCGTTCGCGTGTGACGTCATGCTAAAAGAATGAAACTCTTTTAGGCTTAATGCTACGATGTCGAATACATAGATTTTGTCATCTTTACGGGCAAGAGACTAGCAGGCAGCGTGTTGGCGTTGACTTTAGGATTATTAGCCAACCCGACCATCAGCGGTTTGTGAGCCTTTACCGATTACCGTTTGAATCGGCTAGCATGCGGATTACCTAATCTCGTTCCTTGCGTGGCGTTGTGCTAAAAGATTGAAACTCTTTTAGACTTGGTGCTATGATGTTGAATACATAGGCTTCATCTTCTTTTACGGGCAAGAGACTAGCAGGCAGCGTGTTAGGCGTTGACTTTAGGATTATTAGCCAACCCGACCATCAGCGGTTTGTGAGCCTTTACCGATTACCGTTTGAATCGGGCTAGCATCGCGGATTACCTAATCTCGTTCCTTGCGTGGCGTTGTGCTAAAAGAATGAAACTCTTTTAGGCTTAATGCTACGATGTCGAATACATAGATTTTGTCATCTTTACGGGCAAGAGACTAGCAGGCAGCGTGTTGGCGTTGACTTTAGGATTATTAGCCAACCCCGACCATCAGCGGTTTGTGAGCCTTTACCGATTATCGTTTGAATCGGGCTAGCATCGCGGATTACCTAATCTCGTTCCTTGCGTGGCGTTGTGCTAAAAGATTGAAACTCTTTTAGACTTGGTGCTATGATGTTGAATACATAGGCTTCATCTTCTTTTACGGGCAAGAGACTAGCAGGCAGCGTGTTAGGCGTTGACTTTAGGATTATTGGCCAACCCCGACCATCAGCGGTTTGTGAGCCTTTACCGATTATCGTTTGAATCGGGCTAGCATCGCGGATTACCTAATCTCGTTCCTTGCGTGGCGTTGTGCTAAAAGAATGAAACTCTTTTAGGCTTAATGCTACGATGTCGAATACATAGATTTTGTCATCTTTACGGGCAAGAGACTAGCAGGCAGCGTGTTGGCGTTGACTTTAGGATTATTGGCCAACCCCGACCATCAGCGGTTTGTGAGCCTTTACCGATTACCGTTTGAATCGGGCTAGCATGCGGATTACCTAATCTCGTTCCTTGCGTGGCGTTGTGCTAAAAGAATGAAACTCTTTTAGGCTTAATGCTACGATGTCGAATACATAGATTTTGTCATCTTTACGGGCAAGAGACTAGCAGGCAGCGTGTTGGCGTTGACTTTAGGATTATTGGCCAACCCCGACCATCAGCGGTTTGTGAGCCTTTACCGATTACCGTTTGAATCGGGCTAGCATCGCGGATTACCTAATCTCGTTCCTTGCGTGGCGTTGTGCTAAAAGAATGAAACTCTTTTAGACTTGGTGCTATGATGTTGAATACATAGGCTTCGTCTTTCTCACGATAATAGACTACCCGGCTGCATGTATTAGATGCAAGTTTATCCCTACTTAGGCTTGGGATAAAATTCTCGGACTTGAATTACGGTGTCTTCTTCAATCGGTAAAAGACTAAACCGACAGCGTGTTAGGTCTTTGGCTTATCCCTACTTAGGATTAGGGATAAAATTCCTCCTGCGTGTAAAGCGTGGATTGTGGTATTATTAATAACAGACTGAAAACAAATTTCAAATCTTGATTTCTTCAATTCTTTCAGATTATCCTGCTTTGTCGAACGCCCCAAAGTGTCACTTGTCAGATTTATGCCCGACCGCTATCGAAATCTTAAACCAAGCCGGTAACTGAATTTTTGCTTTATCTCGTGTCGGTGAGTTGTCGAGAACTCACCATCAAACTTTTGAGATCTCTCCTTTAGTCGGTGAATTTTCCATTGCGACGTATTGACCGGGCCAACACGCTTTAAGCATTGGGGTTGTCGAAGTTATCCTTAAGAATATTTTATAAAAATATTCTCCGAAACTTCTAAACAAAAATAGAAAACAGTTTAAACTCGTATACATTATTGGAGTAATTATGAGGCTCGAACAATCCGAACTGAATGAGAAGTGACCCTCAATGGGTGATAACCCCACCGAATAAATATACCGTGGGAGGTGTTTTCTACGATCGCGGTGTTCTTGATTCCGCTTTCACTTATGTTCTCTCGCGGTCGCTTTTTCGATAAAGGATTTTGATGAAGATGGCCTGCTTGTGGATACCCCATGGTCGACTTGATATATGGCTCTCCCCGAGATGATCATCTTCCCGGTGATATGTCACCTGAGCCAACAACTCCCGAAAATACTGAGGTTTGTTCCTCTAAAGGTATGGGCTCCTCTCCGCTAATTGTAGGACTAGCCATTTTGACTAATACAACTACAATTTGATGAATCGAGGAATTCATTTTGTTGCTGGCAAGAACTCCTACTGAGGCTCATTTTTCAATTCCTCATTCTGATGCTCCTCCGCATTGGCTACCATGGCGGCTGTCGTGCTTGATGAACATGCCGCAAGACCAACTGCAGCAGTCAAGGCATCAACGGCGGTTACCCTTCCGATAGCCCCGCTAACCCATGAAGCTATACCGACGAAGTAGGTATCGGTTATCCAAATTAAGAATATCTACGGCCTTTGACTTAAGATTCTAAAATATCCATCCCTTTATCTTTTGGTGGCTTACATCTCAACTCCATGATCCGGGCGAAGCGCCGATGTCGACAACCACCTGATCGGATTATTATCTCAGATGGAAGTCCGCCGTTTCTCTCATAAACATGATGATCGATGTGCTTCTCCACGAGGCTTTCTCCGCCGGGCCAGCCGGTCCTTGACCCTAGAATGGCTTTGATAAGGGATGCCGGTTACCCGTGAGTTGGCCAAGGCAATTGCCGATGATCTTGATCGCCCGAACTCAAGCTTTAAAAATTACAGGAGTTGCGAAAGCAGCAGTGGTTCTTCAGATATAGCCGGCCGAGTGGAATCTCGCCCGAAGCATGGCGATGCTCGAAGTTTTCACCGACTCGAGGTTCAAATGCCAGCCTGTAGATCGTGTTAAGACCGCGACTTGTCGAAATCAACATCCCCGAAAGCAACATTCATTCTTGTATCGCCAAGTGAGGCTAAGATAGCATGTACTGACGAGAACTTCGATGGAGGAAGAGAACTTAAGTGTCTTGGAGCTAACAAGGGTTAATGAAGAGGAAGCTCAAACCGCCATATCCAAGAAACCGGGCTCGAATAAAAGCTAGTTGAAATTGGCAAGAAGTCAAGACATTGAACGCCAATGAGGAGTCTTTCGTATCGAAGGCGTATGAGCTCCAACAAGCTTACAACGATGAGTTGTCCAAGTTAGAACAATAAATCTTTTGCCATAAACTTGATGTTTGAATAACTACAATTTCTTCGTTGAAAGACTCGACTCTTCATTAATCGAATAAATTTCTATCCTCCTTTTTATTGTTGTTTATTATGATTTCTCATTTCGTTTGAAATAATCAACCATAATACTCATAGAATTTTTAGCAAACCATCACCGCCAACCGATTTGATGAGCCTTTACCGATTATCGCTTGAATCGTGCTAGCATGGATTAAACCCGCTCGCGATGTGACGTTGTGCTAAAAGATTGAAACTCTTTTAGGCTTAACGCCACGATGTCGAATACATAGATTTTGTCATCTTTACGGAAAGAGATAACCGGCAACGCAGATAGGCGCTGACTTTAGGATTATTGGCCAACCCCCACCATCAACAAATTTGACAGCATTTACCGACACCGCTTGAATCGGCTAGCATGGATTACCTAAACTCGCTCAAGACATGACGCTTGTGCTAAAAGAATGAAACTCTTTAGACTTGGTGCTATGATGTTGAATACATAGGCTTCGCTCTTTCTCAGAATAGACTACCCTACCGCATGTATTAGATGCAAGTTTATCCCTACTTAGGCTTCGGATAAAATTCCCGACTTGAATTCCGTGTCTTCTTCAATCGGTAAAAGACTAAACCGCAACGGCAGTTAGCGCTTGGCTTATCCCTACTTAGGCTTCGGATAAAATTCCTCACACGCAAGGCGGATTGTGGTATTATTAATAACAACCCGCCACAATTTTGAACATGTGGGCTTTTATTCTTTTACTGTTAACTAACCGGCAATGCGTGTTAGCGTAGACTTATCCCTACTTAGGCTTCGGATAAAATTCTCCAAGATGAGTCTTGGTATCCTTTTCACCGGAGAAAGGTTAACCGCCACGCCATAGACGTAGACTCATCCCTACTTAGGCTTCGGATAAAATTCCCGTGACTTGAATTCGTGTCTTCTTCAATCGGTAAAAGACTAAACCGCAACGCGATGTTAGCGCTGACTTATCCCTACTTAGGCTTCGGATAAAATTCCCAAGATGAATCAATTGAAGGATTTTTTTGTTGAAAAGATAAAATTGATGTGGAAAGGAAGAATTTTATATTCTGTCTCCCGATGCTGGAGAGGAAGAATTTTATATTCTATCTCCAGGTCTTCTTTTTAGGGTAAAGACGAACCCGAAACAAGAGAGGAAGAATTTTATATCCTCGCTCTCTTGCCCCGGAGAGGAAGGATTTTATATTCTATCTCCGCAAAGGAAACTAAGTGGGATCTCCACTTCGAGAATCTTAGAGGTGATCCTAAGAGTGGGATCTCCACTCCGAGAATCGAAAAGATTCAGATAACTTTCACTTTTATAGGATTCACTACCTGATAAAATAACTTTCGTTTATCGAGATGAAATTCCAATTTGAGCCCTAACCTTGGGAAGGCATGACCGAAGAGGAAAGGATGGAGCCCTTCTGTTTATCACAAGGGAATCTTAGCATTGAAAGTGGACCTCTTATTCGTGGAAGGAATCAAGAGGGGATTTTACTGGTGGATTGGACCAGAAAGATTTTTTAGTGGACTCACCGCCAATGAATTTGATCGGTGAGGGAATTTATGGTGGAGGACAGATTTAGGGTTATCCTCAAGGACAATGGGTGAAATATTCCACAGGGAACTTCCCGTCAAAATGGGTTATCCCAAATATACTAAGGATAGTACTTTTTCAGGAACTTTTCATTTATCGACATTAGTTGCCTGTCGCCATCTTGAGTGATTAGACGATATGCACCATTTGAATAGGCTGTGTCTATCACAAACGGCCCTTCCCATTTGGGTTCAAACTTACCCTTTTTCTTAAAATTGAGAATTATTGGTCATCGAGCAGTGAGGACCAGATCTCTTTCCTTAAAGATTCTCTGTCGGACTCTCTTGTTAAAAGCCCTCGACATTACGGCGATAAAACTTCGATGTGTTGTTGAGCTTCCAGCGTTTTCATCCAACATCTCGAGCTCTTCAAGGCGTCTTCGATATTGTTCTTCGTGTCATCTCGATTCGAGGCGTCTGAAATGATGGGATTTAGATTTCTAATGGAAATCTGACTTCACATCCGTATACCAGAGAATATGGGGTAGCTCCAGTAGGCGTGAGTATTGTGGTGCGATATGCCCAGAGTGCTTCTCCGAGATTGCTGAAGTGGCATGACATGGTTTCCCCTTGCCTTTTGATTTCTTCTTAGATGAAGAGGTCGCCCACTGATCATCTTCGAGCAAGTCAGGGTGGACCCAAAGAATTTCGCCGTTTGGGATCATGTGGCAGAGCCCCTTTTTATGCTCCGAGGATCATCATTCACCATCTTCATCCCTACTTTCACGATGGGCTTCGGTTAAAACCAAGTTAAAGGCACCGATCCAAAGCTGATGGATACTACGTTCACCCCCACTTTCTTTTCTTTGGACAGCTTTGGGGTAATGACCCCTACATCGATCAAGGCCTGGATCTTATCCTTGAGATGGTAGCACGACTTTGTTGGATGGTGAACCACTCTGTGGAATGCACAGTACCTCGGATCTGTGACCTTATTTGCCTCCTCTTGATTCACGATTGGTAGCAGCTGGATCTTATTGTTCTTCAGGAGGTATTTGAAAATACCGGGAACCTCGTCTTCCTTGAAAGAATAGACTTTAGGGAATCTTAGTTCTGACGACTTCTATTTTTGAGGTCGTTGTTGTCATTGGGGCTGCGATTGTTGCGGCGGCTACAGCTGGAACGTTTGGTTTGTGTCCACTGCTTTCGCCTGCGCATTCCCTTTGCCGCGTGGGACGAAATTCTGTTTGTGAACATTCACCATTTGTTGGCCTCTTTCTGCCTTTTTCCTCTTAAGGAACCGCCCGGCTTGCTCCTCTCAAGACCTTCAAGTCTTTCCATGTCTTGGACAACTGCTCCCATTGCTTCCAAAGACGGCCCAAAGGTTGTTGTGGCAGGTCTAGAGAATGAACTCCTCAGTTATCGGGTCCCGACAATTCATTGTCTTGTTTTAAAACTGCTTGACGAAACTGTCTACCATCTCTCCGTCCTTCTATTTTTCATCCAACAACGTCCCAATGGATATCTCGGTATCGTCATCGAAGAAATTGGTGAGGAACATGGTCTCCATGTCGTCCCAACTGTTAACGCTCCCCGGCTTAAGACGGCGGTCCCAATCGAAGGCGGATCCTCGAAGAGTGCCAACGAATGACCGAATCATCAAGGGCTCGTTACCGGAAATAACCCCCAGGTGAGACTTGAAATAGATCAAATGCTGAGTGGGTGAGCCCTTCCCGTCGAATGGCGTAAAGTTTATTAGATTGAACTTCGCCGCATACGGGATTGATTCCCACTCCCATGGGTACGGACACGGTATACCCGTCTTCTTTACCTCTTGGGCAAAAATCAAAGTGTTGATCTTACTCTCGAGGTCCTTTATCTTTTCATTCTCACCTACGTCTCCATTCGGGTGATTTTGAGGATGGACGACGGTGTTATCACTAGCGTTCTCGAGGCTACCTCCCGCATTCTGTTTACCAGGATTATCGGCATTACGACCTTCATCTCTGTCCGTGTCGCTGTCCGTTTAGTTGATGTTATTGTGACAACTTGATTCACCCTGGTGATTTGTTAGTGCTTGGATTTGCTGATCATGCATCTCTCTCATTTGCTTCATGGTCATCTCCATCTCGAACTTGAAATTATCCTTTTGCTTCGCCATAGCCCCTTCAAGCATCTTGGCCACTTGTTCTGCACTGATCATGAATGCCTCCCGGGATTGTCCCGCGCTGAAAACCGTATCATTGGAAGCAATTGTAGATCTAGCATCCGACACTTCGTCATTTGAGGGTAACCCCCTTTGCACTCTACCATAATTAGGTCGTCTGATAGTCCCGGACCGCAACCGAGTCATTCGTTGAGATACCCCAGGAATGGCACGTATCGACGCCCCTTTGCTAGTCATGTTGATGGTGACTCTTGGCAATTCATCACCTTGAGACACCGATCTTCTTCCGCAGAAGCACCTCGACCTGGGTTTTGGCATTTCGGTGCCAAGCCTATCAAAGATCGACACCTTCTCCGGAGCTGTCTTGGTGCAGTTGCACTCCGACAACACCGCCCTTATCAGCTTGGAACATAGACAATGTGTGTTCAACTCTGGGGAACTCCTTTTTTGAGATTTACTCGTACCCCCAGCACGATAGTACAACTCATCGGCATGAATGCCGAAACAACCCATCGTGTGTTGGTACGACTTCTCAGGTATAATGTCATCGTCGTCGGGCGAAAATGTTTCCTTCTGAGGATGAACCGCGTTATCAGAGCTTTCAAAGTCACTCGTCTCGACGTTTTCCCTTCCGGGTGTGAAGTTTCGACGGGCTCTTGAACCTCAATTTGCAGTCCAGTGCGACCCCCAGTATTGTGAGTTGTCCGGGACCTCTTCAACGGGCCCAAATGTTCCTTGATCGGAATTTTTCCTCGATCATCGTGCAACGGACCGAGGCGCTCTAACACCGTTTTCTTGCTTCGGGGTGAGCCAACGGGATCGACCGAAGCGGGAACAGAGTTAGACGGAGATTTGGATGTGATAAGGTGGAATCGGTATTGGGGTGACCTTTCTTTGATTCAGGTTATCCTGTAGCGGCCGAGCCTTAGTCGAATCAGCCTGAGGTGGCTGATCCTTAGTTGACGTTTCTGCCCTTGTCCAAATCGTCGTTCCGGATTTCGGCCTCTAAACTTGGCGCATCTTTGGTGGCTTCTTAGCCACTTCTTCTTTCTTCAATATTCGGCCCTCTTGAATTAGAGCCGTCGTTAAACGGGCATGGCTTTTCGGATCGTTCTCGGCGTTGAATGGTTCTGTGTGACGCGGACCCATTCACTTGTTAACGGCTTGGAGGAGCTGCCAACCATCTGTTGTTGAGGCCTTTGACCTCTTCTGAACTTGAGATCCTTCTCATAGTGGATCCCGTCAGTCGATTCCAGGGCCTTGGCGAACTGACGCGCCAGGTGTTGGTGTCGTCTTTGGTGGGCTCTCTTTGAGAGAGTCGGCACGCCATCGGCGATCATCTCTACCTGAGAGGAATTTAGATCTGAATCCGGCCATCTTAGATCTTTGGAAGGATCTTTGCTTCTTTGTGACTTTGGCGATGCGGGGTTGGGATCCTCGCCTTGAGATTCTGGATCCGAGGACCAGCGGATCTTCTTTACAGCGGAGATCTTCCTGGACTTGCGGGGGGAGGATGATCTGGACGAGGATGATAGATACTCCTCAAACTTTTATTGGTCGAACTCGTATTTGACCTCCTCTTCGGCCCAGGATCGGTTGCGGCGATCTCCTCGAGATCGTTGGCTCCCACGTGGTCGCCAGCTTTGTTCGCGGGAAAAGTTTGATCGATCTTCATTGGTGAACTCATTACAGCTTTGTTCGCGGGAAAAATTACAATGTTTTCCTTAAAACAAACGCAGGACCCTGCTTATCAATCCCCTGCTTGCGTGGGATCTTTGCCTGTGCTGGGGTTTATCCGTGGACCGCCACGTGATATGATCCGGTTTAAGATCTACGCGATCAAGGGGATTATTTCACAAAGGAAATAATCACCGAAGTGAGTGAAATCGACCAAGCTAGATCACCACTCTTCTCGGGATCAAAGCAAAGTTTGATCCGGAGGAATCACATGTAGATCTGATCTAAAATCTCTCGAACTCCTTTGCTTTATGCCGACGGGTTCGCCGAAATCTTGGATCTCGTGCAAAAGTTCAGATCTCTCGTCCAAAAGTCCCTCCTTTTTATCAAAAGTCTAGATCTCGATCCGGCAGAGCTTCAGTTTCTTATTAAAAATCTAGATCCCCAAAAAAGAGACCCCCATCCTCTATTTATAGGCTCAAAAACGGGTCGGGTCGGATCTATGGCTTAGTTATTCTTTCTTGTGGTTTCTATGGCCGAGTTACTAAGAGGTGGTTCGCCACCGAGCCACCAAGTGGTGGCTTGATTTTGGCTAAGCCACCCAAGTGGCATTTTTGTCGTTTGAGTCGATCACGGTTTGACGTCCGCTAATCTAAAGCTTCGTATGCGATTCATCGCTTCGCTGACTTGCACGCCTCACCGACTCGCTTCATGTGTTTCGTCGGCTTGCTTTATGCGTTTGCGTCGCGGTCACTTGTTATTATGTCGTCAGATGGCTCGTCGATTGTCAACTCATTGTCACGAGTCATGTTTGGGGACTTATAGGTAATTTTCGACGCCTACAAAAATGACTTGGCAAACTTCATTAAGTCTCCAAATTGAGAAAATCCCAACTCAATTTGTTCGAGACCTCATTTGGCGAACTTCAATTCAACCCTCGCCAACACAAGAAAGTTCGAACTTCGCTTCCAACACAACAACTCCATGCAGATTTCAAGACATGCAGAGTTTAAGTTTGCTACAAAAGCAAAGTACGCACAGATCAAGCACATAAAGATGAACAATTTCAAGAGACAGAAAAATTCATTTTTATTGATCAAAGACTCTATTACATGAATGTGACATTTAGACTATCCAATTATAAGGTTGATGTGTATTTAGTACTATTTGCTACTGTCCTATACTCCTAAGATATGGGTAATGTAACGCTTGAGTAACGGACACGAGCTCCACCAAGCTATAGCCCTTGTTCCTCTGATGTTACAAAACTTGGGGAACTAAATGTTTCCCCATGAAGATAAGAACTGCCATGTTCCTCTAAGTGAAGCATTTCAAGAGGAAGAAGCACGTTCTTATACCAAAATTTGACGTCAGGCCCGAGTCAGCCACACGATGTCTAATTACGATCTAAGTTCACATTCATGAAACCTAGTTACTGTAGGAGTCCTCACTCGTGGAGATCCAAGGATTCTTCTTCAAGCGTCATTTCAGTCGCCGAACGGTCTTATGCAGAGCTCGGCACTCGAAGCTCCACGCATCTCTATCGCGATTCAACTCACCCCAAGCTATCGACTGATTCTTGACGATCTGTTCGAGCATCGCCTTCTCAGCCGACAGCAACTCCTCTAGACGGCGAAGTATGCAGAGTTCATCCGCTTGATTGCCCTTCACTTGGGCAAGTTCCTGTTGGAGATTTTTTTATTTCAGCTCCTCTGTCAAGGAGCATCTCCGATCTAGGTGATGGAGGCTTAGACGTGGAGAAGAAGAAGAAGAAGATAGAGATGAAGGTGGTGAGAATGGGAAGGGAAGGCTACTATTTATAGCCTTTTTCAAATCATAACTTCCGAGAAAAATCACATCTTTTGAGATTTGATTGGACCAGACAAGAGGCTAAACCTTAGCCTAAAACTCGGTCAAATCTACAACGGATCTTGTGAATCTTCAATCAAGAGATCTCAGCCATAGATCACGGCGCAAATCCAGAGGCGAATTTTAACAAACATCGCCAGCCAGCGAACGTCGCTAATCGACGAACTTTGCCTAGTAGCCCAAAATTGAGCGAACTTCACTCATAACCAGAATCAGTCAAACTTTGCTAATTTCCCAACATCACCTCAACAATAGAGAAGGTGAATTTTGTTCCAAACATAGAGTTGGACGAGTACAAGCCTCATTGAGCCTTCAATACAAGTCTACAATCAAGGAAGCTACGTTCAATAGTACACCTTTGACAACCGAGTAGACAAATGAAGACAAATTTCAACACAAACAAGACAATGCAATCTACGTTTAATAGTACACCTCTGGCTATTTACCCAAAGTATTTCAATCCTAGCTATAAGTCAAAATGCAGGATATTGAAAACTTTGGGGGGGGGGGATCTTGTAGATGATTAAAAATATATTTTCACTTGGACCAATATTTAGCTTGGGTCCTAGAAGTGAACGCCCATGGGCTAAACACTTCGAATAGGCCCAAATCCAAGCCCGCAACAAACTAGGCGAAGGTTGTCTAACAGCTATAGTGAACCTCACCGAATAGCCCACCTCGACTCAACTTGACTAAATCATGAACGAGTCGACTCCAAAAGCACGCCTCAGGCCGAATCGAAAGGCATCATCAGTCGGCCAAATCACAAGCCAAATTCTTTGTCAAATTCGAACTCATAGACGAAGTTCACCAACCAATGAACTTCGCTCATGGCAATTGCAGTGGACCAAGTCATTCGCTTCCGAAGAAGACTCACCCACGTCCTCAGTGACCCTCACCCACGACTTCAGCAACCTTCGCTCACGTCTTCGACGAACTTCATCGAGTCAGGGAAGTTCGCCAAATAGCCGTTTGAGAGCTATTTTTAGGGGAATAACCGTTCCTCACTATCTCCTATTTTAACGGCCACTTAATTCACAATTAAAGGCCATTAACTCTCTCTTTTAGCCTATAAAAAGAGAGGAGATCATTCATTTTGACCCGCAAGGCCAGCACCCTGAGATCAACACACACGCATAAAGAGATCTCCACACTATCGCACTTGCGATTTCATAGAGCAAAGTTGCTAAGAGAAGACTGAGCTATCTTCCAAGCAACTAAGTTCTCATTAATAGCAAAAGACTCGTCGTCTTAGACGGTGCGTCAACGAAATACAAGATCGACGTTCCACCGGCACACAGAAAAGAACCCCAGGAAATATAAATTTTTCCTTTGTTTTACTAAATTCTTTCAATTGTAATCTGTGTCAATTACAATTTTAAAGACCCGAAACAGCAATGACGGATATCAACGGTTGGTGGATCGACTCCGGTGCAACAAGGCATATCGCAAAGGATAAGAATTGAGTCACGGAGTTCATCGAGCTGAAGAAAGGAGAACAGAGAATTTATATGGGAAATAATACCTATCTCGAGGTAGAAGGTATTGGTTCGTACAGATTGGATCTTGGGGATAGTATTATCATCCTCAAAGATGTGTTCTACATGCTAGGAATTCGGTGCTATCTGATCACTGTTCCTACCTTAATGAAGAAAGGGCTGGAAGTTAGGTTCTACAATAACATGGTTTCTATAGGCAAAAATAATAAAGTATATGCTATGGGAAAATTTGTACCCGAGCATGAATTATGCATACTTCTAGTAGTTTGTAATAATTCTGATAATAAAATTTCCAATTTGAACTACTTGTCCTGTTATATTTCTGAGTTTGAATTGTGGCATTCTAGACTAGGACATGCTAGTGTTTCTAAAATGAAAGAAATTATCAGAATGAACTTACTATCTGCATTATCTAATGTTCAATTGCCACCATATGAATATTGTTTAAGTGGTAAAATGACCAGAAAACTTTTATTGACGGACAAAGAGCCAATGAACTTTTAGGGTTGATACACTCGGATATTTATGGTCCCCTAAGTGTTAAAACTCATAGTAATAAAGAATATTTTATTACTTTTCTAGATGATTATTCCAAGTTTGCACACGTCTATTTTATGTCTAGAAAATTGGAAGCTTTTGAATGCTTTAAGAGATATAAGACAGAAGTTAAAAATCAACTTGGAATGAAAATCAAAATTTTGAGAACTGATAGAGGTGGGAAATATAACTCTAAAAATTTAAGAGTTATTGTATTCAGTATGGAATTAAAATACATACAACAATATCGTATACACCACAATAGAATGGTGTTGCTGAAAGAAAGAACAGAATATTGCTGAATGTAGTTAGATGCATGTTGTCTCATTCTGGTCTCTCCAAAAATTTTTGGGGAGAAACATTGTTAATTGCAAACTATATTTTGAATAGAATTCTCATCAAGTCAGTTGTATCTACACCTTATGAGTTATGGAATGAGAGGAAACCTAATCTGAGTCATCTCAAGAAGTGGGGATCTATAGCCCATATTCTCATTCCATACCAACTTAGAGATAAGTTGGATTTTAAAATAGTGAAGTGTAGATTCATAGGTTGTTCAGAAAAGTTAAAAGGTTATAAGTTCTACAATAAAGAAAAATGGCTCATTGAAAATGCTACATTTCTAGAGAATCTAGAGGAAGAGGAACAAGTTCAAAAGGAAACAGAACATCTAACTGTAATAGATGATGATTATTACAATGTTGTTCCCACTAATGATCTAGATATCGTGAATGAACCTAACCTTGAAAATGATGAAATACCTATGGAAAATGATGTACCTCATCAACCGGTTGTAGGCAACAAAAGGTCAAGAACACAACCTTCATGGATGGACGATTACTATTTGTATTCATGTGAGCCATCTTATTTCTCGGTAGATATAAACATAGAAGAACAAGATCCCTTAATCTTCTCTGATGTGATAAAATCACATGAATAAGCTTTATGGCTGGAAGCCATGAGAGAAGAACTTGATTCTATAGAAAAGAATAAGGTCTGGGAGTTATGTGATCTACCGGAAAATAGAAAAGCCATAGAATGCAAATAGGTTCTTAAGAAGAAATACTGTATTGATGGCTCTATTGATAAATTCAAAGCACGGTTAGTTGTCAAGGGTTACAACCAGAAGGCAGGAATAGATTTTCAGGAGACGTATTCTCCTGTAGCTAAATTTGCATCCATTAGAATTATTTTAGCTATCGTTGCAAATCTTAATTTGGAGTTATTCCAAATGGATGTTAAAACATCATTTCTTAATGGAGAGTTGAAGAAAGCGATATATATGCAACAACCTGAAGGTTTTCAGGTGAAAGGACAGGAACATAAAGTATACAAATTAATGAAATCTCTATATGATTTAAAACAGTCTTCTAGACAGTGGTATCTCAAATTTCATGATGCAATCACCAAACTTGGTTTTATTCAAAATAAATTAGATAATTGTGTATATGTCTTGAAAAGTGGGAGCACATTTACTATATTATCCTTATATGTGGATGATATATTGCTCGCGAAATGACATGGAAATGTTGAATAAAACCAAGATAGATCTCAACGAAAAGTTTGAGATGAAAGACATGGGAGATGCATTATATATTCTTAGAATTCAAATAATTCAAGATAGAAAGTCTAGAATGCTAAGTTTAAACCAAGATAAATATTTAAGATCAGTTCTTAAAAGGTTTGGAATGGAGAATTCCAATCTGGCACCAACTCCATTGGTCATGGGAAAGAGATTGTGTAAAGAGCAAAGCCCTGAAGAGGGGCAAAAGCCATTCGATCTTCCTTATGCTCAAGCAATTGGAAGCTTGATGTATGCAATGTTGTGCACCAGACCAGATTTAGCTTATGCTGTAAGTCTGGCTAGTCGATATCAAAGTAATACGGGACTAGCACATTGGGAAGCTGTTAAAAGGATTATGAAGTATATCAGAGGTACATTGACTCACAGATTGGTTTATCAAGCCAATTCTCTTGATCTCTTCGGTTACTCTGATGCTGATTTCGGAGATGATAAAGATGATGAAAAGTCCACTTCGGGACACTTGTTCATCTTTGGAGGATGATTTGTTTCTTGGAGTAGCAAGAAATAAGGGTGTGTTGCTAGATACACACAAGAAGCTGGATATATAGCTTACAGTATGACAACTACACATGATGTCTGGATAAGACGATTTTGATTGATTTAAATCTCAATTTATTAGAAGGACCGGTTGATATTTATTGTGATAATCAAACAACGATTAGCTTGATCAATAGTGGCGCGAATAGCTCCAAAGAAAAACACATTGAGATCCAGTATCACTATATTCGAGATATTGTAGAAAAGGGAGAAGTTAAAGTGACTTACATCCCTACTACAAACATAATTGTTGATCCTTTAACAAAAGGAATACCAGCGGAATACTTTATCAAACATGTAAGTTTGATGGGACTTCAGAATAGATAAGTCCAAGTAAAATTTCATGAATAATAAAATAAGAATTACTACTCATGCATAGTGGGAGTAAGGAGAACATATGATCTCACGGATAGTGGGAGGCATATCACTTGGTTAATTTGGCCAAGTGGGAGATGTTAACTTGACTCAGTCCATGTTTGACCAAATCACCCAACTTAGTCTCAACAACTGAGATATTTTCAACTTCAATAATGTAGTATTGAATAAATTAATTAATCTACTAGGCCCTTTGGTACACACGATGCATGCATAACGCAAAAGAGATGGCTTCTTTTTGGATTTTTTTTCTCCTTCAGATTTTGGCTTCTCAATGAGTTTTTAAAGTAGTATAAGGTGTGAGTTAATTTATTTGGTTTTTAAAAGAGCTAATTTGCATTTAACTATCATATAAATTCTCCTACTTCATAATTACATAACCTCACTTGTTTTTACATCACTTATATACCCTAAATTTTTAAAACTTTACACTTTAATACATTTTGTTATGTAAACGTGAAATATTCTCCTGAATAGTGCTATGTAACATTCAAAACTAATTTTAGAATCCTTAATATCTGTTGATTTTATTGTTACATCTACTCTAATTATAGTTTAAAAATAATTTAAATAGGTTAAAATAAAATTAAGGTAAAAATCAACAAACGTTAAAAGCGTTAAGAGAGTCTAAAGTTAGCATGTGAGTGTCATATGAGAATGTTTAAAAGAATATTTTATATTTTCTTAAAATAAAAGTACTAAAGTATCGATTTTAATTTTTCAAGCCATGTAAGTCTTTGCCTAAAACAAGTGAGGATATATAAGTACAAACATGGAGAAACTTTATATATGATATCTAAGTGCTAATTATATAGCCTTTTAAAAGCGTGACTCACATGAAAAGAAAAACCACCTACTTTTAAATAACTACAATAACAGATAATTAGATAAAGAGAATATCAGTGTGAATAATGAATACTCACACTATTCTCTCTCATATACTACCTCTACGCTACAAGAGAGAGTATGGGCTCCCTCGAGGAGCCATTAATTTTTTAAAAATGTCCATATTTTTCTCTCTTGTAGTGTTGTGATAATATAGGAGTAGGAGAACAATTGTCTCAACTCTATCATGTGGAGGCTGAGTGAACGGTAAATTGCCTAGTATCTTTATCTCTCTATTTTTCTCTCTCCATTTAGTTACAAATAATAAAATTAAGGGTGTTTTTGTCATACTATGCTCCTAAAATATGTGGTAATTCTTTATCATACCCCTAAATCTATGTTTTAAAAATTAGACCCATAAATCTGCGTGTTCTTTTTAAATTAGACTCCTAAATCCAGTAGATTGTTTTAAATAACAGCCCATAGTTGTAGTTTAAATCCTCAAATCTATTAAGTTGTTTTCATACACTCCGTTTTGAACAAACATGAAGAATTAAGGATGTAATCTATTACTATTATTTAAGAAAAGCCACACTTTTGGTTCTACCGCTATGTGTGTCTAGACTTTAAAAAATTCAACATATATCCTCAATAATTTATTGTACATTGAAACTAATTTAGAAGGATAAAATTGGAAAGATCAACATTCTAACTACCATCCACTACTTGATAACTCCCACCACTCCTCACATTTTCTAATAGTAAGATACTTTATTTCATGTGGCAATAATTATCTAAAAATATATTTATATCAGTATTGATTATTAATGTGTCAAAAAAATTATGCACAAGTTTACTAATGCATGCATCGCGTGCACCGGAACTAGTATATATAGAATTAAAAGAATGTTTTGGGGTCTAATATGATAAAAACCCTATATTATTGAGTGTTGCGCACGAGATGTAAACCACAGGCACACCCTAGAAACACCCCCGTCTAGATGGGCCCCACTCTTTGGCTCTTCACAGGGTCCAGCTCTAACGAGCGGTCTCGTTTCAATCTCGACGAGGGGAAGAAAATTTCAGGGTTTTGGCCTTTCGAGTTGTTTCTCTGTTCTCTTCTCAAGAGCAGAAAAAATGGGAAGACGAAGAGCTTGGTTCCATTTGAAGCGCTTAATTGCGATCCCAAAACCCTCGCCCTCAGAGAAAATCTCTTCGTCTCCTCTAAGATTTCTCTCCTCGAACGCCGCGGCGGCGGCGGCCGTCTCAGAGGGGTACGACTGTAATTTCGTCAACCAGCGGCACCACCAGCACGAGGACGAGCCGGCGGCGGCGGCTTCGAGATACGTCCCCGTGAAAGCCTACTTCTTGTCGACGAGGTACGATGAATTTTGTTATTAGTTTTTTTTCCCCTCTTCTCAGATTGGTTTTTTTTTTTTTTGGCAGTATTGATTTGAAGAGCATGCAGGCTGATAATATAGGGAATGTCATTCCTCCCTCGTCTCGGTCGATGAATTACGTCGCGCTTCGATACTCGGATTACCCGCTTGGGATCAGTGTAAGATTAATTGTGTTTTTCTTTGGTTTATAATTGTGATATAAGTGAAGATATTACATGGAAAAGCATGTTATTTTCTATTGTTAATCATAGGGGCTGTGTAGTTATCATACTTGTTCCCTGGAAAAAAAAGGGTCTTGAATGAGTAATCAGTCGTATGCCGGCGGGTTCTGTAATGAAATTAGTAATTTAATTGAAAAAATATCTTCATCCCTCAGCATAGAGGAATGAGACTAAATTACCTGATAAGGTTATAACTTACTGCTGCACTTGATGTGAACTCAGCTTGGATTGAGTTCACCTTGTGTTCTGTTAAGAACTCCACTTTGAGCTGATGGCCGATCTCCTCGTAGCTGTATGCACTTCTCTGCTCTTAATTGTTTCTTTAGTCCTATTTTCATGAAGAACTATCGCTGATCCACTTGAGTTTAGCTTCCAGTTTAACTATATGTTTTTTTTCACTTATCTAGCTCGAGGTTATCTTGTTCTAGTGGTGGACTTCCATGTATATTAAGCATACAGCCTACTTACCCTATGTAAATTCACATAATTAAGAGCAAAACAAGCTAGACTTGATAGTCCTCTCCTCCTTTTCTGTGGAGTTTATATCCTTCTTGGAGAAATTGTGAACTTAACTCCCCAAATCTATTGTCCAGCCTTTTAATAATACTTCCCAGTTCCCATGTTTATGGACCATTAGATTGTCAATTTTTGCCTTGAATCCTTCTACATCACTTCCAGATCGGTGTGTGATAGTATTCTAGTAGAGTTATAGCACTTCTCTTCCCTTATTACTGTCCTTGGTACTATTTTCCTGGTGAACTCCTGACTCCACTTGAGTTTAGTTTCCAATTTTAAGTGTATATTCTATGCACTTCTATAGCTCAAGTTTGTCTTGTTCTAGTGTGAACTCCTTGTTTGATACTTCACTAGCAGACCTTCGAGCCTATTACAAATCAATATGAAGTTTTTCATATCTTTGGTGAATATTGCACCGATTATAAGTAATGCTGCCCAATTAACGTAATAATCTACCTATCCTCGCATGATTAAGGCAAAGTGGGCCAGATTTGGTAGTCCTTTCTTCCTTTTCTATGGACTTTATATCCTTCTTGGAGCAAATGTGTATTAAACACCTCAATTTTATTGTCCAGCCTTTTAGTAAGCTTTCTTACGATTATAGACCATTATGTTGACAATTTTCACCTTGCATCCCCCTATACTGCTGCCAGTTCAGTGGGTGATAGTGTTACAGCAGGGGTTTTATATCGGAGGAAAAGATTTTGTTCCAAGTCCGTAGAGGTCTATTTTCTGTTTACATGACTTGGCGAGGAATTTCAAGTCTTATAACATTTTAGCATATTTAGGGATATAGAGTTCCTATTCGATATTTTCATAATCTAATTAGGAGTTTCAGATCACCTAGACATTGCCATACTGACATTCTGGGACTTAGATGACTAGCGAAGGTAGCCAAGTGTTAAAGAGGTTTTAATGGGTCAAGTCCATAGTAGTCTGCTGTTTTGTAATTTGCAGCTTGGACAGGCTTTTCAAATAGATTTTCTTTTTTTAGGTGATAGGAGTTTAAGGTCAAAATATGGATCCAGTCCATTTATAAACATTAGTGTCCCCAAGCTTGCTTCTGTAAAGAAAAAACTAATCTAGTCTTTAAAATTCAAAGTTTTGAGTACTTTTTGTATATTATTTTGTATATATTTAACATCTAACATGGGGAAGACAGCATTTAGATGCCTAGTTATCTCCTTCAGTATTGATGATAGGATGTAGTCTAGGGCAATTGAAGTTTTGGGTCAAGTTGATTTTATTTTATACAATTTTCTCAGTTTAATAATTTGCTTAAGCAAAATTTCTTGAGACATCTTGATCTGAGGTTGATGAGCATGACCTTGTATGGGCCTTTAATCCCGATGAAACTGGATCACAACTCACAAGTTGTACTTCACTAGTTTTGGGTTTTTCCATGTGACTCTTATGTGTGTGTGTGTGCGCGCGCGTATTTATTCAATCAAAAGTCCTCCATCCCTCATTATTATTAAGGGTCCCTCAGTTCAAGGCAACCATAGCAAGTAGCACATTGATCAAGCCAATTTTATCGTTGGACAGGTGAATGAGTCAAAAGATAGGTGGACAAATGCTTTCATGGAACGCTAAGTATAAACTTTTGCTCTGTTTAACCAATAACAACAGCTTTGACCTGGATGTAATGAGTCATCCGTTTATTTTTAACATTTTTTTACTTGTATTAGTTTTACATGATGTATTGTTTTTGTGGTTGCTTGCTTCAGTGCGTAATAAGGCATTCCTGTAGTATTCTGAACCAATAAATTTTTGTACACCTTATAAGTATCTTCATCAGTGCTAGGAAAGACGGAATCTGAACTTTTAGACTCTACACAGACTATTTCGTGGGCATTCTTCAAAATTCAAATACTTAAAACATGATCTATTTCTCGTGAAAGATCTATTTTTCGTGGGAATTTGTTTGGCATTTCAGTTGTTTTGCTTAAACTAAGACTGACATATCAACCATCCTTATCTTCTAAACATCATCTTACAAGTATTGGTCACTGTAAATATCATCTTCTGAGTACACACAAGACCTACTTTGCTCCAGTATTAAATTTCTCCTTTTCATCACTTCATTCCCTTCCCTACTGACTTGGTGAGATCATCTAGTCGAATAGCAATCTCCAAATCTCCATGATCTTCTGCCTTCCTCTTCTTTGTTTTCAAAGTTGATTTTCCCGACCTGGTTGTAGAATTCTCTTTGAGGAGCGATGTAGGCTTGCAATTGCGGTCGGTTGGCATTAGTCATCAATTATCACATCATGGTATTTTCCAAGTGTATTACTAAGATCTTCGTACTAAGATAAACCATCTGGTGAGTTGCTCTCTTCATGTATATGAGGTTCTTCATTTGCAACATTTCCCTTGAATTCTTCTCTCCTCTCTTTTGCTGTTTTTGCCCTGGCTTTAGTAGCCCTATGTCGTGCATACAATGCAAACAACTTATCATAATAGCGCAGAGGAGTGCCCTTCCGTTTCTTGGCAGCAGGTTTTGCCTAAAATAATATAGAAACATAAAATGGAAGTTAGACACGTGCTTGTTAATGAACTAAATCAAGACAATATATTAAACATTACCTCAATAAGTGATCGCCACACTTCTTCTTTTGCATCCCACATTTTTGTCTCTTCATTCCATGCAAATCCACTACCTCCACATTGTCATAAATTTCATTAAAATTCCTCTTGATAGTTCTGATTTTGTTTTTTATTTAGTCTTTGGAAAAGTTTCTACCTAACTTCTCATTCACATCCTTCACGATATTGTTGTATACAGTAGTTGTAATTTGGCCACCAATTCTATTTCCTCCATTTTGTTGGTTCAACAAAGTATCAATGAGAACTTCATCCATGTGATTATTCCACGATATGTTACATGACTCGACACCTTCCTGTGATGATTTGCCATCTTTTTCGTTCATATCTGACTTAAAACATTGCACTTTGAAAATTATTCTTCAATGCTAAAAGTTTTATCAACTTACAACTATAAAAATAAAATATTAGATTGCATCTATGTTACCCGGGTACTTCTATAATGAAGCCGTACCCGTACCGGACACGACAAGTACCCAGCACTTTCCCATACCCAAACTTCATGGATACTTCTTGAATATATGCATGCATTTATTACAACATGTACTCAATTATACGATATATGTGTTAATTTAAAACACTTGTCAAACACTTCTTGACATATAGCTTACACTTCACATCCGTTTCTTGAAACCAGTTAGATATGGGTCGGGTTCGTTTCAGTCCATATCCGGGTTCAAAACTATATAGTTAAAGGGTCGTTTAGATGTCTAGTAAAAAAATTGAGTAGTTTCTAATTTATTATAATCAACATGATAAAAGAAACTTAAAAATGTGATTGGAATTTTAATTCTAATGACACATGAAGCGGAAAAAATGATCTCATGTACATTATTAATTCTATATATATATATATATATATATATATATATATATATATATATATATATATATATATATATATATATATATATATATATATATATATATTATGCTTGTCCTCACACTCCTACGCTTTTTGTTGTCCCGCACTCCCCACACCAAGCATCCATACCCGTTTCCATGCAACTTAGGATTGCATACATGATATAATTCATTATTAGAAACAAAAGACTCACATATATGAAACTAGGCTATGAAAGTGATTAACGAAACAAGATAGTACATAAAACATACCATAAACCAAGTAATAGAAATCTTGTAAGTGAACTATAATTATAAGTTATTTTATATAATATTGATTGTGACCAAACTATCAAAAACATTGATAAATGTAAAATTGATTGCAACTGACTTGCATCAACATAGATTTGAATTTAGCATGAAGCTTCTAGCTAAAAAATCAAAGTTTGCAATTAGTAGGCATGCATCAGGTGATAATAAAAAAAATGAAAAGTTGATTACAACAAACATAAAGTGGTGCTTATTATGAATTGAAAAAAATATAGAATTTATAGAAAAATTATTACGACATACATACGAAAAGGCAATGATAAATATACTACTTGACACAACTAGAACAGACTCGAGCAATAATGTGCTCAGTGATGAGTATGTAATAGTCCTCCCACATAGCACTTGCAATATTATCTCTTAAAAAAAAGGCTCTTCTAAAATCTTCATCATTACGCTCTTGAAATTATATACTTCAGTTGGTAAAGGCGTGTCATTGAGATCACAATCCACTTCATTAATAAGTTCTTGATCTGGGTCAATCCCTATTAAGAAATAATTGTGTAGGATGCAACAAGTTGTGATAATGTATGTTTGTGTTTCAATATCGTAATTTAGCTTTGTACAACCTAGAATAGGAAACCTCTTTTTCAATGCACCGAAACTTCTTTCAATTGCATTCCAAAGAGAAGCACGACGCAAGTTAAATAGTTCTCTAGAATTTTCAGGAACACGTGCAGAATATTCTCTCAAATGATGACGTACCCCTCGATAAGGCACAAGAAGTCCACTCCTAAGGATGAAATCAGCGTCGACAATATAATATTTACCTAAGGTGATAAAGTTTTAGCAATTCATATTATTTTAGGAAATTAAGATTTAGTCAATTTCAATGAATAAAATAGATAGTTAGATTACCTCGACGAATTTTCAAATTGTCTTCTCGACTTAATGCATTTTAATTATTCTTGAGTTAGACGCAGTCCCTTCCCACCTGGGTAACACATACGTAAATTTTAAGTCAAATATACAAGCTACCAAAACATTTTGTGTAGGATAATCTTTTCTACAACGGTATCTTGGAGCTTCTTTATAAGGAACTTTTACTCGAATGTGGGTTCCATCAATAGCCCCTATACAATCCAGATACAATGTTCCAATATAAGTTTTATATGTAAACTCAATTCTTAAGAAAAACTTGAACCTAAGTATTATGTATAAATACCTTGAAGTATGGAAAAAACCTATTACTGTTTCGTATCTCAAAAGGGACTTCCGTTCCATTTGGTTGTACAAGGAATTGATCTTCCAAGCAGATCATTGCTAGTGTAACTTGGTGAAATTGTCGACTTACAGTCTCTCCCGAATGACAAACGAAACTTGCAAGGCAGAATTGTGCGCACCACTTCCTATCATATATAAGCATTGTTTTAAATATCCCCGACATGGCCCGATATATCCTTTTACAGGGCTTGCCCCAACCGATATGGTCTATAAATATCCTTTATCGCTTTTTGGCTATTTTAGGTGATATATCCCCGATATGGCCGATATATCAGCCGATATATTGGTCGATATATCCTTTTATATGGCTTGCCACAAAATAATATACCGCTCTTACCAATTTTTGGGCGAAATATCATGATTTTTCCATTACATCAAATGACATTCTGGCCTAAAAAATCAGACAAAATTTTGCAACGTTGATTTGTACTTTTGTTTGTATTACAAGGTTGATTAGTAATCCTGAACATATATTATTTACATTTTGTTTGCTTAGATTTCATTAAGTACATTGATATTACATTTTAGTGCATTATATTATACTATATATGCAAACACCCATTATGACATTCCGATATTTATTATATATCCCCAATATTTCCCCGATATCTGCAATCCAATATGAATTTTGGTTATCTGATATTTTCTCGATATCCGATAATTAAAACCTTGTATATAGAACCTAGCAACTTGCTCTTCAAGTGTTACATTTTTTGTATCACCTACTTGACCATCTTTACTAAGTATTAAGTATATCACATAAATTTTGAAAGCTTCTTTACCCATTCATGCAATTGCGCGACATAGCATATCACTCTTGGTAATGTATTTCATTAGATAATTTCGAAACATTAATCTCGGAAAAACTTAACTTTCAACATCTTTAATTGCCGGTTCTAGTCGTAATTTTTCAGAATTGCATTGACTGATATAACATATTATGTAGGAAATAGCTTCAACAATAACCATTCTCCGCCTTTGATACCACTCAACCAATTCATCATCAACAATATCATCCATATGAACATATTTATCCATCTAAAAGAATATAACATAAACAAAAGTAAACCAATATGAACAATTATAATAAGAACATTAACTCTAATAAAACAAAATGAACTCACGGGACTAATTCTCTCACAAAAATTCTAACATGGTCAATCATAGTCCAACTTAATGCAATTAAAAAAAATCAAAGATAGTGTTCTTTGGTAAGAGATGTTTTCAACTTCATCTAACTCAATTTGTATGATAGAATAATGAAATTAGATCTTAAATTAATAAATCAATTATATGCAAATGAAAATTTTGATTTAAGAAAGACAATTAACTAACACTTTGGAAGAAATAGATCAATTACTACAAGGTCAGTCTTAAAATCCAATAAAATTCTTAAGAGAAAAGAAATTCTCTTATTATTATCCCTTAATTACAAGGTATCAAAATAAATTTAGTCAGCCACACCTTAACTTGTCTGATGTTGGTTCATAGTATGAAGTTGAAAAATATAGTATGATTGTCATACTAAAACCCATATTAAATTTCTAGGACAGGTATAAAACTAATTATAAAGTTGCTGTTGATAACATTTAATATTAAAGACTCATTTATTCATGAAGCACTATCTAAAGAAGAAATTACCCGAGAAAGGGGAATGGAGGGAGAGAGGTGGCCGGCTTTGTTTGATAGGATGATTGGAAGCAAAAAATTAGAATAAAAAAATTGATCTTTGGATGATAAAACTCGATCGCTACATTCTTGCGATTTTTGATAGCCGCTTTTTCTTGTTGTTCTGAGAACGGTGAAGAGAAGAGAGAGATAAGTTAGGGTTTTGATAAGATAATATATTTAATTAGATAATTATGAAATATTTGGAAGGAAAAATGTGTAGTTGTAGCATGAATGTCCTCAATCCTTCCGTGTCTCTCCGATCTGGAGGGATATTTCTCTCTCTTAACATCCAGCTCATTTTTCGCTTTCTCTCTTCTTACCTTACACTACTTTACTTTACATTCCCTTCAAAATACATCCTACTAAAGAGGATTCTAAAATTTCCCTTACCTTACTCTACCTCCCCTCCCACCAAACCAGGCCTAAAAGGAAAAGGGTATTCACCTGTATCCTCCACTTTCCTAACATGATATTTTTGTTGTCAAGGAGCTTTGTACATATTGAACTTAAAGTCCATTTTCTTTCTAATTTTGCGTTTTCTCACACTAGAAAATTTTGAGATTGGCTATATTTACGATGACAATTTGAATACGTTAGTGATGCTAAGTTTCTGCAGAATTATGTATCTGGCAGCGATATCAGCTGATTTTGTTAGATTGTTAACAGCCTTCTTTGTATTTGGTTTTAGGATATAGGACTCAAGGATAAAAGAGACTCTTCTCGCTATGTGGTGGTATTCCAGTATGGTTCTGCAGTATTATTTAACATCGCAGATCATGAAGCTGAAGAGTATCTTGATGTAGTTAGAAAGCATGCTTCTGGATTGCTTCCAGAGATGAGAAAGGATGGTGAGCTTTTTTTTTTAAAGTATATGAATTGATATGCTTTTTCATGAATTTGATATGAAAAACTTGATACTAATGAATGGTTGAATTTTTTTCCCTGATGCTTGCTTCATGGTCATAATATCTACTGCTTACATATCTCAATTCCTCTTTGCTAGATTCTGGCAGATTTGAAAGGTGGCTAAGAATTCAGTAAATGAACTAATTGCCATTTAATCATTTTCTTCACGTGCTTTGCTCAGCAATAATTGAAAGAGAGATTTTGGCTAATAACCACAAGGGTGAGAAAAATGAGTGGAAGAAATTGAATGGAGAGAAGTGATTCATGTAGCAAGATCAAAAAGGTTAGAATAAAGGGTATATACTATTGCTTTTGCTGAAAAAGCAGGTTGAGAAAGTAGAAAGAGCTGATATCACGGATTCACACTAAATGTCGATAGGATGAGACTAATATTTACTTGAGATAATGTAAGGAGAAGACCCAAGGCAAGGGAAATACTTGACTAATCATTGAATGGGGATATCTAGGATTATCCTCAAAAGAGTTGAAACTTCCAGGGTATTTGGCCCATTGAGATTATGAGTTGCCTGACGGTAAAATTAGAGTCATTCCCCATAATAACTCTCTGGATATCCTGTTTAAGAGAACTTGTGTCCTTGATACTTGTTCCTGTTACACAAAATTCTGACATTTCAATGATTTCTGTCTCCATTATTCCTTTTATGTTGACATGATTTGGTGTTTTCAGTTAATGTTTAATATTAACCCTGACTTGATGTTTCTTTCATGAATAGATTATGCTGTAGTTGAAAAGCCCATGTTGATGACATGGATGCAAGGAGGCGCTGACTATATAGTTCTAAAGAATTTGGATATAGATGGCATACGCATCATTGGTAGTGTACTTGGCCAAAGTATTGCCCTTGATCATTATATAAGACAGGTATTATCTCGCATAAAATTCCGTGTTCTATTTACTGTGTAAATTTGTTACATTTGAGAACATAATATCTTTGATGCTTGCTTAAGTGTGAACTTAGAAAGTGACCTGCAAAGTAAGAGCGATGAACATCTAATGATGATGTTATAGCTGCTTTATTCCTCTCATAGGTCGATGATATGGTTGAAGAATTTACCGACATAAATCGTGGTATGGAAAAGACGGGGACTTTTACCATGCAAAGGAAGAAGTTATTCCAACTTGTGGGAAAGGCCAACTCAAATCTTGCTGATGTAATCATAAAACTTGGACTTTTTGATAGGTAAGTATGTTATAGACCTATAAGCATTTAGTATAGAGATTTTTGGAATGATTATACTAGTCCAACATTTTTGTTGAGAGAAGTAAAGGAAAGTTTATCCAAGTTGAATTTGTGCTCTTACCAATTTTGGCTGAGACAGTAAACTGATAAATACTGCTTTCCCTATATTTGCGAAATGGTGCCAATGTAGATATTATTTTTCCTGAATTGTATTATCTAGTTTGATTAGATCAATTTTTTTCTTTCCCGTTTATTCAAAAGTTGCTGTTTCATATTTTTTAGAGAAACTTGAGTTCAGTTTCTTAAAGTTTCCCTCTCCTTGAACTGTTGCATGCAAAATGATTTCTGAGAGGCTATCATTCACTATTAAGCATGACATCTCCTTGACTAGTACGATCATCATTACCTTTATTACTGCAGGTCCTAACATTATAGTGACCCCTTATGATCTCTTATGGATCGCATTCATCTTAATTATACAACGTAGCTATCCTATAATTTGTTTACCTCTCAGTCGTTTTTAGCTATAATTTGATTCCTTGGTTGAATACGTGTTTGTTTTTTATTTTTCTACTTGAAGTCTCAAATATGATTTATCTCAGGCTATTGTTTTGTTGCATATGCCATCGAGTGCAGTTATGATTTATTAACTTGTTTAACCCAAATGTTTTATATACCAAAGCTTATCCCAACGCATACATGAACCAAAATTGATGCACTCTAAGAACAGTGATTTCCAGTTGCTATGAAACCTTTCTCCTGTATTAGTGGAGATCTGTTTCCACTTAATATAACCAACAAACTAACTGGTGGCTGTTCTCGCTCTTTTCCCTATGAACAGATCTGAAATTGCATGGAGGAATGCTAACTATGCCCAGATATTGGAGTACCTACGCGAAGAATATGAACTCACACAACGCTTTGGAAGCCTGGACTTCAAGTTGAAATTTGTGGAGGTACATCTTTATTCATCCTCTTCTACTTCTATATTAGCATTTCCTTACACTTTTCTGTATGCTAAAGTTTTCTTGCGATAGTTTGAAGTTTGCTAATTCAAATCCTTTATAGTTACAGTTTCAAATGCAGATTTTGTTAACAGACACTTGTTTATGTGTGTATTTGTTGGTTACTTGGTGGTGTTATTTTTTTCATTATTTTCTCAATACATGTATTTGTATTTGCAGCATAACATTCATTTCCTTCAAGAAGTGCTCCAAAACAGAAGATCTGATCTCTTGGAATGGGGTGTTATTATCCTGTTGACCATCGAAAACATTATTTCGATGTATGAAATCCTCAACCCTTCTTGAGAACATTTATGGCCGACTTCATCAGCCATGGTTGGTAATAAGTTTTGGCATGATTCTTCTAAGCTTGGTGCTCTTAAACTTCCTATTGTGCCAATAATCTCATCCGAACTTGTATTCTGGAAATGCCTCAGTTTTTTGGTCTCTACATGCTTTGATCCCGAAGTTTCACATTTTTTTACTTATTCCTGATGATTGCAACACAACTTAGATGGAGGGTTCTTGTGTGGTCCTACTTTGTAAATCCTCCATTCTTTGCTCAGTCTTTGAACTCTCTTTTGCATTATCACATGCTTTGTGCCTGAAATGATCATGATTTCAGGTAAGCTTTCATTTCCTAATGATCCCTATGCTGATTTACATAGAAATAGAAATCTTCACACCTCTTATCCGTAAGTCTAAGCCGTTTTTTCCTACATTATTGAGGAACAAACATATCTGATTTCTTCTGAATTATTCAAGGTGTTCTGACATACACTTGTTTTCCATCATTTCCAGCACTGGGCTCTAATTTTCTTCCGGTGTCTCTTTTTCCCCTTTTATTTTATTACGGAAATAATTGTTGTTGCTCTTTGTAGACCCATGTATACAAACAGAAAATTAGAAATGAGTTTACTGAACGATTCACAGTATTAAACTGAATTTGTATACAGAAAATTAGAAATGAGCTTACTGAGCGATTCACAGTATTAAACTGAAAGTTGCCAAATTGTTTTGATTATTATTGATTTATTGTACAAAGGTTTTATACAGGAAACTGGGGTTGCTTTTTGTACTGATACTACATCCGGATTATCGAAATTAGAAAAATTGTTTCTTCTTTTCCTAATGGAATGTTTGGTTTTCGATGAAAATTAAATTTAAGACCTTTTAATTTGCAAGATAAATCCTTTGATTATTTCAATTATCTATTTCGAACTGGAAATTGAAATCATGACCAGTTATCTGGAGAACTTTTATAAAAGAGACAGCAATGAGTGAATTTGTTGAAGGCAGGCTGGAAGCTTTAAAATGGTCACTTTTGTTGGAGATACCGGCTGCTGGCCTTTTCCAGATGTGTTGGACCCAGACAGTGTGTCTACTACTGGAAACTAGTGTGTCATGACAGCTTTCAGAGATTTTAGGAGAAACATATTCATGACTGTTGCCCCTGTTGTGTTTATATTTTGGGGGTTTTTAGATATTTGTCCCTTAAATCTGACCTATTTTGATGTTAGTCCCTCAATCTTCATATTTTGATATTAGTCCCTCAAATTGCACGAGTCTGTTGATGTTAGTCCTTAGTCCTTCTATTAGAACTCCTAAATCATGGTGTGGTTAACCCTAACCATGGATAATAATTTACTAGAATACCTCCGGACAAACCCCCATCCCCGTCTCCTTCCTCTTCACTGCCGGCGACACCAACTGTGGCGGAGCACGTTTCCTCTCTCTGGTGGCGGCAATATTGTTGGGGAAGTTAAGAATCAGCTTTCGACCTCTCATCTTGATCGCCTTTTTAGATCACAGCTCTCGGTGGCGAACTTCTCCCAAGGTCGGTAGCGAACCCCGCGATATCTTTGGGAGAGTTGGGAGTTTGATTGCAGGTTGGTATTGGGTTTGGGTTTGGATCTGATAAGGACGGGTATGTGTTTTGGGGATCTTAACGGGTTTGTTTTAATTTGGTTTTGGTTGATGAGGGTCATAACTATCCAATAAATGCAATGGTTAAAGATAACTGAACATTCCCCTAAAGATTTTAACAGCTATTAACTGCTGGGACTAGTATCAACACACTAATGCAATTTGAGGGACTATTATCAAAATATAAAGACTTGAGGGACTAACATCAAAATAGGTCAGATTTACAGACTTATATATATATATATATATATATATATATATATATATATATGCTATGAACTAGTTATGATGAATAGTAGTGTACCAACTTTTCTAACCACTCATCTTGCTTTGATCCGAAGTTTCACATTTTTTACTTATTCCTGATGATTGCAACACAACTTAGATGGAGGGTTCTTGTTGTGGTCCTACTTTGTAAATCCTCCATTCTTTGCTCAGTCTTTGAACTCTCTTTTGCATCATCACATGCTTTGTGCCTGAAATGATCATGATTTCAGGTAAGCTTTCATTTCCTAATGATCCCTATGCTGATTTACATAGAAATAGAAATCTTCACACCTCTTATCCGTAAGTCTAAGCCCTTTTTTCCTACATTATTGAGGAACAAACATATCTGATTTCTTCTGAATTATTCAAGGTGTTCTGACATACACTTGTTTTCCATCATTTCCAGCACTGGGCTCTAATTTTCTTCCGGTGTCTCGTTTTTCCCCTTTTATTTTATTACGGAAATAATTGTTGCTCTTTGTAGACCCATGTATACAAACAGAAAATTAGAAATGAGTTTACTGAACGATTCACAGTATTAAACTGAATTTGTATACAGAAAATTAGAAATGAGCTTACTGAACGATTCACAGTATTAAACTGAATTTGTATACAGAAAATTAGAAATGAGTTTACTGAACGATTCACAGTATTAAACTGAAAGTTGCCAAATTGTTTTGATAATTATTGTACAAAGGTTTTATACAGGAAACTGGGGTTGCTTTTTTTTTACTGATACTACATCCGGATTATCGAAATTAGAAAAATTGTTTCTTCTTTTCCTAATGGAATGTTTGGTTTTCGATGAAAATTAAATTTAAGACCTTTTAATTTGCAAGATAAATCCTTTGATTATTTCATTTATCTATTTCGAACTGGAAATTGAAATCATGACCAGTTATCTGGAGAACTTTTATAAAAGAGACAGCAATGAGTGAATTTGTTGAAGGCAGGCTGGAAGCTTTAAAATGGTCACTTTTGTTGGAGATACCGGCTGCTGGCCTTTTCCAGATGTGTTGGACCCAGACAGTGTGTCTACTACTGGAAACTAGTGTGTCATGACAGCTTTCAGAGATTTTAGGAGAAACATATTCATGACTGTTGCCCCTGTTGTGTTTATATTTTGGGGGTTTTTAGATATTTGTCCCTTAAATCTGACCTATTTTGATGTTAGTCCCTCAATCTTCATATTTTGATATTAGTCCCTCAAATTGCATGAGTCTGTTGATGTTAGTCCCTCAATCTTCATATTTTGATATTAGTCCCTCAAATTGCATGAGTCTGTTGATGTTAGTCCCTCAATCTTCATATTTTGATATTAGTCCCTCAAATTGCACGAGTCTGTTGATGTTAGTCCCTCAATCTTCATATTTTGATATTAGTCCCTCAAATTGCATGAGTCTGTTGATGTTAGTCCCTCAATCTTCATATTTTGATATTAGTCCCTCAAATTGCATGAGTCTGTTGATGTTAGTCCTTAGTCCTTCTATTAGAACTCCTAAATCATGGTGTGGTTAACCCTAACCATGGATAATAATTTACTAGAATACCTCGGACAAACCCCCATCCCCGTCTCCTTCCTCTTCACTGCCGGCGACACCAACTGTGGCGGAGCACGTTTCCTCTCTCTGGTGGCGGCAATATTGTTGGGGAAGTTAAGAATCAGCTTTCGACCTCTCATCTTGATCGCCTTTTTAGATCACAGCTCTCGGTGGCGAACTTCTGGTCGGTAGCGAACCCCGCGATATCTTTGGGAGAGTTGGGAGTTTGATTGCAGGTTGGTATTGGGTTTGGGTTGGGATCTGATAAGGACGGGTATGTGTTTTGGGGATCTTAACGGGTTTGGTTTAATTTGGTTTCGGTTGATGAGGGTCATAACTATCCAATAAATGCAATGCTTAAAGATAACTGAACATTCCCCTAAAGATTTTAACAGCTATTAACTGCTGGGACTAGTATCAACACACTAATGCAATTTGAGGGACTATTATCAAAATATAAAGACTTGAGGGACTAACATCAAAATAGGTCAGATTTACAGGACTTATATATATATATATATATATATATATATATATATATAAACCTTGCATTTTATTTTTAGCCGTGAATAATTGTTTGTTGGTGATCCAGTTCAGCAATGCCCCCATGTTCAGCAAGGCACCTCTAACTGTAACTTGCAACAGTATCTCAAGTTGGAGGCAGATCAACCCCAAAGTGATTTCAGCTGTAAAGTGATTTGAGGTCGAGGAGTTGTCGTCATTGGGGAGCCCATTCTGTCTTTAGAGAAAGCATATTGGAGCATAAAATCTTTCTTGGTTATAGAAAAATTCTACAATCCTAGGATTGACCATCAAGTACACTATCATTTATGGATATTAAGCATTGTATTTGCCTGGAAAACATTAGGCAGATTTTGACTATGGTCGGACAGAGAACTTAACTGTTCCATATTTGGAACTGAACGAATAAGTCAAGTTCCGTTCGGTTTGGATTTGGATCTAACTACTTAAGAAAATGGATTGAAAACATGGATGAATGGATCGGATCGGTGGGAGAAACAAGTGGATCAAGGGATAACAAGAACGATGCAGATTAAATGATTGAAAGAAATTGCATGAGTCTGTTGATGTTAGTCCCTCAATCTTCATATTTTGATATTAGTCCCTCAAATTGCATGAGTCTGTTGATGTTAGTCCCTCAATCTTCATATTTTGATATTAGTCCCTCAAATTGCATGAGTCTGTTGATGTTAGTCCCTCAATCTTCATATTTTGATATTAGTCCCTCAAATTGCATGAGTCTGTTGATGTTAGTCCCTCAATCTTCATATTTTGATATTAGTCCCTCAAATTGCATGAGTCTGTTGATGTTAGTCCCTCAATCTTCATATTTTGATATTAGTCCCTCAAATTGCATGAGTCTGTTGATGTTAGTCCCTCAATCTTCATATTTTGATATTAGTCCCTCAAATTGCATGAGTCTGTTGATGTTAGTCCCTCAATCTTCATATTTTGATATTAGTCCCTCAAATTGCATGAGTCTGTTGATGTTAGTCCCTCAATCTTCATATTTTGATATTAGTCCCTCAAATTGCATGAGTCTGTTGATGTTAGTCCCTCAATCTTCATATTTTGATATTAGTCCCTCAAATTGCATGAGTCTGTTGATGTTAGTCCCTCAATCTTCATATTTTGATATTAGTCCCTCAAATTGCATGAGTCTGTTGATATTAGTCCTTAGTCCTTGTATTAGAACTCCTAAATCATGGTGTGGTTAACCCTAACCATGGATAATAATTTACTAGAATACCTCTGGACAAACCCCCATCCCCGTCTCCTCCTTCCTCTTCACTGCCGGCGACACCAACTGCAGCGGAGCACGTTTCCTCTCTCTGGTAGCGGCAATATTGTTGGGGAAGTTAAGAATCAGCTTTCGACCTCTCATCTTGATCGCCTTTTTAGATCACAGCTCTCGGTGGCGAACTTCTGGTCGGTAGCGAACCCCGCGATATCTTTGGGAGAGTTGGGAGTTTGATTGCAGGTTGGTATTGGGTTTGGGTTGGGATCTGATAAGGACGGGTATGTGTTTTGGGGATCTTAACGGGTTTGGTTTAATTTGGTTTCGGTTGATGAGGGTCATAACTATCCAATAAATGCAATGCTTAAAGATAACTGAACATTCCCTAAAGATTTTAACAGCTATTAACTGCTGGGACTAGTATCAACACACTAATGCAATTTGAGGGACTATTATCAAAATATAAAGACTTGAGGGACTAACATCAAAATAGGTCAGATTTACAGGACTTATATATATATATATATATATATATATATATATATATAAACCTTGCATTTTATTTTTAGCCGTGAATAATTGTTTGTTGGTGATCCAGTTCAGCAATGCCCCCATGTTCAGCAAGGCACCTCTAACTGTAACTTGCAACAGTATCTCAAGTTGGAGGCAGATCAACCCCAAAGTGATTTCAGCTGTAAAGTGATTTGAGGTCGAGGAGTTGTCGTCATTGGGGAGCCCATTCTGTCTTTAGAGAAAGCATATTGGAGCATAAAATCTTTCTTGGTTATAGAAAAATTCTACAATCCTAGGATTGACCATCAAGTACACTATCATTTATGGATATTAAGCATTGTATTTGCCTGGAAAACATTAGGCAGATTTTGACTATGGTCGGACAGAGAACTTAACTGTTCCATATTTGGAACTGAACGAATAAGTCAAGTTCCGTTCGGTTTGGATTTGGATCTAACTACTTAAGAAAATGGATTGAAAAACATGGATGAATGGATCGGATCGGTGGGAGAAACAAGTGGATCAAGGGATAACAAGAACGATGCAGATTAAATGATTGAAAGAAAGAGAGCAGAAAATTTGTGGACCAACAGGAAGAGAAGAGTATTGGTTTTAGAGAACCAAGAGCATGGTCAGTTCGGGTAGAAATTTTTCGGACAGAAACCAGTTCGAACATATTCTAAAGCTGAACCAACCCATTGAAATTCAGTCGGTTTAGTTCTGACCCATTTATGCTCAGGTGAGTTACTGGTTTGCTTCACAGATTTGTGAAAATTTCTGTAGAAACGAATGATGTAGAGGCTTACAACCTATTTACTTCCTTAAAAACATACTTCCAGTCACACAATCCTTCACTTTCAATCATGCAAAAACATTAAAATAAAAAACTACAAAAACAAGAACCTAATCAAAGCAGCAAACCCCAATGCCAGAACTCCACCCGTAGCTCTGCTGGATGCAGAGTTCTTCGACGGTGGAGTAGAAGGCGATGGCAGTTTCTCGGCCTTAAGGGAGAGCTTCATCCCCTGGTAACAGTATCCATAGCTGCAGATGAAGTAGTATCTCTTGGTTTCGTTGAGCTCGAAGGCATAGCTCCGGCCTTTGCTGTAATTCCTGATGGGGTTCGATGCGTCGCATTTCTCGTACGCATCTGCGTCCACCTGCACAACGTCCGCCCTGCCCTTCGTGTAGTAGAACACTGAAAAAAGAAAAAATTGAAGTATGTATAGTTCGTTTGATAACCAGAACTGTTTGAATAAAGATAAAAGTTCTCAAATAAATGTTTATCAATGTGTTTAACATATATCAACATCTAAGATTGAATTATCAAAATTGATGACAGATTAAGCTCAATTTGATCGCTGTAGGATGTCTGTATTCAAATGTAGCATGGATTCTGATAATTACTTGTATTTTTATTCATATATGTATCCTAGCAAAAGCTAAAGTGTTCACGATGACTGACCGAGCCAGTCGCCAACATAGAAAGGCTTGTGCTTGTTGACCCATTTGGTGTAGTTAACATTGGGATTCCATGCCTTCTCGTCGCCGACGTTGAACTTGGTGGCGGACGCAGCGTAGTCGCAGGATAGCAGGAGGGCAAGGAGGAGGCTAAGATGCGCCGGGACTCGGAGTGCCATTGTTGTGTTGGTGTTGAGGGCAAGAGATGAAGCCGCAGGGTGTTGTGTTATTTATTGGCAAAGGGACGCACATGTCATGAGGTGGCAGATTAGTAATTTTGCACCAAAAAAAGGTGGGGAAAGAAAATGTTGTTGGAATAGTATGTGGAAGTTATTCTGTTGTTGTTAAGATTTTGTAATGTTAGGTGTGAAGTCTTAATTAAAGCTGGGGAGTTGGTTAATCTCTGCTTACAACGTCTACAGTTAATCCTATCAATCAAGGGAATGACTTTTGGTTGATAGATTATAAATTAAAGTAATGAGTAGATTCTAGATTTTTAATGTTGGAATCTGAACATAACTCAAAGTTTTGATATGGTCGAAATAAGCTGTGAAATGGTATTTGAGCAAGTCATATTCAAATCTCATGGATATTCATTTGAAAAATGTACTAATATATATTTTAAAAAAAGTCTGAAATTTGGAGCCTTCTTCTAGTTGCACCAAAAATTCTGAAGTTCTCATGAAAAACTGACTTACTATACTTTAATACCCCAAAACATCCTCGCAAATTGAGTGTCTTTTTATATGCAAATTCCAAAGCTTTTCATGGTGCATTTTTTGATCTACTACTTATAATGTTATAAGGACAAACTAAAACTTGAAGTTGCGATAAGTATTAAGTATTTTTATACTCTAAAATCATTTTTAATCTTCCTAGTGAATTCAGGAGTCATATTGCTAAAACAACCTCAAATAAGTTCACAACATCTGGGTTTTTTAGCTGACTGATCATTGTTGTCGATAGTAATGACTTGGCCCAGTTATTATCTCAAAAATAAGAAAACACTTGGCCCAATTCAAAGCAAAAATAGTCTATTTGAAACCCAAACCAAATTTAGATGGATCACATCTATTTGAGGAACCCAACAATTTCTTACTAATTTATACCAAGAGAGAATAATATGCACATGCACATCATGAAAACACGGAGAACGACATGAGATGAGAACCTGCCTAAAAGTAAACTCATGCATATCAGCAACTGACCCAAAATTAACATATTTTATATACATCTGAAGTAGAATGAACCCACCTCTAAATAGCAATATATCATGCACATATAATTTTTTCATACCCTTACCATATACAATGTGAGTATATCATTTAGTTTTAGCAAGCAAAATGTGGCATAGACGTAGGTGTGAACTCTCATATACCAAAAAAGGGTTAATTTTGGGGGGAAAACCCCCTTAAACTTTGGGGAGATGTTGTACTAACCCCCACCCACCCCCAAAATTTTTTATTCCATTAAATCCCCTGAAGTTTCGGGGTTATTGCACATAACCCCCTGAACTTTTTTATTCTAATAAATCTTACTGTAAATTTTTCATTTAATCCCTAAAGTGAGCACTGTCAACTCTAACATATCACGTAATACACAGAGCACCACAGTGCACTTGCGACAAAAATACGTATACACAGTGCACTTGCGACAAAAATACCATAAACTCTAACAGCTAATTGCAGTTATTTTCGTCTTCCAACCACTCAAACTAATCATGTTTTCTTAAGCCTGTACATGCCTCATTTTTGGTTTAGTTTCAATACACATAAAAGTCTTCTTCTCTCTAAAACTTTTATTATAATGGCAAAGTACTAATCATTCTATTATTCCTGCGAACGCTGCACTTGCGAGTGCATACTTGCAGTGTATACAGCTGTTGAATCTTGGAGGATAGAGTGCCACCAAATCCCTATTGCACAGAGACGTTGTCTTAGAGGGGGCGAAACTACTCTTAAGGACAGTGCCCTGTCACGCATCAGCTCACTCCTGTTCTGCAGCTCAATTTCGCGTATTTTTCAATAGGATATACATGAAGAAGAAATGGCTAGAAAAAGAAACAAATTAGTCAAGGGCCAGAGAAGAAACAAACAACTTGTAATGAAAACATTTTGAAAATGTATATATATTTTGATAAGCATATGATGCATGATTTTAATTTTCTTAGAAATATTCGTCTGTTGTACGTTAAGAGCAGTTATTGTGTCTTTAGCGCTCATCAATGCAAAAAGCAACACTATGGGTTGGATGATTGAACTCCTCGCCCAGTTCTTCATTGTGATTTGTACAATTTGCTGGTTGAATTCAATGCTTAAGGCACTGTACTTGTATTCCTTGTCGAATTAAAGATAACTATCTAAGCCCTCAAGTTAATGTAACTTATGCAGGAAAAAGTAAAAAAAAAAACAGAATCCAATCTAATTTGTTTTACTTAGGAACAAATAATGGTTTCTCTTCCTAATAATCTGGACAAAAAAGTAATTATGACTAATATAGCTACCATCCACTTGTTCTCAACAGCTATAGAGGAAGGAGATTTCTCTAAGACTGCCATAAAAAAAGCAAGACCTAATAATGGATGCTGACCCTTATAATGAAGTGTCTTGTAAGTATATGATGGATGCACTTTACTACTTTAGAATCTTTAGGTAAGAACTTTAGAGTAATATCTTTTGCGCATTGAGCCTTTGAATGAGTAACTGTGCTCCAAATTTCATGTGTGAATATAATTCTAGATTTCATTAATATATATATATATATATATATATATATATATATATATATATATATATATATATATATATATATATATATATATAATCCCAAGTTGAATGAATAAGAAAAGATTGGTCAGCTTAAATAGAAAATTAGAGTCACTACCAAATAACTTAAGTTTTGTTGGTTAATTTGGCTCTCAGCCTCTATTTAAGACACATTCGTTTCCATAAGAGGCTGGATTTATCTTTGTTTCTTGAAAATGTTATGGGTCTTGTATCATGAAATTGGTTTGAGACTTATAGTGTAGTGGCATTAGTTCTTGTTGAAATGACTAAAGGGAAGCTAAAACGATGTTATGTGATTATGATCGATTAATATAGCAATTATTATCTGATTAAAGCATTGATGGTGATTTACTCAATTTACATGTACTATTAGAATCAATTAGCTTTTCTATAGGAAGCACTTTTGGAGGATAAGTATGGATCTACATGTAGTTAGGTAGATGAACAGAATCGTCCACTTGCGCAGAGGTTCTATAGGCCAATTCTCTTGAAAAGGAAACAAATCTCACTTTGGAAATGACTTTGAATAAGTATATATCAAGCAAAGAAAATTTAGTTTACATACACAATTGGTTATTGGATAGCATCAAGTTCAACATCCCTTGGATGCCAATTAGGCAAATATTATTCCAACTTGGGTCCCCCAAGACAATGACATTTTTTTGTTCCAATAAGAAGTGGCTTATAAAATTAAGGAAATAAGTTGTTATTTAAAATTTTAAGGAAACAAGTTATCCACATGCTTGTAATGATCAGCAATGAAACAAATATTTTTCTTTAATTGTCCTATATATGTTTTTATATCAGTGGCAGCATTGTCAATGGATGCCAAAGCTAAATACATTTCTTGTTTTCATTGAGAAAAAGTTAAAAGTTTTAGCTAAGAAATATGTTATCTTTCAATTGTACCAAGATTAATGAGCCTCATTTTGGTCATTTTCCTCTCTATGAAGTCCACTTACAGAAGAGTTGACGCTTCCTTGACTCGGCTTTGGATGACTCAGTGTAAAATTACTATCTTGTATCAGAACGAAAATCACAGATTTTGAAATTCATGGAAGGAAGAAACTTCTCAACAAATGATTTTTAGAGTTACAAGAAAATTTCCATCCTATATATAGAGCAAGATAATAGCGTCTTTGCTACGCTACCTTGCATTCACTGTTCATAACTCTATTAATCATTGTAATCTCGAGTCATAAAATATTTACGATAGGTGTGATTAGATTTTAAGATCACTCTAACTACTTTTATTAGAGCTTTATGTTCACTTTGGAAGCTCAAAGTTGGCCCAATTTTTCACTTTGTACTGCCAAAATATTTTTCAACACTTAGGTATCTCAAAGTTTCAAATCTCATTTCACTTTAATGTCCCATCTAGATTTTAGTAGATTTTCTGTTAATTTAATCACGAGCTTAGCGTGTGATACTCCATCCGTTGCTATTTGAAATATTTGATTGTTTATATCCTTAACGAGCAGGCAAAATAGACCAAAATGCAATACAAATTTAATATAAAATCTAACAAAATTTGAATGGGGGTATCAAAGTAAGATGCAATTGAAAGTGTCAAATATCAAAGTGTTAAAAATACTGTGGATATCAAAGTAAAAAAAATAGATAACCTTTCGGGTACAAAAGTGAGGATAAGCCTCTATTAAAAAGCAAGACATTATGGTATTTAATGGTTTTGTTGTGCATTATATCCCTTCTTATCATTGTTGTTACTTTTTGTGAGGTAGACAGAGAAATTCTTGCAACAATGGAAGAAGGCAAGTTTTTCCCGTTCATTGCTTCTTATTTTCCATTAAACAAGAGTACATGAATATCATGTGATCCGCTTAATAACCAAAATATTATTATGGTTATTTCTTTCTTTATGGAAGTGGATATGCATTTTTGTCACTAACCAAATCAACCATCAATCACAACACATAACACTCATATGATCAATACAAATCCTTTCAGAATCACTCCTTTCGAAGTCAACCCACCACCATTCTTCTCAAAACATCACACACAGTAGTGTGTTTCAACTAAGAAAGGGTGAATCTCAACCATCCCTTTGTATAAAACTAGATGGTCAAGACTCACTAATACCCATACGAAGATATGAAAACATTCCACTCTTAAAAGTGATGTTTTGAGAAGAATTTCACTCTAGATGTTGTTGTTGTATGCAGACGTGTTGATCAAATCTGTAGTGTCATGTGATTGTACACGAAGGACAAATCATAAAGGGTGGGTGGAGGAGGCGAAAATATTAATTAATTTTAAAACTTCAAGGACATTTTTTGTTCTTCCTACTTATCTTAGAGGATTTTCTTTACCACTATAGACCTTTTAAAGAGGAACCTATAAAAAATCATGCTAAAATATGTGGAAGTTTCTACTTCATGTTTGTATGATTTTTATAAAGAACCTCTGAATGATTTGTTCCCAAATATTGCATGCATATCTCCTATCCTCGTCTTCACATGCTTGTCAGCAAGCTTTCTCGGGGCCCTTTCCATTTCCTCCTTGTCACGTGATTTGATAGTCGTTTGAGTTCCGACAAAAGAACAAGGGGGGTACACTGGTCATTCACTCTCGTAATTTGCGTCCATTTTGAGGGGCAATTTGGGCTATCTTGAAACTCCCAAGATTCATGGGCGAAGATCGACCTCGGGATGATGTGAGAGAGAAGGAAATAAAGAAGAATATTTGAGGAGACGGTGACAACGTACGGACGTCGGACAATCAAGATAGCCCACAGTCATGTGATTAATTACGACAATGCCCTTAGCCGGGGGAGCTGAGGTTTTTCTCAGAATTACGCAAATGGGCCGGAGGGATAACAAATTCAACCCTCGGTGCCTTGGTGGATGAATTGAAGGCCATCTCCTTTGCACTTAACGCGCCCATAAGTCATTTTAGCACTTGGTTTCCATCAATTCATGTGCAAGAAGGGTGTTATCTACAATTCATCCTTTTAAAAATGACAAAAGGTGTCAATTGCTAATCAATGAGGGTGGTGTTAATTGCAACTGAAAGTAAATGGGGTTATGTGCAATTTATTCTTTTCAACATTTCACTGTATCGAAACTATTAGATTATCATGGAGTTTTTCAATATTGATTCCTCAAACCTTTCATGTTTTGAAATTACTCCCTCAAATCATTAAAATTATCATCTAATAGCCTAATTCATGTTAGTACCCTTCTATTTTCAGTTATTTCAAAACCAGTTTTTCTTTTTAAAAATCGATTAAATCCCAAATTTACTCCAACTTTACGGGTTTCTTTAACACTTCCAAAAAAGTTCTATTCATTTTAAGTGAGTTTGGGATTTTAACAGGTCTAAATTTGCATATAATTTAAGCACAAGGATATAACTGAAAGTACATGATAAAAATTAAAGTTAAATGGAGTATTCCTCAAATCAAACAGTAGATATAGGGACTAATTTAAATAAGTAAGAGGAATTGAGGGCTAAGCAACAATTTCAGTGATTTGGGAATACTGATTTAAAAGTATGAAAGGGACCAATATTGAAAAAAAAACTATAATTAATTAATAATATAGTTTTTTCAAGATTGTTAAAATAGAAATAATTTATTAATTAATAAATGATTATATTTTCAAAAATAAACTTTAATATTTAGCTATATTAAAGACGATCTCGATCACTTTGAAATTATCAAAGAAAGTGATGCAAGGCATTAGGCATGTGCTTAAGCGCTTGTTAGGAAAAGGGAGGAATAAGCCAAACACTACTTAGTAAAACTTTAGGTTGTTTTTCCATAACAAAATTAATAAAGTAATTGATTGTGGACATGAAAGTCATGTGACTGCAAAAGAAAGTCATAATAATTAAATAAAAAATACTGAAGGAATGCGTGAAGAGTAATGTATAATTGTATTGATCAGCCAAACCGATGAAACTAACTAAAGTTGCTCCTTTCTTAAGAAATTAATTGAGCAATTAATTTCATATTGTCCTAAATCGTGCTATGGACATAAAAGATCATATGAGAGCAAAACATTTAATGGGCAAAAAGACAATGTTTCGGTGAAACCAAACTAAATTCTCAAACTTATATTGAGAAAAAAGAAATTAGTTTTCTAACTAATTAATCTGCATGAAAGAAATTAATTTTTAAATTAGTATATAGCTTATTTCTGTAGAACTAAAAGGGCAGAAAATTCTAAAAGGAGAAAATTCTGTTGGAACTGGAATGCAAGCCTAAATGGGGGTGAATATGATTGCTATAATTTTTCAACTAACTCAGAATAAGCAGCGCAAATAAAATAAGCGAAAAACTAAAAGCAAACCAACACAGGAACACACGAGATTTTTATAGTGGTTCGGATCAAAATCCTATGTCCAGTCTTTCTTCTTGCGAAGGGCCTTCTTCACTATGATCAGAGTTCACCCAAATCACAACCCGATTTGGTGAGCTTCAAACACCGCACCCTGTAATCTATCCGAAACCAATCGTCTAACCTAACTCTTTACAATGACCAGAATAAATCTAGCCCTAGCTAGTCAAACCCTCAATTAACCTAGCTTGAGTACGCCAACCCTCAATTACCCCGGCTTGAGTACGCCATCAAACTCACAAATTTAAAATACAACCAACCAAAACAATTAAAGTACAAAAAGAACAATCTTACAGTCTTTTATTAAACCGTTCTTCAAATCGATGAAGATGAAGATCCGTGAAGAAGCGGTGTAGCGGTGTAAGCGTAGGACACTCCTTCTCGCTGAATCAAACTCCGATGAAAAGCGCACCGAGAAGAAGTTAAACGAGGCTCACGGGATTTGATCATCTCTCTCTCTCTCTCTCTCTCTCTCTCTCTCTCTCTCTCTCTCTCTCTCTCTCAAACCCTAGAAAAAGATCTCTACTTTTTATACAATTGCCTTTTTCTCTTCTTGTTGTGTCTCTTCAAATATGATCTCCAATTCCTCGTATATAGACCTTGATAGAATAGGAAATAGATACTCTAATCAGAGCTCCAATAGGAGATCAAATCAATCAACGAATAGCTGAGATTAAATCTAGAAATCTACCAAAGTGCGTCATAACCATCGATGGTGGGACATAATCATCGATGGTCCATTGATGATCATCGATGGTTGACTGTAGTCCATTGATTATGCAAATTCTGATTTATGGATTTCTCTGATTGTTGACTGTAGTCCATCGATGGTCCTTGCGATCATCGATGATTGACTTTCGACCATCGATGGTTCAATTTCTGATTTTTGTTTCTCCGATTCTTTCCTATAGTCCATCGATGACTTGACTTGACCATCAATGGGGCCTCTTGACCATCGATGGTTCGAAGGCTGAAATCAATGTTCGTGTTGATTTTTGCATCATTTTGGACCCCAACTTGTTCGTACATGTTTATATCTAAAATATATCATCTCACAAGCATATCAGTAGCAAATGAGAGTTTGTAATTAATCAAACAAGAGATATTGCATGAGCAACGTTCTAACAAATTCTTCATCTCATTACCAACAATGTTGCAAATAAACTATATTCTATGTCATATGAAAGGCACTTTTACCAATTTGCTTCAAGTTTAGTGATTATTAAGCTTCATGCTAGAAATATGTTTCGCTTTAACTAACTACCTTCTGGATTTGTTATTTTCAAATTGATTCGCTGATGATAAATAAACTCTTAAATTTTTGAAAATATTTATCTCAATACAGAATTTTTTTTCTATAATGTTACTTTTAATTTCTACTCTTTTTGTATGATTAAAAATCTTAGATTGGAAAGATCCTATGGCTATGAGCAGGGGTAATAAAGACAGTTAGCCCTTGATCTGGCTTTGGAAGAACCATTTGGTTTATGTAATATGTTCATCTCATGTACTTATGAAGTAGAGAGTTCATCAATTTGGTTTTTGGTTGATTTATTGCCTCCATCAACCATTTCAATTTACTTTATGATAAATTTATAACCAAATCAATTCACCTAATTATTAAAAAAAAACCTTGTCCCTTATGAATAACATAATAATTAGTGCAATGTAGGGTCGTACTTTCATTTTATTCATTTGTTAAGACAGTGTAGGATTAGCTATATTGAAATTTAATCTCAAATTTTTTTGTACTAACTGGTATTTACAATAGACAGAGTCGGTATTGTTGTGTGCAGCGAAAAATTTCGGCAGCACCTCTGCCGAACAATGGCCACAACAAGAGAGCTAGATCGCAATAAGAATTCCCGTCTCACCAAGGAAACAAGAATCTGAAGCAAATATCTCAACAAAGTGGGATATTTACTCTTCCTCTCATCAGTTCTAGGACTGACCTGTCGAGAGAACCTAAAAGCTATTACAAATCACACAAATAGCTATTACAAACCAATCAACAGCAAGACACACAAATTTTACGTGGTTTAGCAAGTTGCCTACGTCCACGGGGCAAGGATGGGGGAGATCTACTATTTGAGAAAAAGAGAATACAAATAGGGTACAAATCTCATACCAAAATCCTAGAACAAAGCTCTCTAAACCCTCACAAATATCTCCTTCAAAAGGATGCTCAAAACCCTAAAAAAGGGTTGCTCAAACAAAGGATGGCGGCTGCTCCAAAACCCTCTCTCTCCCCTAATTTTCAGCCACAAATCAAACCCTAGTTATAGGGTATTTATAGGGTCAAAAAACGGGTTCAAACGGGTTCAAAACGGGTTCAAAAGAGTGGTCCCCACGAGCCAAAACACGTGGCCCGTCAAAAAATTGGTTCACGCGTGGGTTGGACCCCACACGAGCACGAATTTCTCGTGCTCGCGATGGGATGTGGTCCCCATGCCCCCACGTGAACCAATAATTCTCCACCTCGGTAAAGTTTCTCTCAAAACTGAGCCGACACCAAACAACCAAATGTCTCATTTGTTGCGTCCAGGACGAAGTGGAAAAATCCATGACAACGGACTCAATCCACAACAAGTCGGGAACCCAAACGAGAGTTCAAACAATCTTCTCCCCATCAAAACCAACACCGCCGTGATCATAAAGATCGCCACGATCCTCTTGCCCAAGGAATCAAGCCTTGCGTAGTTCACCCAAATGGCCGCCAACGGCTTCAACAATCCCGAATGTGCAATAAGTCTCTGCAATGATCAAACTTGTTGCTCGGAACCATCTTTGTGAGCATATCTGCTGGATTATCCTTCGTGTGGACCTTCACAATCTCCACATCACCATCTTCAAGAACATCACGAACGAAGTGATAACGAACATCAACGTGCTTCGTCCTCGCATGAAGAACCTGGTTCTTCGCCAAATAGATAGCACTCATGCTATCTCAATGAATGGTGACGGACCGTTGCGATATACCAAGTTCCTCCAAAAGTCCTCGAAGCCAAATCGCCTCCTTCACAGCCTCCGTAATTGCCATATACTCTGCCTCCGTCGTAGATAAAGCAACCGTAGACTGCAGTGCATCTCCAACACACCGCGACGGGTCAAAGTGAACACATACTCGTCAGACCGGCGTTATCCAAATCCCGGCATAATCCGAATCAACATAACCAACGCACAACTGCCCACCTGTAGTGTCCCGCTCATACACCAAACCAACATTGAGCGTACCTCGAATGTACCTCAAAATCCATTTCACGGCGTTCCAATGACCCACTCCTGGATCGTGCATGTATCTCGAAACCATGCTCACCGCTTGTGACAAATCTGGTCTCGTACATACCATTGCGTACATCAAGCTTCCAACTGCGCTCGCATATGGAGTCTTCGACATCAACTCTCGATCTTCAACTGTCTTCGGTGAAAGGTCAGCTGAAAGCTTCAAATGGACTCCTAATGGTACACTGACTGGCTTCGTATCCATGCTAACATGGAACCGTTGTAGAACCTTCTTCAAATAAGCCATCTGTGTCAAATAAATTTTGCCCTTCTTCTTGTCTCTGCCGATCTTCATCCCCAAAATGCGCTTAGCCTCACCCAAATCCTTCATCTCGAACTCTTTTGAAAGCTGTGCCTTCAATTCATTTATAGCAGACCTGGAAATAGAGGCAACCAACATGTCATCGACATATAATAACAAATAGATATACGCACCTCCTTTCAACTTGCGAAAATATACGCAAGGATCAAATTGGCTCCGAGTGTATGAATGACCAAGCATAAAACCATCGAATCGCTTATACCACTGTCGAGGAGACTGCTTCAAACCATATAGTGAGTTCTTTAGTCTGCAAACCAACTTTTCTTTCCCTGCAGCTCGGAATCCCAATGGCTGAGTCATATAGATTTCTTCATCAAGATCACCATGAAGAAATGTTGTCTTTACATCCAACTGATCTAATTCCAATCCATACTGTGCCACCAATGCTAGCAAAATCTGAATCGACGAATGCTTCACCACCGGAGAGAAGACCTCATTATAATCAATACCTTTCTCCTATGCATAACCCTTCGCAGCCAACCTAGCTTTGAACCTCAATGGAGTGCCTTCAATGCCCTCCTTCTTAGTGTATACCCACTTACAACTAATTGCCTTCCGCCCCTTTGGAAGCTCAACAAGCTCCCATGTATCGTTCTTGTGAAGAGACTCCATCTCTTCCTGCATAGCTACCTGCCACGAATCAGCCTCAGAACTCTGCTCGGCCTCTCTGAATGTAGTAGGTATCATCTTATCGATACTCTCCACCGGAAGTACATATGCAACTGTGTCGGCATACCGTGCTGGCATCTGTATGTTTCTCCTCTGTCTCCGAACCGCAATAGAATCCTGAACCTGAGCCGTCGGTCCCTGATCCTGCACATCTATACTCATATCCTCCGTGTCACCGTCGTGCTCGCCTGGCGTCACCTCAGTCGGCACTCTAATGGATATTGTACCATCTGGACAATGTGAAGCTGCATCGATCTCCACCACCTGCGATATCTCCTTTGTCGGGTCACTCTCCACCTGATGAGAGTTGGGAAGCTTCAAGCTAGAAGCCTCATCAAATGTGACGTCTCTACTCAGCACAATCTTCTTATCAACTGGATCCCATAGCTTGTATCCTTTGACACTATGCTTGAATCCTACAAATATGGCCTTCCTAGCTCGCGGTTCTAATTTATCTGTTCTCACATGATAAAATGCAGGGCACCCAAATACCTTGAGCTGGTCATAATCTCGTGCTGGCTCTCCTGATCACTTCTCCATTAGGGTCTTTTCCCCAATCGCAGATGAAGACAGCCTGTTGATGAGGTGGCTCGCATATGTAAGTGCCTCAGCCCAAAAGATCTTCTCCAAACCACTATGCGCCAATAAACATCGAATCTTCTCCAGCAAAGACCGATTCAATCTCTCTGCTACCCCATTTTACTGGTATGACTAATTGTGAAGTGTCTCTCTATGCCCTCGTCTCGACATAGCTGCTGAAAGGGGTCTAAAGTATACTCACCACCGTTGTCGGATCTCAACGTCTTGACCTTTCTCCCAGTCTGCAGTTCTAATCTCTTCTTCCACTCCACGAATATATCTAGGACTTCACTCTTCTTCGTCATGGTGTACACCCAACATCGCCTAGAATAGTCATCAACAAATGTGACGAACCAATATCTACCACCAAGTGATGCCGTCTTGGTGGGACCCCAAACGTCTGTGTGCAAGTAGTCCAGAATACCCTTCGTCTGATGGATGGCTGTTCCGAACTTCACCTTTATCGGCTTGTCAAGAACACAATGCTCACAGAACTCAACTTTTTCACTCTTGGCTCCCTTTAATAGCCCCTGCTTGCATAACGCCTGCAGTGACCTTTCACCTGTGTGCCCTAACCTATAATGCCAAAGCCTACTCCTGTCCGCCTCTAAAACAACTGAAGCAACGTGGCCAATCTCGATGCTCCCATTCAGATAGTATAAATTTTAATTGCGGACTCCCTTCATCACCACCAAAGATCCTTTAGTAACCTTCCCTACACCGTTTTTAAAAGTCACATTGAATCCCTTCGCCTCCAAAGCTCCAACTGAGATAAAATTTTTCTTCAGCTGAGGAACAAATCTCACCTCCTTCAACTCATGGAATACTCCATCGTGCATCCTAATCTGCACAGTACCTATCCCACAAATGCCATAGGGTTGAACATTTCCCATGACAACAACACCCCCGTCGACTTTCTCAAAAGATACAAACCAGTCTCGCCTAGGGGTCACATGATAAGTAGCGTCGGAATCAAGTATCCAATCTGATACTTCCACATAATTCACCTCCGGAGTAATCAATAGAGAATTGTACGAATCGTCGGAATCATCGGCTTTAGCAATATTCACCTCATTGGCTTCGGGCCCTTTTTCTTGCCATTTTCTTTCTCCTTGAGCTTTGGACAATCTCTCTTCCAATGTCCCTGCTCTTTGCAGAATGTACATTGGTTCTTTGACAATTGGTGGCGACTTCTTGACTTTGACCTCCCTCTATTGCCACCTTTCGGATATGAGCTTCTACCTCTCGTCGACAAGGCCTTGCCTGAAGTACTAGCACGGGAAGTCTCCTTGTCCTTCCTCCTCAAATCATGATTGGTCAATGCGTTAGTAACTTCACTATAGCTGATAGAAGTACGTTCGTTCAACAAAGTGAGTACAAAGGTGTCATACTCCTCATCCGGTAAGGTGCCCAATAAAATAACTGCCTTGTACTCATCCGTTATCTTCTCATCAACATTTGCCAAGTCAGACAACAAATTAGTATAGTTGTTCACATGAGCCGCTAATGAGGTGCCTCTGGACATCTGTAACCTAAAGAGTCTTCGCAGCAAGTGCAACCTGTTCTCAACACTCTTCGTGAGATACTTATTATTGAGAATTTTCCACATCTTCATTGCAGACGTTACCCCAATCACATCATATTTCAGCTCCTGTTCCAAACAGGACCTAATCACCCCACACGCGTTCCTATTCATCTTATCTCATATCGCCTCATCATATTTAGATGGCCTCTCTTCGACCATGATGGTCTCCTCCAAATTTTGAGCATTAAGTGCATCCTGTACGTCGCTCATCCACAAACCAAAGTTAATTTTGCCGTCATACTTCACCACACTAATTTTGGTGTTCGAAAAACCAACTTGTATTGGACTCGCCATTGACTTGCTGCTTTCACCTTCTTCTCCCATTGCAAACTAACTCCAAATTGTAGAGAAAGAACAACTTTGATAAGATTAAAGAATCACCCAACTGAACCCTAGATCAGATTCCAAATAGATTTCCTAACCACACGAGGAAAGCGAAATCTCGAACGGCAACTCCTCATGCTATCTCCACCGAAGCCGAGAACTCCAAGAACTAAGCTTCACACAAGAATCTTCCTCCACCAAACTTCAAAACCCTAGATCTGAAATCTGGGCTCTGATACCACTTATTGTGCGCAGCGAAAAATTTCGACAGCACCTCTGCCGAACAATGGTCACAATAAGAGAGCTAGATCGCAATAAGAATTCCCGTCTCACCAAGAAAATAAGAATCTGAAGCAAATATCTCAACAAAATGGGATATTTACTCTTCCTCTTATCAGTTCTAGGACTGACCTGTCGAGGGAACCTAAAAGCTATTACAAATCACATAAATAGCTATTACAAACCAATCAACAGCAAGACACACGAATTTTACGTGGTTCGGCAAGTTGCCTATGTCCACGGGGTAAGGAGGGGGGAGATCTACTATTTGAGAGAAAGAGAATATAAATAGGGTACAAATCTCACACAAAAATCCTAGAACAAAGCTCTCTAAACCCTCACAAATATCTCCCTCAAAAGGATGCTCAAAACCCTAAAAAAGGGTTGCTCAAACAAAGGATGGCGGCTGCTCCAAAACCCTCTCTCTCCCCTGATTTTCGGCCACAAATCAAACCCTAGTTATAGGGTATTTATAGGGTCAAAAAACGGGTTCAAACGGGTTCAAAACGGGTTCAAAACAGTGGTCCCCACGAGCCAAAACGCGAGGCCCATCAAAAAATTGGTTCACGCGTGGGTTGGACCCCACATGAGCACAAATTTCTCGTGCTCGTGATGGGATGTGGTCCCCATGCCCCACGTGAACCAACAGGTATCACTACTGTTAGATTATAAAACTATAACACTCAATCCTTAGCATATGTTAAAAATTTTCATGTGCTAAAAGGGGCTCTGACATGGTATTAGAGCAATCTAGCTTTAAATCCTCAAATTACCACAAGTTCAAGGACTTTAGCAACTACTAAAAGCATGGATGACAGTGTCCACACAAAGCACAATTTAAGATCCAAAAGAATGCTAATCATATCATGGCTCGTCTTAGCCTCAGTTTAGGACTCTAAATTTTTTTAAAAGGCCGTTGTTTAGTTCTTGGTATGTTTGGAACAAAGGCACTCAAAGGGGTTTTTTTGATTGCCTCCTTCCAATGCTAAAAGGAGAGCATCAGTCTAAATTGTTTATGTCCTATCCATCACTATTTTATCCAGTGCTTCTTGCTTCATAGATTTCTCTTTGGATGCTTTTATGCCTCCATTCTTGCTTTAGCTTTAGGACAACACATAGTGCTCCGAGATAAGATAGAGTTTGAACTCCCCCTGTTGAGTTGTCAGCATTACCATGGGGGGAGCCTTGGGCTAAAATTAGGTTGCTTTAAGATGAAGGGTACACTGACTTCATCCTTCATCCTCATAATCTATAATAGCCTCTTTCTTTTTTTTTTTTTTTTTTTTTTGGGTACTATAATGTCATAAGCAAAAGCTTTGAAGGGGGGACCATACTTCCAATTTCTTAATAAAAATATCCAATTGAGGATCTTCAATAACATATTTTACAGGGATAAAGAAAGAGGATGAAATCTAACACATCACAACCTCTTAATGCACATATTATCACAAATGTCTACCAATATAGTTATTATATTGTCTATTAGTACAGTTGTGATTGCACTAACAATGATTGTAATGTCTTTCTTCCCTACTTTATTATTCTATGGAGGGTCCTCTATAGATTTTTTACCACTTTATTGGTCAATCCTTTGTTACGTTATGTGCCACATACATATATATAAAGTCCCAACTTTGGCCTTGAGCTCATCTTCATCACTCAAAAAGAAGACATCATTTCAATTATTGGGTTTTTTCTTCCATAATTAGATAGAGAGTGAACAAATCAGGGCTAATGTAGAGACAAGAAAGCAAGGCATTCAACACATGAGCTCTCAATTACCCTACATTGATTTGAAACTTCTCATGCCTTTCCCATGAGCAGAGCTTTGTAAGGGACCACGCTTGCTCTCATGTGTAACTCCTTCAATCTAAGACATAAACCAAGAATTAAATAGAAGTCCCTAGCGCTTGGATATCAGTTAAAAATTACAATGGTCCCTATTCTAAAAGTTTACTATGTAATATACACTAACATGTTATTTGTATATCAAAATCTGTTTTTTAAAGAGATTAGCAAAGAAACAAGGGGACTTAAACAAATTTCTTGTTTAACAAAATCTACAGTACATACTTTCGCATATCCTTTGCCAAAAGAACTAACAAAATCATCTCTCAAGCAACCCAAAAATTCCCATTAATGAAGAAATAACAAGCACTCCATTTCACCTAACTGAGATTATAAAATTAAAAAAAAAAAAAAAACAGAAGCACTCCCCATAATTAGCAATAGTCCCATGGAATAACTTTCCTATAGACAAATCTGATTTGTTTTGGGTGCACATGGGTCATGCACCCCCTATCCTAATTTTGGAAATAATTTACAACTGTGATGGCAATCTCATCTAATCTCCTTTTAGCCTTTTATAGGAAATCAAAGCCACTGTGGGCCCTACTCACTTAATTAACCAATAGATATCCAACCAATTAATAATGGTTGGCTATATTACAACTACAACATTACAATTATTATAATTGAAATTGAAATTATAATAATGAGAATAATAATAAGAATGAAAATAGGTGGGTCGTAGATTTTGTTTTGGCTTTGGGGAGGAAGAGCGGGGATTCTGTTACTCTCTGTCTCCGTTGTCTATTTTGATCTGAAAAAAGATTGAATTTTTATTATAAAAATCCAATTTTTATCAACAGTTCTCCTCTCCCAAAAGGTCCCAATGTAAAAAGACCGGATGTTGACAAATTTTCATGTCACTGTTGTTAGAAGGTCGTTTGTTCTTCTGTTTGTGTATGAGAGAGATATCTTCTCCATTATCTTGGAGATCTCTCTCTCTCTCTCTCTCTCTCTAAAAGTCTTTGCTTTCATTCATTCTCTCTCTTGATTGTGAGTGGCCCAGTGGGTCGAAATCTCTCAATTGGATGACGATCTGCAGTCCTTTCCTCTGTATTTTTTGACCCATTTCTTTATTGTTGGATTATCTCTCCGTTGTGGGGACACTTGGGTCTCTCTCTCTCTCTCTCTCTCATCTCTTTACTTTGTCGCTGTTGTTGGCATTCTCTTTTGATGGAAGAAGGGCTGCGCTCACTTGGGTCGTGGGTTTTCCAAGTGATGCTTGACCCTTTGCAGAGGAGCTTTAGAGATGGATTGCAGCAGTGAGATCGAGGTGATTTTTGTTTCTGATGGGTTTTTATGAATTATCTCAATCTGGGTATGTTTGGATTAAGAGATTGTGAGATGGGTTTGAGCTTTTTTTTTTTGCTTTAGTATGTTGATCATCTGGTATGTTGATTTGGGTCTTGATTGGTTTCTGATTAGATTTGTTGATCTGGGTTATTGCAATTGCATGCGTAAATTCTAATTTCATGAGCAAAAATTGTTTCTTGCTTGTAAGATTATTTATAATTCTATGGCTGATGAAATTGGGGGTGTTAGATTAATGATTAGAAGCTTTAATTTAATAATATGTGGTTTGGGTTGAGAATATAATCTTCTTTCTCCTACTTTTTTTTTTTTTTAATATGTATAATTGTCTCTTTCTTGGATAGGGAATTCAACTTATTTGCTGCTTGTGGTGAGAATTTTTCCTGATGCAAGATAGAGATTCTTCTACCCAGTTTTGGGCCCCTCTTTGTATAATGTAATGGAGTTGTTTACTAATTGTGGCTTATTATTTGCATGCAGATTATTCTGCTTAGATCTTCCTCCCTGTACTTTACATTTGTTTATCATCTGTTCCTTATACATTCTGAAATGTTGCAATGTCTTTTATGCAGGTAATAAGTGACAGGCAACTTAGATTTTATCTCGATTATAAAATTTGAAGCTCATTATTCTCATCAGCAAAAAAGACTTGCTTGAAGTGGTGTCGACTCAATTACTATTGAAGCTTCAGAATTGGCTTATTTCAGAATTGATTTAATTTGATGAGTAATGTCAAGTAATCGTGCCTTCGGGATTTACTGGGACTGTTTTGCAAGTGGCTGTTTCCTCCTTGACAGGGTAATTATTTTACTTTCATATTCTGAGCCACATTTTCTTGAATTATTACGTATGATATTTGGAGTGTTTGGTTTCATTCTAGTTAAAGTGAAATTTGTCTCTTCATGTTGAAACTATCCACACAAGAAGCTCTATGCAGTTTCTTTTACGAGTATACTACTTTTATTTGCACACTGATGGAGTGTGGAGAGTTCAGAATCCAAAATATTTATAGGCATTATTTTCTACAGTTAGGTCAGCGATATTAATGAAAGAAAAGGAATGAAATGCTATTTGGGGACTTGGTAGTAATGTTGTGTTGGAGATGGGATGCTGGATATTGTAAATCAGTAATTTGCAAAAATAATTTGCTGACTGTCTATCAAATACATGATATATTAGAAAGTTCACTTCCGATATTTACTGTTGTCCCCTTTTCCTATTTCTTGCATGTTTCTGTTAACTTTATGTCAGAATTCTGTTTGGATACATATTCCAGATGTATGAGATATATTGTAATGTTTATATACATTTAAAAGAGTACACAACACGTTTTCAACATGTAGGAATCTTAGATTATCCAGCATGTATCTCAAAATATTGGCACGTTACCACTATATGAAGTGCTCTTCCTACATTAATGTTCATTGTTTGCAAGGTCGAGCTTGTAGGTCCAAGTTCTCCCCAAAAAGAGGGTGCAGAGAATTAGTAACTTAGTTCTTTATTCAAGGAAATTCTGCCTACATGTTATTGGTATAAAGATAAACTTGAAACCTGAGTATGGGACCAAGATTTTAAACCTTGCTTAAAACATATATTTGTGAAATATCCTATAACAGATTTCCATAAGTGAGAATTCGGACGTGGAGCTGGTACACAACTTGCAAGTTGTCAAAATTTTTGCTAGTTATGTAGAGCACCTTTTTCGAGTTTCTGGAGCTTAATTTCCACTGGGCTTGTTATTGATCTCTGTAGACTGGCTTGATGTGTTACTTAGCTTTTCCTTTTATTCTTCTTAGTTCTAACCATTTGTAGAATGTGCTTATCAATTTGGTAATATTTTGGACTTTGCTTTTCTTTATGTCCTGGGTGTGCAAAATGTTTGTGGAGTTTTATGTGGAAGCACAAAGACAGAGGCTAGACTTCTGTATGTGAGAAATACTAAAGAAGTAATGATAAAACACGCCTAAATTATTATGATACATCATCGGAATCAATGATATAACCAGGAAATTTGAGAATGGAGAAACTATAAGTTATATTCCAATGGCTCATAATATCGTGAATCTAAAGCAAGGATCTCCAAAGTACGTGGTCTTACTACAAAATCAGTAAAAAAGTATTTATTTGGGGTCTGGCTACAAATATTTATTGCTTTAGTCTAAGCACAGTCTTCCACTATCTCTAGCTGCTTATGCAATTATAATCGTCCCTACTTATGGCCTCGCTACCCATTGTTTTAAATATCCCCGATACAGCTTGATATATTAGCCAATATATCCTTTTATAAGGCTTGCCACAAAATGACATGGTCTCAATATTGTTTACTTCTTTTTGGAAATTTTTGGGCTATATATCACTGATATGACTGATATAGTAGCCGATATGTCCTTTTATATAGCTTGTCGTAAAACAATATAGTTCTAAAAATATCTTTAATGTTTTTTAGCAAAAATACCATCGCTATGAAAATTTTGAGCAAAATTATATAAGGTTCTTTTCCCAAAGAAAGTCTCTACGGTTAGTTATTGATCCTAAACATATATTATTTACAGTTTTATATACTTAGATTTCATTATATATGTTTAGATTACAATTTAGGATATCATATTATATATGTACATCATTTGATACGACACTCTGATATTTACTACATATTCCCGATATTCCCCGATATCCGCAATCCTATGGATTTTGGCCATCAGATATTTCTCCGATATCCGATTATAAAACCTTGTCCCTACCTGGTCTCTACTCGACAGGCCTAAACAATCTTGAATTGTTCTCCCTCATCTTACCTTTCAAGATTCTTCTTTCTAACTATGGATTTGTAATTCATTCTTAATTTTATCCTATAATTTTCCTATCTTTTTAGGCAACATTTTTCTAAGATTGTTTTATAGCGAGCGTGGAATAAACTTTAGCTTGACGTGGTGAGTTAAATTAATGAGTTTGTATAAGCTGTCAAGCCACGTCGACCTATTCATGCATACATCATAGTTGCTACATATATGGGCTCGGATGTAGCATGAGCCCAAATATTTTTAGCTAGGGCGGGGTCTTTGCCTAAGCTCATCCAAATCCCAAGCTGGTTACTCATTTGTGAGGTGTGCTTTTCGTCCATGATGTAGGTGTTTTATATATGTTTTATTCCTTCCCTTAATGAACACAATGTTTTAAAAAGCCTCCGCCTAGCCCGCCTAGGCGTCTGCCTAGGCCTAGGCGGTACCTAGGCCGCCTGCTTAGCGCCTAGCGCCTAGGTGGTACCTAGGCTACCACCTGGATTTTGGGAGCGCGTAGGAAAGTGTGGGCTGCTTGCGTGGACTGTACTCTTTAGGCATTGATCGTGATTTCCTCCATTGTAGCCTCCATGTCCTTCAACCTCCTCCAAACTCCTCCAGCTTCCAACTATGAACACCTCCTCTACCTCCTCCGACCTTCAGCAAAACATCATCCCCCACCACTTAACGAAGAAAGAAATCTACCTAGGCGTTAGTCCGATGCCTGAGCTTTCTATAATATTGGCATTTACTATCAATTATTATAACTAAAAAATAAAAAATAGGAAAATCACCTAAGCCCCGCCTAGGTTCCCTCCTAGGCGCCTAGACTATAGGCGTCGGGTCGAACGCCTAGGCTGCCTAGCGCTTTCTGTAACCTTGAATGAACATGTGATGCACTAGCTCAAAAACACTTAAATCAAACTTGGCTAGATTTGCAATTTGTTTCGAATATGCTATAATTTATGCAGATAATATGTTCATAAATGGATTCTTTGTTTAAGTTACATAAAAGTCTGGACTGGAGTAACAGAGTAAGTTAGGCAGGTTTACCTCTTGCCTGAATAGAAAACAAGTTCAGGAAGTTTTTGGTATGGTTTAGTGAAATCACTCCATCAACTAGGTGTTATAGTCACACCAGCTTCTTCCTTGTATTTTTGTACAGAAGTTTACATAATATTTCATCACCTACCAAAAATTTCTAGTCCTAATTTTACAAGGCTTTACAAAGCAGAGAATCAAAAGCTAACATGAAATTCTAACTTATTTATTCTAACATCCATAGTAATCAAAACAACAAAATTGCTAATCTCATGCAATAACCTTTCTATGCTCAGGTACATGGACACAACAGATCTTAAATATAGAATACAAATATGCCACGGTTACAATAAAAATAAATTCTAAATATAAACGTGTCTGAATTAATATTTATTGTCTGTGGTATAGTTTGTGATGCTAAAACGGATAAAAGATCATCATATTTTAGATAATAGGAACTATTTTTAAGTTATCAAATCGATAATGATTATGTTATGGGTGATCCAAATACTAATCCTTGAATAGAATATGCAATTTAATTAGAGTTTCTATTAGCTATGTCTAGTATTAAGATAAAGAGAAAATAGTTTGTTTATTCTATTGAGATTAAAATTCATATCTTGTAGAATTTGTGGATAGCAACAACTCTTATCCTTAGTCTCTATAAATATGACAGAAGATCTTTGATGAGAATTTACCCAACCTAGGGTCGCAGCATCAAGGGAAAGAACGAATGGTTCTTTATTAAGGTTGCAGATAGTTGATCCATCCGACGGCAGCAGTAAGCATTGAGAAGGGCTCTGCAGGCAGAAGCAATATATTCAAGAGGTTCTTGATTTGACTCTCTATTTGGTTAACTCTCTAGGTGTTAGAGATTATTGTTAGAGAGATTAAGTGCTTTCAGGAGTGTGATTTGGGATTGAGTGATTGAGAGATCTTCACATTGTATTCCTCACAATTTAGTAAAGCTATTCTCCTCCTTCGCCCGTGAACGTAGGCTACAAGCCGAACCATGTATATCTTTGTGTTCGTGTGTTCTCGATATTTTTCGTACTTTCATGTGATTGATTTTAGTTTATCCTGGGGTTTGTCATAACAAATGCAGGCAGTCATATTCTTTTTCTTTCTTTTGGAATAAGACCTCAATACCAAATAGACAACTAACGTCATTTTCGTAGTTATAATGGGTTTTAATCCAAGTAAGATTGGTTTTAGTATTTGAGACTCAATACAAGAATTAATTGTGAGCTTACCATGATGTTATTTGATGAAAATGGGGTTGTTAACTCTGAATTTAGTATGCATTCAGGGAGTGATGGTAATTACTAGATGAGGTAACATTATGAAATCCTTAGCCTCGATATTAGGCGAAAGTTCTAGAATTTGTCACTTTCCGTCCAGTAATATTTATAGCTATTACTATATGGCATAAGCAGTTCTATTTCAGCTAATATTAAGAGAGGAGCAATATAATAAGGATGTCTCCAAGTCAAACGTGAACATTTAAATTTAAATAGTTCTGCTGTCATATAGTATAGAAACTTTTACAGGTGGTATTTCTGTAAAAATCTGTGCAAGAATAAGGATATGTGCATGTCAGTGTTGTATGGACATGGACCATGCCGTCATGGATATGACGCATCAACACAAGTTAACTTTTAGAGGTATACACATGAGACATGTGACATGCTTGTCTTGTTAGAATCATATAACAATTTAACCTAAAACAATCAGGAAATATATGTTGAGGTAATTATTCTGATAGCCCAACTGGTAAGCATACAACTAAAGTAGTATATTGAATTCTAAACAACACTACTAAAATCTTTAAACTTTGATGATCGATTGTAGTGATTGCTGTTATGAAGTTCATGGCACTAATCATAGAGAACACTGCAGCCATTTCTATACCTAATAGGAAACAACTATATGTACCATTGCTTGGTTTTCCACTAATCTTCACTCAGCTGGTTATTTTGTGGGCTGCACTTGAAATGGTTTGTGCCTGCCATTTTGGGCGCAAATATGATATTAGATGCATATATAAGTGCACTTGCATATTCCTGATAGATAAGCGGGAAAATTGAGTACTGAGGACCGAAGAATGAGTGAGCATCACTTACCTTACTTCATTTAGCATCTATATAACTTGGGGTGTAAGTTGACATGGAAAATTAAAAATGTCACCTTCTTTTTATAATGATCTTGAAATCATATTTATCATGCTCATTACTTTTGATATAGTAACTTTGCACCTTTTTTTCTTTAGGAAGTTGTTCATGTGCTACCCACTACTTGCAACTGGGACAAATAATCACCTAAGCGCTCCTACCTTGAACCACTCACGTCATTTTTCATTTTTATTATATATGATTTTCATGTCGCTAAATTTATTCGCATTGAGTACAATAACTATCTATTCTCAAGGATTCATCTTTGGTGTGTTTTAGGTGTTCCAAATAGTAGGACATGGTTTTATTAAATTTACTTCAATTATAATCTACCTATTTCTTAACCGTTTTGATGCTTTGCAGTAATGGGTACAAAAGTGCAGTGTACAAGCTACCAACCAAGATTTTATGCAATGGGGAATCTTAATGAAGATGCAGATGGATGTTGGCCTCAGTACTATGTGGATAAAACATCAGGTGGAAATATTTACAACAGTTACCAGCGAAGACCATCAAATGGGTATTTGAAATTTGACAAAGAAATGCTCAAGAGGACAATGCTTGAACATGAAGCTATATTTAGGAAACAGGTGAGTCCCTCCACAATGCCTTGCATATTTTTCAGAACAAGAAATCTTGATGTTTCTTAATATAGCATATAGGCACATCATGTTATCCATACTAATTCTGATTTCCTTTAACTTTGTAATTGTTATTGTGATTCAGGTCTGTGAACTGCACCGTCTTTATAAGATCCAAAAGGACATGATGGATGAATTAAAGAAAGGGTCATGTAGACCTGTACAAACCGATACATCACAATCAAATTCTTTTTCACCCCAAATACCATCCGAATGTACTTCTAGAATGTTCCAGACGGCCCGCCTACCTGAAGCCACCATGAGTAGCAATGGAGCACTTTTGACAGTAACTGATGACAGGAAACCTAGGAGAATGTTTGATCTTCAACTTCCAGCTGATATGTATATTGATCGTGATGAAGAAGAAAGAGCGGGAAAGGAAGTTGTTGCTGAGTCATCTTCTGTAAATAATGTGAAGCTCACTCTTGGCATGAACGAGGGTTCTAATTGTGGAGAACTGGGCATTAAAAAAGCATCTGGTTCAGCTTCCACTAAATTTCCGGGCCCAAGAACCTCTTTTGCAGAGAATCAAGGGCTTCAATTTGCAATGAGATCAAACACAGGTTTCTCAGGCTTGCCGACTGCTTTTCTCAGGCGTCATGGTGAAGGGACTAGTTCAGATCGTTTTCTTGTAGATGATGATAAAACGAGTTGGGAATGGCCATTCTTTAGCAATGAAGCCAGTAAGAGTTCCTTCTTTTACTTTGGTGAAAATTCTAATTGGCATATTTGTGTTTTGTTTACATCTTGGCGTGTCGATCCCTTCATGGGCATGCTTGTATGTGTCTACATGTTTGTGTGTTCATGTGCATGTGCATGGGTGGGTGTGGTCAGCTATGTGTGACTGTAGGTCTTTTTGTTATGTTTTGCAGATGAGGCAATTATCTTTGAAATATTTTTATCCTTCAGTTAATTGGACATTAAATGTAACTGTCCGTCAAATCAACTGCATGAATTGCATCATTATAGTTCAGGTGCCTAAAACACCAAAGCTGGAACATTACTGAGTGTGTTGATGAGTCAACCGCAGATTCCACGTATGCCTTTATTAGAACATGATGTTTAATTATTGATAGAATTTTATGGATAAAGATTAGAGATAAGTGTTTTTTATACTCTTCTAATTATTTGGATACTTATCTCTTGATTGCTAAGATGGGTTTGCTGCATTTACAATCTTTCCTTGTTATGTAGTTTTCCGCAATTGTAGTTGGTCTTTTCTTTGCTCCTTATCACTTGGGTGAAGTTGAGATAAGAAAAAAAAACAGAGGAACCGAGGTTTATAGAGCATTAAACTTGGTCACTTTCTTTTAATGGGATCCATAAGTTCATGACTGGATGTCATCAAAGTGTCTTGAGCTGTAAAACCACACTGTTAGTTTGAATCCTGTTAAATAAATGTTGTGAAAATAATTTGATTGAAAAGAAATTTTATGGTGATCAATTGGTATATTGTATTAAAAGAAGAATTCTTAATTGACACTTTAAAGGAAAATGTGAGTACAAATACCTGAAAAGAGTCTTGGACAGTCAAAATATTGGCAACAAAGAAATTCAGCTGACATTTTCTAATGCTATTATGTATATGTTTATGGAAGCTTTATATGATATAGCCAATTAAATTTATTTCAGAGGCCCTTTTATTTCGATTTATGTTGTTGGAAGTTTTCCTACCCAGATTTGAAAGGTTTCAAGTGATTGTAGATATAAGGCACTTTATTTTATTTGTGTGATTAAACACATTAAATGAATAATTAAAACATTCTTCAATTAATTGTGTAATGAGGTTTCCTTAATCGCGGGTAATTGATTAACCACCGGGTAGTTGATCACCCAATTTGGGATGAGATTTTTTGTATTTGTTGGATTCGGGGCAAGAGGAACTTCTGACCGGCACCAGCTGATGTAAAATAACGCATGGAAGTGAATAGATTTGTTGACAGAAACATTGCAGATTAAGAAAAGAATGCCGAAGTTTGGAGTACCAGGTGCACCTACGTAATAAGCAGCAGAACAACTGCCGTCAATTTGGACTCCAGGGTTCCGGACGTTACATTTTCATTGCCACCCATAATTTGATTCTTTAAGGCATATTTGCCTTTATGATGTTTATAATCTCTTTTTTCAACTAACTATTCGGGTGCATGGCTTCATCTGTATATTTTGTTCATTTCTTTTTTCCTTTATAGAAACTCAGGGAAAATTCTGTTACTAAAATTGTATGCTATTCGAAACTTGAACCAAAACTTAGGCTACTAGCACATTTGCTACTGCATAAAACATTCAATTCCTGCAAAGGACTCATTACAGTTTAAGCAAGACTGTGAAAGGACCCTGCCCATGCACCAAAACTCCAAAGTTGTGGTGATGGGGTTATAGTTTTATATTCTAACATGGCCCAGCAGGTTGAGGGATCGTTTATGGGCCAAAAGTTGGACTCACGGAGTGGTATCTTTCTTTTTTTAATCCGCTTTAGAAAGTTCGTGGCCAATAGGATTCAAACCTGGATTGCTCTGACACCATGTGAAAGGACCCTGCCGCTGCAACAAAACTCCAAAGTTGTGGTGAGGGTTGAGGGTTATAGTTTTATATTCTGACAGTGGCATTTTATCAAACCATCTATATAACACTGTTTCCTACTAAGTTTTATGCTGATTGTTTACTTTGCACATCTATCATGTCTATACTTCTGCTTGCAAGTCTACTCTTAATCATTTTCACTCCCATTTATATTTTGTCCTTTCAAGAATATAAATATGTTATGTTATTACTTTAAATCTTATCTTTTCTGTTATTAATTTTACAGGACAAAGCACCGGCAATCTGAACTTTTTCAGTCCCGGTTCCTCCAATGAGAAATTTTCCATGCGATCTGAACATGTACACTCAAATCAGAAATCTCATGAAATTCCTTCTCCAGATCAAAATAAAAGAGAGACATGGTTCAAACCGAAACACGAAGACTATAGTAGAAACCCTCAGTTACCCCATTCATTATGGATGAAACCCGTAAATGGGTTCAGTAATGCTCCATTATCAGTTCCATCTCTTCAATGCTTCAATGCAGCATCTTATCAAAATGGTTTTAACCAAGGTTTTAGGTCGGACTATAGCTCAGCGTCACAGATAACGTCTCAGCCAATCACCTTCAGCAATCTTGATGGTTCTGGACTTCAAAAGCCTGAAAGAGACATAAATTTGAATCAAACACCTTTGAATGGATACCGAAATGGCCTCACTCACAAGATCAATGAGCAAGAGAAGAATTCTGAGGATCCATCAAGAAATCTTCCTTGGGTCAGAAAGAAACCAACTGGTAATGCTTCCCCCTTATTGGAGCTGGACCTGTCAAAAGGTTATCCCCAGCTAAAGGCGATGGATCCTATACATGAAATGACACAAGAAACTGAGGAAAACATTAACTTATTTGATGGGCAAACTAGTAAGAAAATTTTTGGTTTTTCCATTCCTGAACGAATTGTTGATACCGAGCACAAGGAGAAAGATCACATAGATTTGAACTTTGACTTGAACTTTGACCTGAATTCATCAGACCCCTCAGCCAAAGTTGAGATGCAAGACGCTCCCTTGCAAGTCTCTGCACCAACTGTTGCTTTCAAGATCGACTTGGAGGCACCAGTTGTTTTAGAGGAAGAAAAACAAGATGAATCCTTAGTTAGAGAAGCAGCAGAAAGTATTCTCTTGATATCATCAGATAAGTGTAGGCACTTGGATGAAGCTGATACTTTGCGCTGGTTTGCTGAAGTGGTTTCAACTTCAAATGAGGAGTTGGATACCTTTGAGATGTTAACTCTGGAGCTCGAAGAAACCAAACCTGAAGAATTTTTGTGCAGGTCATGGGAAAAACAACAAAACAAGGATGATGATGATGACAATGATGATGGTGATAATACGAAGGGCAACATGGCTACATTGCTATTCACGAAGCCTCGGAGAGGTCAACAAAGAAAAAGAAGGCAAAAGAGGGATTTCCAGAGAGACATACTTCCAGGACTTTCATCACTGTCAAGGCAAGAAGTGATTGAAGACCTCCATTCTATTGGAGCAGGAGGAATGACGAGGAGGAGGGGGGGTCGGAAACCTAGGAGCTTGGCTGTCACTGTGGAGGAGATTCATGTGAGTCCAGTTCCTCCACTTCCAGCATCTACGCCGAAATCTGAAGTAGAGTTACATGAGATGGAAGTTGATGGGAGGAGCATGATTGGATGGGGGAGGACTACAAGGCGGTGTCGTAGGCAGAGATTGCCGACGGAGACCAATGTTGCAGCTCCTCTAACTTGAAGTGAAGAGATAGCAATGATGATGGTGACAACAATCGATAGTTTTCTTGACGAGATGATACAATGGCATTGTTGTATATGACTCCTAGTTCCAGAAATTGGCCATGTGATTGCAGAAGGGCTTTGAGTTTTACATAAACAGCTTGTACATTTTGAGAATAAATGCTGAATCAGTTCAAGTAAAAAAATAGAGACTGATATTGGGGGTAAGAAATGCTCATGACCTTGGTTTTAGATGTTTGTTCTTGTTAAATGTTGATAACAGTGTTGTAGAAAAGTTTATAAAGTCAGAGAGGCATTCCTCCTATTAAAATTGAAGGTAAGAAGAAATATTGGCATTTGACGTAATGGCTTGTAGATTTCTATTCTACTGATAGTTGGATGAGAAATAGCTCAATTGACAGATCCAAGGTGGAGCAATAACTGTTTGTAGTTTCAGTTTTGCAGTTGATAAATTTCTCTTCATTGTGTGGGAAAGCCCAGTAGGTCACATGTTAAAGCCGTGTCGCGCCCTCGTGGGGGAGCTTGAATTTGATTCCTATGTGCGCGAGAGGCGCAGTAGTTGTGTTTGTTGGTGTTGGTGTTGGTGTTATGTACGCCAAAGGCGTGTTTTCCTCAAAAAAATTTCTCTTCGTTTGTTTTCAGTGAAACGTTATGATTGGTCATATTGCATTGAGCTGCAGCACGTTTGGTCCAGACAGAGAGCTAGATGACGGACGTTGAAAAGGGGTCATGGATAGTGAAGAAAATCTCTAAGGGTACTTTTGTCATTAGAGTCACATAATGATTAATGAATGTTGGATAAAAAAATGTAACTAGAGGGGGTGGAAGTGTTGACTTCAAAAGTCCGGAGGATTTTCTGTCGTCCTTGTACGCCTTGGCGGGATTTTTATTGTTATTTCCCCTAAATTTTTCTAGTAGAATTATGATTTGTCTTTGATTTTTTCTTTTAAACTAGTATAATGCAAGTGCGTTACACGAGGATATACTTGAAGGTTTTTTGTTGACACAAAAAGATGAAGTTAAACAAAAGAAAAATTAAGGATGTTTATGGATTTTTTATGGCTAAATATCAGAAAACCCCCCGTCACTTTGGACAATTATCAGAAACCCCCCTTAATTTTCAAAATATAAGAAAAACCCTCCTTAAGTATCGGAATTATCACAAAACCCCTTTTCACTTTCAGATTTTATCAGAAAACCCCCTTTAACTTTCAGATTTTATTAGAAACCCTCCTAATTTAGGGGGGTTTTCTGATAAAATCTCGAAGTTAAGAGGAGTTTTCCGATAACCCCTAAACTTAAGGGGTTTTATGATATTTTCAAAGTTAAGGGGTTTTCTAATATTCATCCAAAGTTAAGGGAGTTTTATGATATTTAGCCCTTTTTATTGATAAATGATGATTCGATATTTTGATACTTTCATGAAAATTAATGCCCAAATGTAATAATTTAAATATTAATTAATTATGCCAAATAAATAATAATTTAACCAATAACAAATTATTTTTATTAATTTTACTTTATTTATTGTCCAATAAATTAATATTTACTAATTCTAATAAAACTAATTTGTAAACTATTTATACATTAGATCTAACAAGTATTTTGCCCGTGCTCACACGGGTGAATCTTACGTGTAGAATAAGTAATGTGGAGTCGATAGTGGGAACTGAGTTCGCATCATGAGCTTGGAAGGCTAGGAGTCTGATTTTTTTATATTTGATTTGTATGGTCTCTATGGGTTTCGTTTTTAGTCATATGTGTGTGCTTCTAAATTGCTTCGAACAGAGTTTTTTTGAACTGCGGCTTCTTCTTTTTTATTTTATATTTACTCTATTTTTTATAGATATGAGCATACATATAGCTTATACCAATGACTTATAGCATATAGATTATTGAAAATTAGATAATTGAGTGGAGCTTTTTCTTCAAATAGTTTGAAACTTAACAGAAAGTCAAAATAAGGGAGTGGATGACTTTATATTCTAAATTTGAAATTTAAAACTAAATAGATTAACTAGCAGTCTCTCTTTACAATATTTTTCATTATTTATAATATTCTAAGATATAAGGAAAAAAGTCGGCTTGCCGAATGAGCACGTAGATAGTTTTTATTTCAAAATTTAAAATTTAAAATTTAAAATAGATAGTTTAACTATCAAACTCTCCTTTATAACATGCATCCTTTTGTAATATTTAAAATTAAAAAGGATATAAAAAGTTGGCACTTCTTTGTGATTACAACATTAGAAATATTTCTTCAATGTAAAACTGCCGAGATTTTTCCACCCGTGAAGGTAATCTTACATTAAGGTTTTATTATTAATTTTTTTTTTGAGATTTGGTATAAACTACAGAGTACATTGAGTTAAACCATGCAACACGAAGCAATCAAATAAAATATAGTTGTTATATGAGATATGAGGCATTCACATATTAATTTAATCTAAAACAATCTCACACAATCAAATAAAATATAGTTGTTATATGAGATATGAGGCATTCACATATTAATTTAATCTAAAACAATCTCACACGTAAACCTCAATCTTGTGGTGCTTGCATTAGAATTTTAACTTAATTGTAAAAGTATATATGGTTCTAAAATGTCTATAAAATAATCAATAATATTTTAAAAGGAAGACTAATCCATCAACTTTAAATATAATTTGACACATGTATAATTTTGCATATATGAGTTTAGGGTTAATTTTAGAAAACCCCATTAATTATGGTGGATGTCTCAGAACAATCCCCCACTATTTTAATTTGAGAAAAATTCCCCTCAAGTTTGGGCATATTATAAATAAATATCCCATTCAACTTTCAAAATTTGAAAAAATCCCCCACAACTATGGGATGTCTCACATAACACACCCCTAAAATTTCACACTTTTTCTCACCAAATCCCCCTTACACCATTTTAAAATGTAAAATAACTGAAACGCCCTTTTAAAAGTTAACCCATTCAGTTATAAAGAACCCCTTACTGGTAAAAAAAATCTTGATCGATTCATAATATTCCCCCTCTTTCTCCTCTCTTTCTCTTATCCTAAAAAATTAGAGTAATTTTTTAGGATTAGGGGTATTTTGATCATTTCTTAGCCACCAGTTTGTCATACGACATGCTAGACCTAATAGTGTTAGCTTCAGGGCAAAGGGAGTTCATGGATGTTTCTAGAATTTTCAAAGTTGACGGGGATTATCTAAAGTAGGCTCAAACTTGAGGGGGATTACTCAAATTAAAATAATTAAGGGAGATTTTTTGAGACACACCCCATATTTGAGGAGGGTTAAGTAAGAAAATCTCAGAGAGTTGTATCAAATTTTCATAGTTGAGGGGGTTATCTATAACATGCTCAAACTTGAGAAGTTTTCTCAAATTAAAATAGTTTAACGGGGTTTTCTAAGAGATCCCCATAGTTGAGAGGGGTTTTCTAAAATTAACCTGTGATTTTATATAGTGAGACTCTCTACATGAATTTTTTCTTTAATTTCTATATTTAAATATATGATTATGAGATTTTTATTTTCAAACTTGAGAGAGATTATCTACAATAGGCTCAAACTTAAGAGGGTTCACTCAAATTAAAATAAGTGAGTGGGATTTTCTAAGACACACCCCATATTTGAAGAGGATTAAGTGCTAAAAGTTCAGTGGTGTTATTTCAAATTGAGGAGATTATCTACAAAATGTTCAAAATTTTTAGAGGGTTTCCTCAAATTAAAATAGTGAGAGGGGGTTTTCTGAGACACCCCATAGTTGAGGGGTTTTCTTTAATTAACCCATTATTTTATGTAGAGAGAGTCTCTACATGAGTTTTTTATTTTCTATATTTAAATATATGATTATGAGATTTTTATTATAGATAGTTATAATCGATAAGGATTACAAAATATTTGATTATTCAATTTTCTATTTATGAATAGTTTTAATTTGATGAAGATTCTTAGGTGCATATAATATTTGGTGTCCACATGTCATCTTTTGAGAGGATAGAGGGATACATGGTTATTTATGATATGATACATGTCAATTGTTTGTGTCTTTATAATATAACACATATTAATTTTTATATCTTAAGGAGTTCCACCAATTTCTCTTTATATATAAAGGAGGGATAAAGTTATAAAATTTTATTTTAATAAGTATTAGTTTATTTTTTATAATTAAATATCATTATTGAAAATTATTAGTTCAAAAACTTATTAGTTTAATAATATAAGTTTCAATTATTAATATTAGTTTTAGTAAGATATTTTTAAGAAATTTTAATTTTAAGTTTTTATTAAATATTTCTATCTAATGAATAGTAATTCAACTTTGAAGTCTTTTTACTTTTCTATACTTTTTATAAGATCTCAGGACTTATCTTTAGAAATTTGCAATTTTCTAGTAATTTTTATCTCTCTGTAAACTATGTGAATTCTATGGATTTTGCTGCAAATTTTAAATTTTGAATTTCTAGAATTCCTTTTGGGGTTGGTATCTAAAACATCTACATGTTTAAATCTGCAAAATTAGGTATTATAATGTTTATGTCGTCAGCCATATTTATCAGTGTTATTTGTTGAGGCTGGACTAAAATGGGCTTTTTTAGTTATTTGTTTTATTAACTAGGGCGGTCTTGTATGTTTATTTTGTCGTAATGCATTAGGCTGGTCTAGATTGGGGCCAGATCGAATTTTCTTTTAAAATTTTTATGTCAAATTATTTTGCGTTTGTTTAATTTGGACTATCAGGTTTTGTATTTTTACAATACATCATTTGAAAGTGATCCATTTTGGGGCAGTCGAATTAAGCAACTTTAAACATAAGAATCATTACCCTTAAAGTTTATAGGTCTGTGCCTCACATTGAAATAAATAAACAAAAGACTTCTAGTTATTTATTGATCTACTAAAATTCACACTGGAAAACATTTCATCGACATAACTCTAAACTCTAAGTTTGTTCCTTAGCGATTATCAAGTCACATTCAATCTATATGACCGCTCAAAATTTAAAACCATTCAAGTGGGAAAATGTTTTTCCTATGTAATGTCCAAAAACAATTGAAATCATAAACATTCACTACAACAAAAGTTGTATTTATCCACACTTATTTTATGACACATATAAAAGTGTCATTTTATGTGCAAAAGATTAAATAATAGTGACACAAATAAAAGTGTAGCAAATCACGACACATATTTGTATCATTAGATATACAATTAAATATAATTGAAAAAGGCTAATAGTCCAACATGGATTGTGAGAAGATCTATTAATGAGTTTAAATAATAAATCTTAGACTTTAATTATAATGATGATTAAATATTTATGATAGGGCATAAGCTAAAAGCTCCATAGTTAAGTGTGCTTTGTGGCCTTGTGTGAAGTTGAAATCTCGAATCCACCGAGGGTTGATCTCGAATCCACCGAGGGTTGATCTCGAATCCACCGAGGGTTGATCTCGAATCCACCGAGGGTTGATCTCGAATCCACCGAGGGTTGATCTCGAATCCACCGAGGGTTGATCTCGAATCCACCGAGGGTTGATCTCGAATCCACCGAGGGTTGATCTCGAATCCACCGAGGGTTGATCTCGAATCCACCGAGGGTTGATCTCGAATCCACCGAGGGTTGATCTCGAATCCACCGAGGGTTGATCTCGAATCCACCGAGGGTTGATCTCGAATCCACCGAGGGTTGATCTCGAATCCACCGAGGGTTGATCTCGAATCCACCGAGGGTTGATCTCGAATCCACCGAGGGTTGATCTCGAATCCACCGAGGGTTGATCTCGAATCCACCGAGGGTTGATCTCGAATCCACCGAGGGTTGATCTCGAATCCACCGAGGGTTGATCTCGAATCCACCGAGGGTTGATCTCGAATCCACCGAGGGTTGATCTCGAATCCACCGAGGGTTGATCTCGAATCCACCGAGGGTTGATCTCGAATCCACCGAGGGTTGATCTCGAATCCACCGAGGGTTGATCTCGAATCCACCGAGGGTTGATCTCGAATCCACCGAGGGTTGATCTCGAATCCACCGAGGGTTGATCTCGAATCCACCGAGGGTTGATCTCGAATCCACCGAGGGTTGATCTCGAATCCACCGAGGGTTGATCTCGAATCCACCGAGGGTTGATCTCGAATCCACCGAGGGTTGATCTCGAATCCACCGAGGGTTGATCTCGAATCCACCGAGGGTTGATCTCGAATCCACCGAGGGTTGATCTCGAATCCACCGAGGGTTGATCTCGAATCCACCGAGGGTTGATCTCGAATCCACGAAGAAAATATAATAAACGAAGTTTTATTGATGAAAAGATATACCTCTAGGGCTTACAAGACTCTGTTTAAATAGAAAACAAATAAGAATCCTACAATGACTCGAACTCCTACAAACAATAGAAATAAGAAAACTATCCTCAAAAGACTCCCTACGATTAGGGAAGTAAATCGGTAAAATTTGGAATCAAACCGGATTTGCTTCCTAATCCAAACAGACTCCTAAAACATTACTAAAAATAGTAAAAAATCGACGAAAACGCTAATATCTCTCAATCCGGAAGGAATTTGGCGAAACGAATGGCGAGCAAACCGAACGTCGGTAGGTTTGGTTGGCTCCGTCTCGAAAAAATACGCGATTTAAAAAAAATCGTCCAAATCCGACTTACGGATTGAAAGTTACGACCCGTTCTTCGTTGCAACCTATTTTCCTCGACTGGGTCCGCGTTTGGGTTTGTTACAATCCCGTTTCTCCATGAAAGTATCCGCAATGTGTTCTACATCACTTTGGTGAGAGTAATCCTAGGATGGGTGACCTTCTGGGAAGTTATAGTATTGAATGTTGATACTCTTTATATTCCTAATGGTCTAGACACAACTATGTGTCACTACTCTTGACACATATATGTGTCATGAGTTTTGTGACACTTGTATGTGTCACCATGCTCGACATATATATGTGTTGTGAATTGGTGACACATTCGCACATGTGTAGAAAGATGCTCTCCACACAAGCTCTAACCACACTTTTGGTATGTGTCGCGCTATATTTGTGCGACACAAAAATGTGTCGCGTAGAAACAAAAAATGTATCATAATTTACAATCTTTGTTGTAGTGATTCAACATTTCTTGAATTAGATGAAAATTGTCAAATCTAATCTGGGTTACAGAGGATACACGAGCATGATCACAATAGTGAATAATTAAGAGAGAATTGAAAGGTCATAAAAATTGAATGCTTGATGAAAAATAATGAGTTATTAGTGTGAGAAATTGGATAGTCGAGAGGTGGATGAATAATGGAGGTATTGGATAACATTAGCAATAAAAGCTAATTGGTTAGCACCATCTCTATCATGCTATTTGCATATTTATTTATTTATCATCATCATCATGATGTTATCTGAATATAGTCATGACATTTATATTGAGTACGTATGCGTGTTAATGTATGTATGTATTTGGAGGGTATTTTCAGAGGAAATGTTTTAACATGCAATATGCTTTTATAATACTACCATATTAGATTAGATTATTTTGCATTGAACCTTTTAAATAATATTATATGTCTATTAAAGTCAATTTAAATAATCACCTTGCATTTTAATATTTTATTATATGGAAACAACTGCCCTCAAGGGATTCACACATATTCTCAATGTGTGGAAAATCATCTGTCACTGTTCAATAACCATTTATTTATATATATATCGGCCGAATTGCATTTTTTTTGACAAATTATAAATCATGGTGTTCGACTAGTGTCGTAGTGTTGATACAACCATTCAAGAGCCTTTTAAGGAAGAGATTTACGCTTTGTTTGATAATAATTGGGTTCATGATCCAATTAGCCTTTTAAAGATGATTAATTGTCTGAAGTTTGTTTCCTAATGGAATTTTTCCATTGGTTCTTATTTTGATGGCCTGAAATATAGTAATGGGGTGAGTTTTTCGACTGATTTCATTTGGAAGAGTATAGCACCTTATAAGTGCAAATTCTTTGTGAGTATTGCGGTTTGGGGAAGCATCCTAACGTGCGATAATTTAATGAAAAAAGGTATTCAACTAGCTAATAGATACAGCTAATAGATACGTGCTTTGCGAGAAGGAGGGGAAGACACCACAACACATTTTGTTGCATTGTACTTTTGCAGTTGGAGTTTGGAATCATATCCAACATGTTCTTAAAGCGCCGACGGTGTTTTCGTATAAAATTGAAACTTCTTGTTTGTTTAGTTGGAGGTGTTCTAGTGCTAGGAAAAAGAGAAAGAAGTTATGAAATGTTATTCTAGTTGTGACTATTTAAAGTTTGTGGCGGGAGAGAAATAACAGAGTATCTAGAAATGAGAACAAATCAGTGAGGAACGTGGCGGAGAACGCGACTATGTTACTGTTAGATTAGTGGAAGGTCCGTGGAGAAGAAGGTGGAGCATTTATGACATCTCTCATTGATAATCTAGATTTTTTTCGACTTAAATAATGAGTGATGTTGATTATTATTTGTGTGATATTTAGCTTTTGGCGTTGTTGCTTCTTTTGTAATACCTCAAGATTTAGTCCCACATCGGAAATCAATTTAGTGATTGAATGGATTAAATGATGAGTCTTGAGAGCCAAGCGTAATATTGACTAGTCAATTTTGACAGTGGATTGACCTAAACATGTGTTGCACTTTGTGAGTCCAATGTCTTACATTGCTCCCAACGAGCTTGGGGGCCGAGGCGTGACATCTTTGCTTATAATGTTGTATTTTACACTATCTTGTTGTATTAATACATAATTATGCATTTATTTACTTCTAAAACAAAACAAAACAAAACAAAAATTGTCATCAGAAATTATCCTTCATTGCTAAGGTTACCCATTACCTCCACTATTCATCCACTACTCTCCACTATCGTTCTTTCTGATCTCGATCTCCTTCTCTATAAGTATGTCCCCGATGTCTTAATATTTTCACAGTTGATTATTATTAATAATGCTTTTACTTAAATGATCATGTGGTTATGCAACACACATATTTGGTTATATCAAGTTCAAGAACCTGGTCAAAATTTTCACTTTGCTCTATTGTTAGGATAAATTTCCAGCTGGTTATTTGTAGTGCACTAGGGAAAGACTGATCCCTTGCCTTACTTTATCACCCCTTTGAGATAAGATAGGATTTGTAACTGCACCTTCTTGTGATTCTGTATGAATAATGGATTTGGAAAATGATTCTTGATTGAATGTTTTTCTGCAGGATTGCAATAAGTACCAGCTTCGCGAAGACTAGACTATATATTCTACTACTGAGTTGTTGTTTTTTTTTTTTTTTTTTTTTTGGGAATTCTTGGCATAATATGCAACACTCCGTTCTCTCTCCTCTTTAATTACCTAGGTTTAGTAATGGTGTAGTTGATCGGAAACATGTCCGACTTATTTTGAAACTTATGGATATAATAAGATAAGCATATCATAATAATTAAGGTGAAGGTTTTTTTAACCCCTACTTTCCATGCTCCTACAACCCCCACCCAAAAGAAAAGAAAACCGATCACGACAGCGAAACTCACCTTTCAGGTAAGGTCTGCTTTGCATATTCTTTTTTCAATGTCAAGCCAGACATATATCCTTAGAAAGCCAGAGGATGATATTTCCTACTAACACTGAGCATATGCATGCATCACCTTAATATATAATTTTTTTTCCTTTTTCATTATTCTCCAGTCCTCTTTTTTTGCAAGAGAACTACCTGAACTTTTATAATTCAATTACTGTAGGAATATGCTTAATCTTTAATTTACCTCAAGGGGCACATTCGCCACATATCTGAGCATTTAGCACTAGCAGTGGGATTGTCAACAGGGTACGTAGGACAATCCCACTGCTAAATGCTCAGATATCTAGTGAACGAACACGACGCCAAACTGACCCATCAGAAAAGAACCTAACTAGAACCTCAAAAAATTGAAGTTCATCAAAATGGTGGAAATGGCAATGACGATACTTGAAAAATTCATGCAGAGATGCAAAAAGTAGACATACCATATTATATATGGGGAGGATTAGCGTTACAACCTAGTGGATGGAACCAGCAGAAAATACTTGACTTCTGCTTGTGGGCGGCATCATATTTAATATTTTAACCATGTCAAGACACAATTATTAACAACCCCATGGTCGAGTTCATGATAAAAAATACCCCAAAAAGTAACTAAATAAGTAGGAGTGGCTCTTATTTCCCAATACATGAAACATGGGAACATGTGTGCAACCCAGATACATTCACGGACTAATTTGCCGAAGTTCAGGAATACTAGGTTTCTATGTGCCATGTTTTACATAAGATCCAGACTGTAGACTATTGTTAATCGCCAACCTTTGGTTGAGCCTAGTAGAACTACAAAAATGACCTCCAATATGAATTAATGAGCTAGAAACCGTATGGTTCGAGGTCAGATTTTAAACGAACTTGCATATAGAAACTGAACTCGTAAATATATGATGTTACCTCCTAGAATGCTATGGGGTTAATTGGTCAGTCGGTGTAATCTTGAAGTCACTATTGCCGTGTGATCAAGGAATAAACGGTAGGAGAATTGTATGAAAAAGACCTTTTAAAAAACAATTAGCAAAGTCGACCCTTTTGTGAAAATATTAGCAAAATTGACCGGCTAGCCAAAAAGAGGTCAATTTTGTAAAATATCAACTTTAAGATACACGAGACTAGTAGTCCCATGTAATTAGTCTCGTTAATTAAATCTTAACTATTTTAGCACAAAGTACATGTACTTTGTGCTAAAATGGTTAAGGTTTAATTAACCAGAACACGTGACTACCATTTCAGATTAATCATAATTAGTGACCACTAATCACACGGGACTACTGGTTCCGTGTATTTTAAAGTCAATATTTAGCAAAATCGACCCCTTTTGGCGGACTGGCCAGACTGGCCAACAAGGGGTCGATTTTGCCAAATATTTTCAAAGAAGGTCGATATTGCTAATATTTTTTTAAAAATGGTCTTTTAAAAAAAAATTCTCTAAGAGGTATATATGGACTTACATTTTCAATAAATTACACATTTCACCTTGCCTTTTGCATATTCCTTCACATAATCCCTTTTTTATTTATCTTCTGTAGTCCCTTTTCTCAGTTGGTACTTAGTGGAGACTGAACTAGCAGTAAATCTTAATGATTGAAACTATAATCAGTATAATTCTGCAATTTACAGAACAAAACTACCCCTTTGTTGATATGACACTTAGCTGGGAAAACTAAGGGCTGTACTATCCTACAGATTTCAAATAGAGTTATTATGTTTATTTCATTTTTGCTTTCATCAGCTCCTAGCTATCGAAAATCATGACGATGAAAATAATTTGAAAGTTGAAACGCAAGGTCATGCTAGAAAGATGCAAACATGCAATTTCTATAAAAATAGCTTTACGTATTGTATAATATGTAAGTAACATAATCAGCTAACAGTTACTCCATCGATCCAGTCAATAATCTTTTGGTCACTGTAAACTAAGGGCTCTCATTCACAACGTGCTGAGGGGTTTATGCACATTGTTTAGTATTCATCATGTTTGTATACCTTACTTTGCTACCATAGGTATGGTGATTGTGAATGGGAGCATCAGAAGTGGGGTTGAATCTGTGCTAAATACCAGCGAGCCCATCCAATGAGCGCAGTAGCAGTAATATAATTGTCATAAACATTGTATATGCTTCTTCGGACTATTTATTCTCCACTGGTCAAGGCAACATCCAGTTACTTTGGTTGAGCTTGTTGGACTGCTTTTACGGAGCAACTCTGCAGATTTAACCCCAATTCTGATCCTCTGTAAAAGCCTTTCCAACAAGCTCAACCAAAGTTTAGTAACAACTGGATGCTGCCTTGATCAGTGTAGAATATATAGACCTAAGAGGCGTACGATGTTTATGACGATTATATTACTGCACCCATTGTGGTGCATTAGAAGGTATAATGTTGGATGATGCAACCAATGGCGTTGTTCTTCGGTTGGGCCGCCTGGTGTTTGGAATCACTAGTATTTAGCACGGTTTAACTGGCAGGGTGTTGGAACGCTGTCAGCCAACATTCTTGCAGCATCTCTTTGTTGTGCGCAGCGGAAAATTTCGGCAGCACCTCTGCCGAACAATGGCCACAACAAGAGAGCTATATCGCAATAAGAATTCCCGTCTCACCAAGAAAATAAGAATCTGATTCAAATATCTCAACAAAGTGGGATATTTACTCTTCCTCTCATCAGTTCTAGGACTGACCTGTCAAGGGAACCTAAAAGCTATTACAAATCAAATAAACAGCAAGACACACGAATTTTACGTGGTTCGGCAAGTTGCCTACGTCCACGGGGCAAGGAGGAGGAGATCTACTATTAGAGAGAAAGAGAATACAAATAGGATACAAATCTCACACCAAAACCCTAGAACAAAACTCTCTATACCCTCACAAATATCTCCCTCAAATGACGGCTCAAAACCCTAACTTCAGCCCTCCACAAAACCCTCCTACTGCTCTTTTAAAATAAAAAGAACAGGTCTATATTTATAGAACCCTCTCTCTCATCTTAGGCCTTAAACAATTCGATGTGGGACAAAAAAACTGTGTCAAAACATATTGGGAAGAGGCCCCATTCCGCGTCTTGTTCACAGCGTTTTGAGCGGCGTGGCGATACCGTGTGTTCATGCGTTCAAAACGCGTGAACAGTACATGGGCCCCACGTTCACAATTCTCCACCTCGACGAAGTTTCTTTCAAAACTGAGCCGACACCAAACAACCAAATATCCCACTTGTTGCGTTCAGGATGAAGTGGAATAAATCCACGACAACGGACTCAATCCACAGCAAGTCGGGAACCCAAACGAGAGTTCAAATAATCTCCTTCCCATCAAAACCAACACCTGCTGCATCATAAAGACTGCCTACGTATCCTCTTGCCCAAGGAATCAAGCCTCACGTAGTTCACCCAAATGGCCGCCAACAGCCTCAACAATCACGAATGTGCAACAAGTTTCTGCAATGATCAAACTTGTTGCTCGGAACCACCTTTGTGAGCATATTTGCCGGATTATCCTTCGTGTGGACCTTCACAATCTCCACATCACCATCTTCAAGAACATCACGAACGAAGTGATAACGAACGTCAATGTGCTTCGTCCTCGCATGAAGAACCTGGTTCTTCGCCAAATAGATAGCACTCATGCTATCACAATGAATGGTGACGGACCATTGCAATATACCAAGTTCCTCCAAAAGTCCTCGAAGCCAAATCGCCTCCTTCACAGCCTCCGTAATTGCCATATACTCTGCCTCCGTCATAGACAAAGCAACCGTAGACTGCAAGGTGCATCTCCAACACACCGGCACACGGGTCAAAGTGAACACATACCCCGTTGTAGACCGGCGTTTATCCAAATTCCCGGCATAATCCGAATCAACATAACCAACACACAACTGCCCACCTGTAGTGTCCCGCTCATACACCAAACCAACATTTAGCGTACCTCGAATGTACTTCAAAATCCATTTCACGGCGTTCCAATGGCCCACTCCTGGATCGTGCATGTATCTCGAAATCATGCTCACCGCCTGTGACAAATCTGGTCTCGTACATACCATTGCGTACATCAAGCTTCCAACTGCGCTCGCATATGGAGTCTTCGACATCAACTCTCGATCTTCAACTGTCTTCGGTGAAAGGTCAGCTGAAAGCTTTAAATGGGCTCCTAATGGTACACTGACTGGCTTCGTATCCATGCTAACATGGAACCGCTGTAGAACCTTCTCCAAATAAGCCATCTGTGTCAAATAAATTTTGCGCTTCTTCTTGTCTCTGCCGATCTCCATCCCCAAAATGCGCGTAGCCTCACCCAAATCCTTCATCTCGAACTCCTTTGAAAGCCGTGCCTTCAATTCATTTATAGCAGACCTGGAAATAGAGGCAACCAACATGTCATCGACATATAATAACAAATAGATATACGCACCTCCTTTCAACTTGCGAAAATATACGCAAGGATCAAACTAGCTCCGAGTGTACGAATGACCAAGCATAAAACCATCGAATCGCCTATACCACTGTCGAGGAGACTGCTTCAAATCATATAGCGATTTCTTTAGTCTGCAAACCAACTTTTCTTTCTTTGCAGCTCGGAATCCCAATGGCTGAGTCATATAGATTTCTTCATCAAGATCACCATGAAGAAATGTTGTCTTCACATCCAACTGATCTAATTCCAATCCATACTGTGCCACCAATGCTAGCAAAATCCGAATCGACGAATGTTTCACCACTGGAGAGAAAACCTCATTATAATCAATACCTTCCTCCTGTGCATAGCCCTTCGCAACCAACCTAGCTTTGAACCTCAATGGAGTGCCTTCAATGCCCTCCTTCTTAGTGTATACCCACTTGCAACCAATTACCTTCCGTCCCTTTGGAAGCTCAACAAGCTCCCATATATCGTTCTTGTGAAGAGACTCCATCTCTTCCTGCATAGCTACCTGCCACAAATCAGCCTCCAAACTCTACTCGGCCTCTCGAATGTAGTAGGTATCATCTCATCGATACTCTCCACGGAAGTGCATATGCAACCGTGGTCGCATACCGCGGCTGGCATATGTATGTTTCTCCTCGTCTCGAACCGCAATAGAATCACGAACTGAGCCATCGGTCCACGATCCTGCACATCGTACTCATATCCTCCGTGTCACCGTCATGCTGCTGGCGTCACCTCGATCGGCACTCTAATGGATATTGTACCATCGGACAATGTGAAGTCGCATCGATCTCCACCACTGCGATATCTCCTTCGTGGGTCACTCTCCACCGATGAGAGTTGGGAAGCTTCAAGCTAGAAGCCTCATCAAATGTGACGCCTCTACTCAAGACAATCTTCTTATCAACTGGATCCCATAGCTTGTATCCTTTGACACTATGCTTGAATCCTACAAATATGGCCTTCCTAGCTCGCGGTTCTAATTTATCTGTTCTCACATGATAAAATGCAGGGCACCCAAATACCTTGAGCTGGTCATAATCTCGTGCTGGCTCTCCTGACCACTTCTCCATAGGGGTCTTTCCCCCAATCGCAGATGAAGGCAGCCTGTTGATGAGGTGGCTCTCATATGTAAGTGCCTCAGCCCAAAAGATCTTCTCCAAATCACTATGTGCCAATAAACATCGAATCTTCTTCAGCAAAGACCGATTCAATCTCTCTGCCACCCCATTTTGCTGCGGTGTATGACTAACCGTGAAGTGTCTCTCTATGCCCTCGTCTCGACATAGCTGCTGAAAGGAGTCTAAAGTATACTCACCACCGTTGTCGGATCTCAACATCTTGATCTTTCTCTCAGTCTGCAGTTCTAATCTCTTCTTCCACTCCACGAATATATCTAGGACTTCACTCTTCTTCATCATGGTGTACACCCAACATCGTCTAGAATAGTCATCAACAAATGTGACGAATCAATGTCTACCACCAAGTGATGCCGTCTTGGTGGGACCCCAAACGTCTGTGTGCACGTAGTCCAGAATACCCTTCGTCTGATGGATGGCTATTCCGAATTTCACCTTTGTCTGCTTGCCAAGAACACAATGCTCACAGAACTCAACTTTTTCACTCTTGGCTCCCTTTAATAGCCCATGCTTGCATACGCTGCGGTGACCTTTCACTGTGTGCCCTAACCTATAGTACCAAAGCCTGCTCCTGTCGCCTCTAAAATAACTGAAGCAACGTGGCCAATCTCGGTGCTCCTATTCAGATAGTACAAATTTCGATTGCAGACTCCCTTCATCACCACCAAAGATCCTTTAGTAACCTTTCCTACACCGTTTTTGAAAGTCACATTGAATCCTTTTGCCTCCAAAGCTCCAACTGAGATAAGATTTTTCTTCAGCTGAGGAACAAATCTCACCTCCTTTAACTCACGGACTACTCAATCGTGCATCCTAATCCGCACAGTACCTATCCCACAAATGCCACAGGGTTGATCATTTCCCATGACAACAACACCCCCGTCGACTTTCTCAAAAGATGTAAACCAGTCTCGCCTAGGGGTCACATGATAAGTAGCGCCGGAATCAAGCATCCAATCTGATGCTTCCACATGATTCACCTCCGAAATAATCAATAGAGAATAGCACGAATCATCGGAATCATCGCCTTTAGCAATAATCACCTCATTGGCCTTCGGGCCCTTTTTCTTGCCATTTTGTTTCTCCTTGAGCTTTGGACAATCTCTCTTCCAATGTCCCTGTTCCTTGCAGAATGCACATTGATTCTTTGATAATTGGTGACGGCTTCTTGACTTTGACCTCCTTCTATTGCCACCTTTCGGATATGGGCTTCTACCTCTCGTCGACAAGGCCTCGCCTGAAGTACTCACACGGGAAGTCTCCTTGTCCTTCCTCCTCAAATCATGGTTGGTCAATGCATTAGTAACTTCACTATAGCTGATAGAAGTACGTCTGTTCAACAAAGTGAGTACAAAGGTGTCATACTCCTCATCCAATAAGGAGCCCAATAAAATAACTGCCTTGTACTCATCCGTTATTTTTTCATCAACATTTGCCAAGTCGGACAATAACTTAGTATAGTTGTTCACATGAGCCGCTAGTGAGGTGCTCCCAGACATCTGAAACCTGAAGAGTCTTCGCAGCAAGTGCAACTTATTCTCAACACTCTTCGTGAGATACTTATTGTTGAGAATTTTCCACATCTTCATTGCAGACGTCACCTCAATCACATCATATTTCAGCCTCGCTCCAAACAGACTGATCACCCCACACGCTGCTCCTATTCATCTTATCTCATACCTCCTCTTCATATTTAGGTGGCCTCTCTTGGAGCATGATGGTCTCCTCCAAATTTTGAGCATTGAGCGCATCCTGTACGTCGCTCATCCACAAATCAAAGTTGATTTTACCGTCGTACTTCACCACATTAATTTTGGTGTTCTGAAAACTAACTTGCATTTGTATTGTACTCGCCATTGACTTGCTGCTTTCACCTTCTTCTCCCATTGCAAACTAACTCTAAATTATAGAGAAAGAATAACTTTGATAGGATTAAAGAATCACCCAACTGAACCCTTGATCGGATTTCAAATGGATTTTCTAACCACACGAGGAAAGCGAAATCTCTAACGGTAACTCCTAATGCTATCTCCACCGAAGCCGAGAACTCTAAGAACTAAGCTTCACACAAGAATCTTCCTCCACCAAACTCCAAAACCCTAGATCTGAAATCTGGGGCTCTGATACCACTTGTTGTGCGCAGCGGAAAATTTCGACAGCACCTCTGCCGAACAATAGCCACAACAAGAGAGCTAGATCGCAATAAGAATTCCCGTCTCACCAAGAAAATAAGAATCTGAAGCAAATATCTCAACAAAGTGGGATATTTACTCTTCCTCTCATTAGTTCTAGGACTGACCTGTCGAGGGAACCTAAAAGCTATTACAAATCAAATCAACAACAAGACACACGAATTTTACGTGGTTCGGCAAGTTGCCTACGTCCACGGGGCAAGGAGGAGGAGATCTACTATTAGAGAGAAAGAGAATACAAATAGGGTACAAATCTCACACCAAAACCCTAGAACAAAACTCTCTAAACCCTCACAAATATCTCCCTCAAATGACGGCTCAAAACCCTAACTTCAGCCCTCCACAAAACCCTCCTACTGCTCTTTTAAAACAAAAGGAACAGGTCTATATTTATAGAACCCTCTCTCTCATCTTAGGCCTTAAACAATTCGATGTTGGACTAAAAAACCGTGTCAAAATATATTGGGAAGAGGCCCCACTGTTCACATACTGTTCACGCATTTTGAACGCGTGAATAGTACCCCACGTTGTGTTCACGCGTTCAAAATGCATGAATAGTACATGGGCCCCACGTTCACACTCTTATGGCAGCCCTTTCAACAATAAGTGAAGTGGTAGGTTATTATATCCTTTTGATATAAGCACCTTATGGCTATTAACTGTCTGTGATTTTTTGGGTTGGATGATAATAATATCTTGAATTGACTTATACATACTAGTACCAAGCTTGGTAATCATAGGCGATGGTTAGATTTCAAGTAGTATTTTAACTTTTATTCTTTTAGTCTAATTTGCGTGTGCGTGTGTCTCAGCTTTTAATGACTGGCACCTACACTCGCTTAATGAATCATGTAGATATTTTCCGACTCTCATGGAACTATGGTCTGAAGGTTCATAACTTTAAGAATTGCTATTTGTTCATTTATATGAAAGAAATGCAGTTTTTCTTCGAGGTGTATGTGTGTGCGCACATGCACGCATGTATTCATGTGTGCATTTCAGACCAACCCACTCATCCGTTGAATTGTGAAAAGTATACAGATGCTGGAAATTTCACCACCTCTAGATAGATTGACACTGTGCTTTGATAAATGTCTTTCGAAAAGTATCTACAAAGAACTTTGTTTTTTGGAGTATGAACTGTCCAGTTCTACACTTGCTAATAAAATTTCATAACACTTCCAATGCCAAACACATGCATACATATAAATCTCGGAAAGACTGCCATAAGAAACCCTTTTCTACAGCATGGAAACCCCTGAACAGTGAAGATTCCACCAGGGCCAGCAAACTACATTTTCTATCCTTATAATTAGAAGGTGATGTCCAGCTTCTTGGCATTTCTACCCTCTAACGGTATCTTTTGTCTGCCTGAAAATAGGTGACATCTTGCTTATGACATTCTCTTCCCTTGTTACTCTTGTTGCAGAACATTCTTAGTCATTTTTTCTCAAAATTATTTCTATCTTCTCTGTTGTTTTCCCTTTTTGTTAACTGTTCAAGTGACTGAAGATATGTCACCACCACTTGGATAGATTTTGATTCTAAACCAATTCAGATATCCGCTCGACATACTTCTGAGCCTGGGAGAAATGTAAAAGGAGATGATTTACTCTTTCGTAACTCTAAGTAAAACCCTGCTTTTTACTCCAAGACGAAGAAGGTAAAGGAGATGTTCTAGATATCATTGTTCCTTAATTACTGTCCACTCAAAGACGGGTAAAACAGTTGGTTTAATGAATGCTCCAATCTTCTTCGAGTTGCTTATGAAAGGGATTGATAAAAGACTCATGGCTATATTATGAGACAATCATAATTTGATTATTCCTTATTTCAGAGCTCCAATATCGAATTTCACCATAGAATACTGGGACAAACATTCTAAAAGTACATGAAATATTTTTTCAAGATTGATCAAAGAAAACCTTTGATAGAGCTGCATGGAAAAAGAGATTCATGTAGCCAACTCTAAAATCTTAACAGGTCTGGAACTGAATGGAGGGGAATATCACAAAATTGATCCCAAAAATTTGAGATGAAGGTTTTGTTGGTGGGATAATCTTACTGATAATGATATTTTCCCCCAATGCAAAGATTCTCAAGAAACATGGATATCATTCTATCTCCTGTATGACCAGATTATCAGATTTTTATCCCCATTATTTCATAGTTTATGAGCTTTAATAATTTTAAGTATTTATCTTTTCTAGTTTACTGAAAGTTTATACCGTTATCGTTATCTTCAGGTGAACACAAAGGGATGCACAGTACTCATGAGTGGTGTCCAGTTCGGTATCCTTGGCTGTATGAGCACAGTTTCTACCTCTGTTTCTGAAGTATATGCCACGAGGGATAGTGGACATAGTGGGAGGGCACAAGCTTATACCATCGCTACCATCCTCCCATCATTTGCTATAGAAACTTTTATTTACTCCATTCCAATGCGGATGAAGCATTACAAGTAGCTTCTTTGTGGGTCAGATATACTCTGTAGTTGTACTTATCAGAGGGAAAGTATTTGTGTGCAGATTGAGCGTGTGAAATAAAATCATAGACTGTGAAGATTGTGATGTGATGGATGAAGGCTGCATCCTTAGAATATTTTGTATATTATTCTACACTCAATCTATCGCGAAGAAGGAGCCAGTTCAATTTTGAACAAAAAGGAAATGGCATATCTTGTGATTCTTCATTTGTTAGAAAGTTAACTTTTGGACTTGTTTACGAGATATGTAGTGCATACACGATCACATATATGCATGTTAAATGAATGGAACAAGAATTTCTGAGGAGATTAACTTAATTTTCTGTCATATTTTATAGCTTCATGTACAGAATTTGAATCTATTTGCAGAATATTCTTTGTAAGATTTTGAGTTAATAATATTGTTAGTTAATATTAATGTGGACAGAAGGGTATGTTATCTTATTTGATTGTGATTTGAGCAAAGTGAGTTCATCTTTAACAGAGGTGTTAATGTGAGATTTGAAAATGTGATATTTGATTTCTTGTCGGATTAAATATCGACTGTTATAATTCAATTGACATGTACGTGTATGCTTGCACGTCTACATTCAACATAGGCTTATTTGAATTTTGGCGCCCCCAAAGTTTTCCCTCTTTTTGAACTTTGATACCCCAAAGTTCAATTTTAACCCCCAAAATTTGTTGGTTAAATCTCCAAATTCCTCTAAGCTCTAGTTATTTCTTTCCGTACCATGAAACTATATGTACCCCTACTAAAATCTTGCACTACCCGGAGACCCCTTTCACAAATCCATGCCCAACTCCTCACCATTGGCCTCCATAGAGACCCACTTCTATCCACCAAACTCATAGAATCATACTCCAAAACCTCCGGCATTGCCACCGCTGTAAAAATCTTCAACAACTTCACAAACCCAGATTCGTTTATGTGGGCAGTGATGCTCAAATGCTACGTCTCTAATCTCCATTATAGAGAAGCCATCTCTTTATATCACCATGGATTGCTCTACCGTCAGTTTGAACTCAGCAGTTTTGTTCTTACTCCTGTTCTTCAAGCTTGTGCAGGTTTTTGTAACATGCCCATTGGAAGAAAGATTCATGGGAGAATCATTAAAGATGGGTTTGAATCTGATGTAATAGCTGAGACTATGTTGATTGAAATGTATGTAAGAGGAGGAAGGCTTGAAGACGCTTATCGGGTATTTGAAGAAATGCCTGTGAGAGATGCGGTTTCTTTGAGCTCGATGATTTCGGGTTGCATTCGATGTGGGAAAGCTGATGAAGGCTTGAATTTGCTTGCTAGAGTGAATTTGGTAGGTTTTGAAGAGGATAGGGTGTTGATGCTGACAGTTGCTGAAGCTTGTGCTGATATGGGTTTACTGAAGGAAGCAAAATCAGTTCATTGCCGTGTTATAAGAAAATGGTCTGAACCTGATGAAGTTATGGAGAATTCGCTTCTCACAATGTACAGTGAATGTTATGATTTAGAAAGTGCTGAGAATATATTTGGGATGACATCTAAGAAGAATGTTGTCTCTTGGACTGCTATGATCTCAGCTTACAACCGAATGTCATGTTATAGAGAAGCGATAATTGTCTACAATAGAATGCTGGAATCAAACATAGAGCCCAATGAAGTTACTCTGCTGGGTGTAGTATATTCCTGTACTAAGTTGGGATTGCTTAAAGAAGGAAAATTGATCCATGGTTTTAGTCTAAGAAGAAGCATAGACCCTCATCTGAGCTCCCTTGGATCTGCATTGATAACTATGTATTCCAGTTTCAGAAAGCTCAAGATTTGTTTCAATGTGTTTGATTCCATAGAGAAGAAAACATTACTCTCATGGAACTCGCTCATTGCAGCTTGCTCTCAGAATGTATCTCCAGAGATAGCAATACAACTTTTTGGTCAGATGATGAACAAAGGATTTCTCCCTGATTCTTTTACTCTGGCAAGTGTTCTCCCTGTTTGTGGGCATATTGCCAAAATCTCTCTTGGGTGTGAAATCCATGGCATTGCTATAAAAATCGGTTTTATGACAAGCACATTTGTTCAGAACTCTCTCATAGATATGTACTGTAAATATGGTTCAATAGAAACTGCATTAAGAGTGTTCGATGAGATTAGCACCAAGAACACCATAACATGGAACACTATGATCAGTGGATTATCTGAGAGCGGGTTTTCAGAAAATGCAATCAAACTCTTCGAGCAAATGTATTATCAGGGTGATGACATGGACACTGTGACCTATCTAAATGCAATCAAGGCATGCACAAATCTTGGTTCTTTAAGTAAAGGAATATGGACACATCATAAGCTTATAGTATCAGGTTTCAATAAGGATATTCACATTTGTACAGCTCTCACTGATATGTATGCAAAGTGTGGAGATATTAGAATGGCCAGACGAATTTTTGACAGTGTTCCTGATAAGAATGTTGTGTTATGGAGTTCAATTATATCTGGATATGGAAACCATGGACTCATAAGTGATGCAATTTCACTCTTTATGGAAATGGTAGATTCGGGTGTAAGACCAAATGAAGTGACATTTATGGCCATTTTATCTGCTTGTTGTCATGCTGGACTAGTAGAAGAGGGATTGTATTACTTTGATATGATGAGAGAAAGGTTCAATATTGAGCCAGAGTTAGATCACTATGTATCTGTTGTCAATCTTTTGAGTCGAGCAGGCCAGATTAATAGAGCGTATGAGTTCATCAGGTCGATGCAGATAGAGCCAGATGATATAGTTTGGCGTGCGCTTCTTAATGGTTGTCATATTAATCAAAGAGGAGATATGATTATTCAGAGATGAATCATGTAGAGTACTATTAACTCTTGTTTTCTTGTTTTACGATTGATGGATATTGCTAAGTGAATACCAAAGAACTAGCAACTGTACATGAGTTTTATCTGTATCAAATTTCAAGAAGTTAACCACAGCAATTGCCATTCTGAAATTCTTATTTCTGTTTCTTTAAATTTGGTAAGTGTTTACTAGTATGCCAGCTATTTGCAATTTACATAGTTTAGAAGAATTTTTTAAAAAAGACTGTTTATGAAATTTTATTAGCAAATTGGACCATTTTTTGTTTTAATTATTAAAAACGACCACTTTTTGATCAAGTCATCATGGCTGGCCAAAAAGTGGTCTATTTTGCAAATAGAGACTTTAAAAAACACGAGACTACTAGTCCCATGTAATTAGTAGTCACTAGTTAAGGGTTAATGTGATTCTTTTAAAATACACGGGACTATTGATTAGATTAACCCTTAATTAGTAACCACTAATCACACGGAACTCATAGTCGTGTGTTTTTTTAAGTCTCTGTTTTGCAAAATCGATCACTTTTTGGTCAGTCGTGGTGACGTGGCCAAAAGCGGTCAATTTCGCTAATAAAATTTCAAAAATGACTTTTTAAAAATTTTCTCCAATATTTTATCGTAGTAGCTTTGATTATTCATGTTTGAAACATTATTCCTTGTGTTTTCTGTTTTCTAAGAGAAAAACATATTTCACTAGGTCTAATAAACATGTTCTTTTTTTTATTACTTGTACATCTATACTTCTATACTACTCTATAAAAAAATTTGTGTGGGTAGGCAAAAGTGAAGGAATGATTGAAAATTCCTTATTCATTTATTGAGTTTTTAGGAAATTTATGGTTTGTGCTGAGCAACTTGGTAATTTTGAATTGAGTGAACATTTTATCCATTTCTTCTCCCATTAAATGCATCCCTATCTCCAGAAGATTCTATTATTTTCATTCCTCCATCTCTTTCTTAAATTTAAAACTTCATGCATAACTCTTTTAAAAGTTATATAATTGACAAAAGTAAAAATGCAACACAATATAAACTAGATAGTGACATATTTTAAATGAGAGTCTTATTTAACATGTATATAATTTATATTAAAAATATATTTTAAGAACTATAAAATTATACTTTTCATAATTATGGTGATAAAATTATAAAGATTGGATGAATTTTCTTACCTAGAATAATTGTTGTTACTTCAATCTAAAATTAACATATCCTCATGATACAACATTAAATGATAAGAATTTTCTTATTAACTTGATCAATGAATTAGGCACGTGCATCTTTTACTAGAAATCCCATAAGTACACAATGAGTGATAATAATGTAGCTAAAATGTAGGATCGAGTATTGTTTAGATAAAAAATTAAAGTTACTAGCACGTGCTAATATGGTAGTATATAATAAGAGAAATTGAAGCGTGGTTTACTTTTTTTTTTTTTTGGGGCAACATGCATGATTAATAAATATAGATTTAGTGAATGGGAGAGATACTGGATCTAGGGGTTGTAGTAACATACGGGTCGCAAATTTACATACCCTACCCGAATTATGAAGTGAGCCTCCTCTTCAGAGATAAGGCTCTTTCCTAGTTTAAAATCAGCCATTAGCCGCGTCCCGCATTTACTCCATTCTCAAAATGGCGGAAACCCTAATCCCCAGTTGTACTCAAAGGATCACAATTCTCTCAAAATCAAGCCCAATTCCCGCCAAAAAACGCACTTTTCCTCACAAATCGACTCATTACAGCGGAACCGGCGACTTGCGTGGCCCAATTTCATCGGTTCGAATCCAAAGAAGGTATCTTGGAGCTAGAGCATCAGTGACTGAGCAGGAGAAGAATGGGGGATCTATGGGTGTAGATGTTTTGCGTCGGTTTATAGATGTCAATTTGGGCAAATGGAACGGCTCTTTCTATGTGAGTAATTGTTGATTTAGTCCCTTTTTTTTCCTATTGTTTTTTTTCTGATTAGGGTTTTGGGTTTTGGGGGTGAAGCAATTTGATGTTAATGGGAATTTGCTGCAAACTGTGAGCACGAAGCTGTCTGCGAGCTCGTATGGGGAGGACGAACTCATGAGTCTCGTTCAGACGTAAGTTACTTCTATTCTCAGTTTGCTTTTTGTCTACACAGGGACTTATGATTTTTTTTTTTAATGAGAAATGTCTAATTTTTGGAACTTCAAAACCAATGTTTTAAAAAGCCTCCGCCTAGCCCGCCTAGGCATTTGCCTAAACCTAGGCGGCACCTCCGCTGTCCACCTAGCGCCTAGGCTGCCCACCTAGATTTTGGGAGCGCCTAAGCGAGCGTAGTCTGCTTACATGGACTGCACCCTTTAGGCATTAATTGTGATTTCCTCCGTTGCAGCCTCCACATCTTCCAAACTCCTCCAGCCTCCAACTATGAACATCTCTACATCCTCCAACCTTCAGCAAAACCTCCTCCACCACTTAGGGTGTGTTTGGTTGCTTGCAAGTGCAGTTGCAATGCAACTCTCAGTTGCATGCAACTGAGGTAGTTGCAACTGATGTTGCTTGCAACTGGAGTTGCAACTGTTTGGTACAACTTTAAAATCTTGCAACTTGCACTTGCAAGCATAGTTGCAGCTGTTTATTTGTATTTGCAGCTTCCCAGTTGTAACCTGTTTTCACTTGCAATAATTTACAAAATATATAGACATAAATCATTTAAAATAGAAGAAGACTTACATTTGAGATAAGTAAACAAATATATTCATTTTATTTCTCTGAAAAATTGAAATATTACATGCTAAACTCTAAAGAAATAAACTTGAGCACTGAAATGAATTTTGTTCTATATTTTGTGGCTACAGTATTTATTTCACATACACATCTACGTTGAGAGGAGCATGAAATCTCTCACACGTCACATACAGATCTTAAGAATTTATGTCTTGGCTTGTTCTCCAGAAAAGAAAACTACAAATATAGTCTTTTCTACCTGAAAAAAACAATTGTCAAGATAAATAAAAAAAAGAAATATTATATAATTGATGCAACACAATTAATTACCTCAAGTGCTCTTTGAGGAAGGCTTAAACATGCCACCATCTCAATTTCAGTTGTAAATAAGTAAAAAAGCATACAATATTTTTGAATTTCATAAAAACTCATAACTAATAGAAGGTCCCAATAATTAAGTTATTACACTCATCCAAACAAATAAAGCATAATCTAAATATTTAAATTATTACAATCATCCAAAGTTTTAGAAGTTCTCAATACAATAACATCAAGCATGAAGGATTAGAGCGTACTTACCCCATTTTCTCTAGAAAGTTATTGATCCAGATTACTTTTTGCTCATGGGATCTCATAAGAAAACCTGCCAGATGAAAGAATGCTCCATTAAAAAGTCGCATGCCTTGTCTAGGTCCTGTTGCTTAAAGCTTTGAAGCTTTCCCAACTCTTCAATTATCTTTCTTGCTCTTTCATCTTTAGCTTGGTGTTTCATCAACATAACCTCTGAAACTCCACAAACCCCCGTGGCCATTTTCGACATCATCGCAAGTTGTAAATCTTTTATTTTCTTTCCACTTTTGATTTTGTTCTTAACTTTAGATCCTTGAGATGCTGATCCACTGGGACCACGAGTTGAAGATTGTATTGAAGTACCCCTAGAAGAGGTGGCATCATTACGGCCAATCATATCCATATCTTCCATTATGTCATTAGTTTCATTGCCATCCTCCATTACTTCCTCAATGTCTTCTAATCCAATAGGCTGGTGAGTATCAACAGTGTACTTCCCCGTTGCATGATCCTTGCCGCATATCAAACTCATTTCTTCATAGAACTGGATAGGTTTATTAATGAACGGCTCGTCTTTTGGATTTGCCTATACAAAGATTAAGTACACAATAATAAATATTATTTGTATTATTGGGTCGATGAATTATATAATTTTATACATTACGTCGATATATGTAGAATATTCCCCTTGACCCATTAGGATAATTTTGTTTTCTTCATCCCATCCAACTCCACTCATCTCCTTTAGCCTTTGAATTCTAACCCACCTTGTTTTTAGGGTTCTCCAATGATTGTAAGCGTTATTCTCTGAAATGTTAATTCCAAATTCTTCATTGATATGCTTTGCTGCAGCATTATAAACAGGAGCTTTGAATCCCTTGTCAACTTTGCATCCACCACGTACTTGTTCTATCAAAAATAATATTAATGACTTTGACCATTGAGGTTTCCAACGAACGTTTGGAATCCCTTTGGGAGCAACTTGTTTCACCCTCTTTCGCCGACTTGATTCTCCACTTGTTCAAATATTTCTATGGTATCATCCATTTCCCACTTGTGAAAAAATACAAATTATACAATATTCAACAAATAACATAGTAAAAGACATAAATAATATTTTTTAAAGATTACATATCATTACACCCTTCTATTAGCCCACATGTCTTTAGCTATTAGCTCACGCTTTTGCAACCACTCTTGCCTCATCTCTTTGCTCTCTCACTAACCGTCCCACTTGAGAAAGGTTTTGATTAACCCATTCTTCTTCAGAAAGAATCAACTCATTTCCACCATTTGTGATAACAAAATTATGTAGAATACAACAACAAAGTACAATATCCACTTGGGTCGGAAAGGGAAAAAAGGTCTTGATGCTAGAATTTTGAAACGATCTTTTAAGGAACCAAATGCTCTCTCTACAGAAATACGCAATGATGAATGTCTAAGATTGAATAGTTCCTTATAGTCTGTGGGTGAACGTTCACTATACTCAAGGTTATCGATAGCGGATAACGTCGTGTAGCGGTGAGGCGTCGCTAAGGTTATTTGGGGCTATTGTGGCAAAATAGCTGTAAAAAGCGCAAAGTCAAATAGCGGTCTAATTTAGATATGTATAAATATTAAAAAAAAAGAAAAATTAAAAAAAATTATAGAAAATCTAAAAGTACATATTTGATGATTTAAATAGATCCTAAACATGAAATAAACATGTAATCATCACATAATACCGAAGACGACTGGAGGATGAGTCAAAGAGTCATCGTCTTCAAGAAAATGAAATGAATGAGAGGGACCGTTGAGGAGGAGCTCACCAGAGGAGGTGAGAGGAAATGCTGAGGGAGGTGCCGGAGGCTATGGGAGGCGGCGGGAATACCCCGAAAATCGTGGGAGGGGGGATGTAGTGGTTGCGGGTCATGTTTAATTTTAAAAAAATAAACCTCAAACACTTTTAAATAGAGATCAAAAAGCGGATTTTGCCCGCAATCGCTCGCTATTCACCCCTATGGCGCGCTATTGGTCGATTTTGCGAGCGGAAAGCGCATATTCCGCAATATGTCACTGCTATTGGGCGATAGCATAGCGAGAAGGGACAGCTAACGCTATTAGCGCCGCTATTGCGGCGTTATTTATAACAGTGACTATACTCACGAAGATGGTATCGAACTCCACGATATGGGGCGATAAACCCTGCCTTTGTTGAGTAACCAGCATCTACAAGATAATATTTTCCTAAAATTGAATATTAAATTTAGCCAAGTCTGTTATTAAATTAGAAACCAAGTTTGCACATTTTTATTTCACCTTGAGGTATCTTCAAGCCACTTGGTCTTTCAATAGCATCTTTTAATACTAGTGCATCATGAGCGGAGCCTTCCCAACCGGCAAGTACATAAGTAAACTTCAAATCAAAATCAATGGCACCAAGAACGTTCTGAGTAGGATATGGTTTCCGACCGCGAAATGCTCCTACCATATTTGAGGGTACCTGAGCTTGCACATGTGTTCCATCTAATGCACCTACACAATCCTAAGAACACTTCTATTTTTTAGTAGCACAATTCATGATTGACTAATAAAATTAAATTGTAAAAATCTAAGTGTACCTTAAAATAGGGCCAAAATCTAGAGCTTGTTGATATTCTCGGATGTATTGTGCTACTTGGTCCCTTGATGTATTCACCACGCAATTCTCCAATGGCATGTAAAGTTTCCTTAAAGTATCTACTAACGGTTTCACCGGATCTTATAAAGTTGTGACCGATCACTCGATTACGAACATTGTGTCCTATAGTATGTAAAAACATGGCAACTTGTTCCTCTACAGTTACATGAATGGTGTCTTTAAGAAACCCCCTAGTTTGCAATGTGTCACACAAATTTATAAAATGTTGCTTCGTCAATCTGAGCATGTTTACGTAGTTTACATCTGAATCATCAAGTATTCTATGCAAATAAGTTTCTCTATGAGAGTCTCTAATTACTCTAGGAACCGTTTCATCTAATATTTCCTCATCAGCTCCCATCCATAACATAACAGAGAATGCACATGATACTACAATATATGCGGCTATGCACATGATACTACAATATATGCGGCTATTTCATCATCTTCAGGATCAAGTGCCAAATTTAAATTCCTTTCCATCTATAAGAACAAATAAATAAATAAATACCAAAAATAGCATGGATTAAAATTTACATGATATGAAATGCCCAAAAAAATATTTGAGAGGTTAGAACAGAGGGTCGAAATCCATTTTGAGGTACTATGCTCTACTACAACTCACTAATTTGGTTCTTAATTTCTCTGCAGGGAGGCTTGGGCTTGGGCTTGTTAACAATGGTCTCAAACTACCATTTTGTAAACAGTAAGATAAAGAAAACCCACGAACTAAGCTCTGGACAAGTATGACTTCCAAATTGAACTAATTCAATAGAAATTATATATTCAAAATTCATTATGCAAATAGCAAGATGAAGACAACCCACGAACTAAGTAATCTCTTAATTTAAGAATTTGGAGAAAAGAAAAGCAAACTAACTACTTGATACGAATCTGCCATTAATGCTCAAATTCCCATTTTTACATCTTTAAACCCAACTTGGCCACAAATCAGAGAAATCCCTAATTTCTTACATCATACCCAACTCACCCATAAATCAGAGAAAAAGAAATAATTGAAAGCAATAAAAAATTGAAATCAAGAACAAGCAAAACAAGTATAGAAACTGAAGATCTAACCTTGATGAAGAAACAATCTTTGAAATTTTGAGGAGATGCTCAGACCTTGATTTTAAGGATTAATGCTCAGACCCTTGATTCCCCTCAAATTTATAGAGATCTACTTCAAATCCAGCCAAACCCTATTGATTCCCTAGCTCTAGGAAATGAGTCTCAGCAGAGACAAGTCTTCTCCAACAAAAAAGTAAAATCTTCGAGCCCCGATCTGAAATGCCAAGCACAGGAGACCCAAGGTACGATTTTGACATTGATTCTCTGCGAAAAAGATGAGATTCGATTGAGAATTTTTTTGATGAAGAGGATGACAATTTCTTCTCGTGAGCAGAGAGAACGAAAAGGGGATGAGGGAGAGTCGGTGGTTTTTGAGGTTGGGGATGGGTAAGTTTGCAACTGTGGTTGCAACTTAAAAGGCCTTTTAGTTCATTTCTCTTGCAAGTGTGACCTGCAGCCGATTTTGCTGCAACTCAAATACTGCAAGTGAGGCCCAATTTGCAACTCTAGTTGCAACTGCAACGGGTTAGTTGCAGTGAACCAAACAGTTGCAACTGGGCTAAAATAGCCCAGTTGCATGCAACTCTAGTTGCAAAGCCTTTAGTTGCAGCCTACCAAACAGCCCCTTAAACAAAGAAAGAAATCCTCTTGGCGCCTACGCTTTCTATAAGATTGGCATTTACTATCAATTATTATAATTAAAAAATAAAAAATAAAAAATAAAAAATAGGAAAACCACCTAGACCCGCCTAGGCTTTGGGCGTCGGGTTTAATGCCTAGGCCGTCTAGTGCTTTTTGTAACCTTGTTCAAAACATAATAGCATTCCAACTCCTGGGGGTTCACCATGAAAATTCATGGGTCTATAGGAATTGCAGTGACCCCTTAATATGCCTCACACGGATCAGTTTTGCAAAAAACATTTGTACCCTCCTTGTGGTAAAAGTCATAATAACCCTTTGAAATTTAGACACGAGGAGGTAGTATGATGTTTTTTTCAATATGTTATTTATCTCATATATGAGTATAGTCGGTTGTTTATGGGCGGAGCCACATACATTTAGGTAGGGCACGTGCCCTACCTCAAATTTGGAAGCTCCACAGTCCCAAGTTCCTTCCTAGTTTACTTGTAGTAACAGTTTAGTGCCTAACCTCAATTCCATTTGTTTTCTTTATCTTTGATAAGAAAACATTCATGAGTTCTCTATCATATTATAATAATTAGATTATTACTATTATTACAAATGACTTTTAGATGATTTTTGTTTTATTCTTACTTCCAGTCCTCATCTTCTGATTGTCATAACTTATTTTCCAATATCTCGTAAAAATTTAGATGCACAGAGTTTACAGTATATTTGATTTTTTTCCCTTCAAATATGACTATTGTTAAATTTGACACATGTTTAATGTCATGGAACTTAAATATATTTCATGCTTAATAATTATTATTTGTCTTACTTTGAAGCAATGTCTGTGAAAAGTTTTTCAAATAGTTCTTGATTGAGTGCCCAAGCTGAATAAAAATTCTAGCTCCGCCTCTGGGTTGTTATTCACATGTTAAAGAACCTGAACCATTAAAATAATTTACAAACCAATTAAGCTTTCGATGAATTAGGGTGTTAGTTGTTGTACATTCTTTTTTGTTTTTTGATTTTTCTCTTTCTTTAAAATTTTTTTAAGGTTAATATGCATTAGACATTGGTAAGTGGTTACATGGGACCCGTTTTTTCATATTCAATCATGTTGGACCAACCAATAATTGGCGGAGTTAGTGTGCTGCATCTTAGAAATTGTAGGGTAAATTTCACAAAAATCTGCTGAATTTATTTTCACTATAATGGCTCAACCTCCCTTAACTCGTAAGTGATTAATAGATGTCCTCATGTTGTACAATTATATCACATCCATTCACTTCATCATGGTTATCCTGTGACATCACAATGCATTTTTGGTTACTTCATAAAATGATGTAGGTCTTGTGATTTTAATGAGAAGTGCGAGGGTGGTTTAACAAATTGATATAGTTTGCATTTGGCAGCTCCGATGTTTTTCAGTACTTAGTAGCATTGTATTAGTATAAATAAAATGTGTCCTGAACTTTCTATTTCTATTTCCCAGATTTATATTCATCTTATTCTGCTAAGAATATATAAGCGTGAGCTTGGTGATTTTTATAGGCTGTACATAAAGCAAGCTCCTTCAAGAACCTCAATAGAGGGCCATGAATCAGAACCTGAATGGGAAGAGTACAAAATTAAGGAGACTAACATGTTTACTGTTGACAAATATCAACAGGTGAATCTTTTCTTTTCATTTTTCAATTATACTTAAAACTAGGATTTTTGCGTCTTAGGATTGTACTATGTTCATCTTTTTAAAATTACAATGGTGATTACTTTGAGTAGTGGTGCTGTTTAGTCTTCAGATTGGGTTCTTTCCTAGAGAGAAGGCTTTTTCTCTAAGATACCAGACTGCTGGAATGTTGGAAACTGTACTTCGAGCTGGTGTACTAGGAGAAGATGACACTGGGGAAGAATCTCCCAAGTAAGTATTCTAGTCATTGGATGACTTTCTTTATGAGACATGTAAGTTTTTCTTCAAAAGTTCATGAGCTTTTTAAGTAACCATAAAACATTAGTCTGCTTGCCTTTCAACTCCAGGACTGTATGTTTCTTAGGCTACCCAATGATGTATTAACTTTATATTCTGAACCAGTGCTTGATCATCTTTTAACATACATTCTTGAGTAATTGTTAGTTTTAAGAATCTTTTCAAGTTGGGATCCTGGCAACTTTGAGTAACTTTGAAGTTTCCTCCAACAATAAGAGTATGGGCTTTATGATTGGTATATTTATTAATTGTTTATCTTAGGTACTTTCAAGCTTCTAACCTGAAACATAACGCTTTTACATTTTTTCCCCCCTTTTTCACTAGAAATCTGAAGATCCCTTCTAGGCGCCCTTCTCTTGTCTGCGAGAATTGCCTTTATTCATTTCAGAAGGACATGAGGGCGAGAGCCTTTCATATATTAGACCCAAGGGGTGCCCTTGACATGCTTCTTATTTTTCTCGAAGAAAGAGGAAATGAGGCACCCGATATCTCTACTTCATGCAACTTGGGGGTCAGTATCTTATCAACTAATTGTTAAAATAGCAGTTATTTCAATCTCATGTTACACCATCCCAATTGTCTGGTTGAAACTATATAGTATGATTTATAATTTTATATATATTGATAACTGCCTCGCTGCTTTCTTCAACTAGGGCGTGTTCATTTTTCACTCTCATTCTGGCAGGATATTTCAACTAGGATAACTCCATTGCTGGGCCGATGGAAAGGCCATTCTGTAACGAAACGAAGTGGTGTATATGGGGCAACAATTGCAGAAGCTGATACCATTGCATTACTTGAAATGGATGACAAGGATCAGTTGATTCAGGTTTGTGACATCTCTGCTGCAAAATCTTCCTTCAGATTTATGCAACACCAATTTGAGAAATAGGTGTCAAACATCAACATTGTATACTAAGCAATATTTCAAACAGCAGTAAAATGTAAGCTTACTGAGAGGATCTTAGACATTGCAAATTTAGAAGAATGTTAGTATGACTTTGTATCAGGGAAAAGAAAAAAAAAACTGTCACGATGATGATTGATTGCAACAACTATTCTTTTTATTTTATTTTTTAGTGAAGTGGACATCTCCTGGAAATAAGAGTTCATCTCAATATGTTGGAGACAAGCCTTGAACGTGTGACAACTACTATCAGAAGAAAGTGCCTTTATCATTTCCCCTAGAAGTTCTTAACAAGATAATATTACCTGTTCATTTTCATCTCGTTTCCCATTATCCACTTCTTACAAGGCTATAGTAAACACTTAAATAGCTGCTTAAGTGCTTAATAATGTATATTTCCAATCTTTTAGCTTCAAGATATTGGTTGAAGTTTCGGTTTCTACAACCTATCATTGCTATAACATATCTTTTACGAATAGCCTGTTGGGACCATTCAGTAATCAGTATATTCTAAATTATCTTGTTGGAATTTTTGAATTTATTTCATCTAGAAGTTTCACCATAAGCTTATCACAAGCTTTTACAGATCTGAAGGCCCTCCAAAGTTAGTCAACATGGGTGGCAGTAGCTAAAAAATTACCTATCTTTCTAACCGGTATAAACTTCTACAGTATTGATGTAGTGCTGCGTTAATGATGTACTAGTATCTTTCTTTTCAATTTGTTTTTTATTTGTTAATTCTTATGTGCATCAGGGTCACTCCTAAAGTCTCCTCCTTGAACCAAAACTTCCAAGTTGTGCTGAGTGTTAAGGTGTTAGAAAAGCCGCAATAGCTACAGTAGCCGCAATTGCTACAGTACCAAATTCATTTAGGGTGTTTTCCACGTAAATCTGTGTGTTCTTTATTACTTCTGCACTATTTTAGCTGCGCCTCTGCTCTATTGGGCCCTGGGTTTGTCCCAACATAAGAATTATAATTTTATACTCTTAACATACCTACAGGTTACGGCCTACGGGTCTTATTCATAGGCTGAAACCTAGATAATCTTACACTGCAATAGTTTTCTTCCGTAAAATGTTTATAATGTGTATCTAGTGGGATTTGAAACTGAATCATTTTGATATCTTAAAGTTCCTTCCATCACACCAAAACTCTAACCATCACTTATTATTGATGAGGTATATGAGCAAATGCTTCTTCTGTGATTCCTCTATCAGGACATAACTTCAACTTCTGGTGGCACAACAACAAATGTTCACTGGACGGGCACAGTATCGGACAATCTCATCAATTTTGATGGAGGATTCCAGTTTACCCTATTACCTGGAGGAATGTACATGGGATGCCCTACCGATGTTGCCAAGAGCGTGGCTCAGTCTCAATCCTTCCATCTCGAGTTCTGCTGGATGGAATCACTGCAGAAGAGGCAGAGACTGATACGAACTTATGATATGGAGGGCCTTGCAGTATCATCAACATACATATCTGAGACCAAAGTATGAAGCACTCTATAACAAGATCATGTGTTGAAAAAAGAGTATTGAAAGTTTTCTTCTTCTTCTTCTTTTTTTTTTTTTTGTTTGGTGGTGATGGTGGTTGGGGTGACTGGTGCTCGTGGTGCGGTGTATAAAATGTTCGGTAAAATCACAGGATCGCTATGTCATAAGAGCATTAATAGTGTTGAGGCGTTTCTCTCTCTTTTTTTTTTTTTTTTGGAATAAGTTATGGTGTGCGTCTGAAAATTGATATTTATTGTTGAAAGAGCAAGAATAGAAGAATCTGAGGTTTAACCTATCCTCTTGACTTCATGCATCTTTCTTGGTTACCAATGTTTGATACATAGTGCTACTTGTCAAAGAATTTTTATCAGCGTTTCGGGCAAGGTGTTAAACTGCTGAAGACTAAAATTTGATGGATTGATAACATTATGAATAAAAGTCTTCAACCGAAAATGTCTTCTTTTATTAAAGAAGATGCACTTTAACTCATTCCCATGCTAAGGCTTATCCATTTCAAGCCTTGATAATTTTCTTTACTTTGTCATATCGTCAGCAAGGCTGGAAATTTGGTTGGTTTGCTTGTAGAAAGTTGTAATTATAGCTGGAATTTTAATTTGTGCAAAGTAGTCTTTGTATTACTGCATCTAGAGATCTTCCAGATTGTAATTTAACAACAAAAATAACAGAAAATCTTCTAAGTCGTCCAAGTTTCCATGCGTTCATATGAAGTGAACGATTTACAAACTTAAAGAAAATAAATACACAAAGTAGAAAGTTATAGGGTTAATTTGACAACACCCTCCGAAAAAAAAAGAAAGAGAGAGAGAGAGAGAGAGAGAGAGAGCTTTTGTGGGAGTGTTGCACATAGCCCCCCTCAACTATAGGGTGTCTCACGAAGCCCCCTGAAGTTCAACCCTATCTCAGCTAAGCCCTTTGTGTAATTTGCAAATAACTAAAATCTCTTCAAGAGCAAAAATTATTATCTTTGTCATTTGTTATTACAAGAAACTTATATCCTCTCCTAAACTTTGGGTATTTTTCTCTTAAGAAAAGTTTAATTATTTGGCAAAATACATGTAAATGTGTTGGGTGAGAAACTTTCAAACTTTAGGGGACTTTGTGAGACACCTAAAGACGGGTTACGTGATAAACAAAGACTGCCAGATTGGTATTTTTTTCCTCTCCAGCAACTACGAAGTACTAAAAATTATCCAATGAGACAAACATGTATGAAAATGGGTCATTGGTGATTTTTTAGCGGCAGCTTGTCACGTGACCAAGCACATGAGGTTTACGTGGTTGTCTTAGCTACCGTCAGTGTCTTAACGCTGATGTCGCGGGGATTTATTTTTATTATTCTTATTTTGTTAGCTTTAAGCCCAGAGGAAAGAAGTGTTAGAACGAAGAACGTTGTTCGTGCAATATCTCTTGTTTGATCAATAACAAACTCTCATTTGGTACTAATAAGTTTGTGAGATGATATCTTTCAGGAATAAACAGGTACGATCAAGTTGTGACTCAAAACGATGCAAAAAATCAACATGAACAGTTGATTTCAGTCTTTAACCATTGATGGTCATGAGGCAACCATCGATAGTCCACAGGTCATCGATAGACTACAGTCAACAATCTATGTTTTTCAGAAATGAGAAATCGAACCATCGATGGACTACAGTCAACCATCGATGGACTACAGTCAACAATTTATGAATTCATGAAACCAGAATTTGTACAATCGATGGACTACAAGGAACCATCGATGATCAGCATCAACCATTGATGATCGGGTTTAACCATCGATTGTTTGGACGCGTTTTGATAAATTTTCAGATTTAATCTCAACCGTTTGATCACAGATTTGATCTCCTATTTGAATACTGATTAGAGGACTTCTTTCCAATGCAATCAATGTCTATTTAAAGAGGGGTGGGAGAAGAGATTAACAACAAGAAAGAGAGAGGAGATTTGCATCAGTTTGAAAGATCAAATTCTAGGGTTTGTGAGAGTTTGAGTAAGAATTTGATTCTCTGAGCCTCGTTCAACTTCTTCTCGTTGCGCTCAATATCGAGAGATTGTTTCAGCGAGGAGAAGTGTCATTTGTGTTCAACTTCAACATCGCTTCTTCACGGATCTTCTACGTCATCGATTTGAAGGGTTGCTTGTTAAAAGGGCTGTAAAATCTTTTCAATTGCTCTTTAATTATTTTTAGGGTTGGTCTTGTATTTCAAACTTGCGAGTTTGATGGCGTACTCAAGCCGGGATAATTGAGGGTTGGCTTGCTCAAGCCAGGGTAATTGAGTGTGGCTAGCTAAGGCTAGATTTCTTCTGGTCATTGTGAGAAGTTGGGTATCTCGACTAGTTTCAAGTAGACTCGAGGTTCCTGTTTGTAAAGCCTACTAAATCGGGTTTTGATTCAGGGATAACTCCGGTCATAGTGAAGAAGGTCCTTCGGGAGAAGGAATAGTAGATGTAGGATTTTGATCCGAACCACTATACAAATCTCGTGTGTTCCTGTGTTTGGTTGCTCTTAGTTTTTAATTTTTTTCCATTGCAAATCTGTGTCTATCCGAAAAATTTATAGCAATCATATTCATCCCCCTCCCCCCTCTAGGCTTGCATCATGTTTCTAACAAATGGTATCAGAGCCTCGTTACCCATCTTTAGCTATCACAACCTAGGGTAGAGATGTCAAGCCTTACCACCTCTTCAGCTTTTCCTGAAGGACACACCGTTGACCGACCCCCACTTTTCGATGGCACCAATTACACATATTGAAAAGCATATATGAAAATTTTTCTATTGTCCACTAGTTTCGATGTTTGGGAAAGTGTAGAACATGGGTATAAGGAACCTACTACTGAGGTAGATGGTGTTACAGTTGTTCTACCTAAGGATAAGTGGACTCCACAGGATAAATAAATTTACTCTTATAATTCAAAATCCATGAATACTTTATATTGCTCACTTACTACTGAAGAATTTAATCGTGTTTCTAATTGTTCTACTGCACAGGAATTTTGGAAAACACTTGAAGTCACACACAATGGAACTTCATAGGTAAAGGAGGCAAAGCTCGCAATACTGGTAAGCAAATATGAGAATTTCAAGATGAAGGCATCGAAAAGCATATGGGAGATGTTCACACAATTTATTGATATCGTGAATAAATTAAAATCATTAGGGAAGGAGTACGACAATAAGGAGCTATGCAGAAAAATACTCTGTTCTCTATCACGGCATTGGGAACCAAAGGTAATAGCAATAGAAGAACTTCAAAATTTTTCTAAACTTACTCTTGATGATTTTGTAGGCAATCTCATCACTTATGAAGTCCAATTGAAAAAGAGAGAAGATGCCTCAGAAGAAGATTCTAAGATGTTGTTAGCTTTACGTTCAAAGAAAGAAAAATCTCGATCGAAGATGAAGATAGATTCAGACTCTAGTTCAGATGATGAAGATGATCAATCTGCGCTTATTGCAAAAGGGTTCAAGTCTTTTCTGAAATCAAAGAAAGGACAGAAATATCTTTAGAAAAGACGAAATCAATCTAATAAACAAGTAAACAATAACTCTTTAAGTGATTCTGAAACTGATCCTATTTGTCTTCGTTCGCGAGGAAATCAGTCATTACAAAAATCAATGTCGCTTGAACCGAAAAGAAAAGAAGGAGGGCAAGAGTCTTAAAGTTACAACATGGGATATATCGGTGAGGATGAGTCCAAGGCGATACAAGTAAAGATGACAAACAAGGGAATAAGTGTCTAATGGGAAAAGACGCTTTATTTTAGATTCAGATCATAATAACTCAAGTGGTTCCGATAGTGAGTATTAGGATGAAGAAATATAGCCTTCTTATGATGAGCTTTATTCTAAATATAAATAGATGTTAATTCATTTGAAAAATATAGGTCATAAATATGAAGAGATTAACAACAAGAAAGAGAGAGGAGATTTGCATCGGTTTGAAAGATCAAATTCTAGGGTTTGTGAGAGTTTGAGTAAGAATTTGATTCTCTGAGCCTCGTTCAACTTCTTCTCGTTGCGCTCAATATCGAGAGATTGTTTCAGCGAGGAGAAGTGTCATTTGTGTTCAACTTCAACATCGCTTCTTCACGGATCTTCTACGTCATCGATTTGAAGGGTTGCTTGTTAAAAGGGCTGTAAAATCTTTTCAATTGCTCTTTAATTATTTTTAGGGTTGGTCTTGTATTTCAAACTTGCGAGTTTGATGGCGTACTCAAGCCGGGATAATTGAGGGTTGGCTTGCTCAAGCCAGGGTAATTGAGTGTGGCTAGCTAAGGCTAGATTTCTTCTGGTCATTGTGAGAAGTTGGGTATCTCGACTAGTTTCAAGTAGACTCCAGGGTCCTGTTTGTAAAGCCTACTAAATCGGGTTTTGATTCAGGGATAACTCCGGTCATAGTGAAGAAGGTCCTTCGGGAGAAGGAATAGTAGATGTAGGATTTTGATCCGAACCACTATACAAATCTCGTGTGTTCCTGTGTTTGGTTGCTCTTAGTTTTTTATTTTTTCCATTGCAAATCTGTGTCTATCCGAAAAATTTATAGCAATCATATTCATCCCCCTCCTCCCTCTAGGCTTGCATCATGTTTCTAACAAATGGTATCAGAGCCTCGTTACCCATCTTTAGCTATCACAACCTAGGGTAGAGATGTCAAGCCTTACCACCTCTTCAGCTTTTCCTGAAGGACACACCGTTGACCGACCCCCACTTTTCGATGGCACCAATTACACATATTGAAAAGCATATATGAAAATTTTTCTATTGTCCACTAGTTTCGATGTTTGGGAAAGTGTAGAACATGGGTATAAGGAACCTACTACTGAGGTAGATGGTGTTACAGTTGTTCTACCTAAGGATAAGTGGACTCCACAGGATAAATAAATTTACTCTTATAATTCAAAATCCATGAATACTTTATATTGCTCACTTACTACTGAAGAATTTAATCGTGTTTCTAATTGTTCTACTGCACAGGAATTTTGGAAAACACTTGAAGTCACACACAATGGAACTTCATAGGTAAAGGAGACAAAGCTCGCAATACTAGTAAGCAAATATGAGAATTTCAAGATGAAGGCATCGAAAAGCATATGGGAGATGTTCACACAATTTATTGATATCGTGAACAAATTAAAAGCATTAGGGAAGGAGTACGACAATAAGGAGCTATGCGAAAAATACTGCTCTCTATCACGCATTGGGAACCAAAGGTAATAGCAATAGAAGAACTTCAAAATTTTTCTAAACTTACTCTTGATGATTTTGTAGGCAATCTCATCACTTATGAAGTCCAATTGAAAAAGAGAGAAGATGCCTCAGAAGAAGATTCTAAGATGTTGTTAGCTTTACGTTCAAAGAAAGAAAAATCTCGATCGAAGATGAAGATAGATTCAGACTCTAGTTCAGATGATGAAGATGATCAATCTGCGCTTATTGCAAAAGGGTTCAAGTCTTTTCTGAAATCAAAGAAATGACAGAAATATCTTTAGAAAAGACGAAATCAATCTAATAAACAAGTAAACAATAACTCTTTAAGTGATTCTGAAACTGATCCTATTTGTCTTCGTTGCAGGAAATCAGGTCATTACAAAAATCAATGTCGCTTGAACCGAAAAGAAAAGAAGGAGGGCAAGAGTCTTAAAGTTACAACATGGGATATATCAGCTGAGGATGAGTCTGAAGCTGATACAAGTAAAGATGACAAACAAGGGAATAAGTGTCTAATGGGAAAAGACGTTTTATTTTTAGATTCAGATCATAATAACTCAAGTGGTTCTGATAGTGAGTATTCGGATGAAGAAATATAGCCTTCTTATGATGAGCTTTATTCTAAATATAAATAGATGTTAATTCATTTGAAAAATATAGGTCATAAATATGAAGAAACTAAAAAGAAGAATACAAATTTGAAGAAAGAAAATAAACTTTTGTCAAAGAACGTTAAATTTTCCTCTTCAAATTTGAATTATTAATTTAACCTCTCTTGAGTGCATGAAATGTTCTAAGTTACAATATCAAGTTTCTTGTTTATCTAAGCAACTCGAAAATATTCAATGTGAAAAGAGAAATTAGTTGCTAAGATAAATGAGTTATTTTATAATTAATCATCTGAACAAATTAAGTTTGAAACTCGATGCACAATAATTAATTCCGAAAATGAACAACTAAAGTCCAAAATTATTGATTTGGAAGAAGCCGTGAAGAATTTTTGGAATCATCATCGTCTCTTTTGTTTTAGAATCAAATCAATTTGAAAAAAGTGAGTTTTCTAAACCCTAGCTTTTGTTCTTCGAATTTCTTGGGTTTTAATGTGTTTTTATGGGCATAAATTGCATGTTTAGATACAAGAAAATTGAGTTTGTACACAAGTTTTGATCAATTTAGGGCAAAACTTTGTCGGGTTTAGTTCTTGGATCATTGATGGTCGAAGAACACCATCGATGATTGACAGTCATCCATCGATGGTCAGAAGGTTGAAACTGCATGTTTTTACTCTTTTTCATTTTATTTACTCAATTTTCTTTGTTTCTAAGCTATCCTTGGTATATTCTCTATGCTAATATATGATTGTTTGATTTTGTAGAGAATGTCTGGTGAGTGTAGACGGTTAAAATATACTCTATTGGATCAATCCTGAGTCCGAGTCTAAGAAGTAAACACCCATGGGTTAAACACTTCAGATGGGCTCAAGCATCAACATATGGTAGGCCATAGTGAAGTTCACTTGGATCACATGTGAACATGACTGCATCCGAGCCAAAGAGGACCTAAGTCCGAGTCAATCCTCAAGTCGGACTCTGGGCCGAGTCGAAAGGCATCCTCAAGTCTGCCAAGCCGATAAACGAGTTCAAGTCAGATTCTGAGTCAAATCTGAACTTATCAGCAAAGCTCGCCCAAGCCATAGCGAAGCTCGCTATCAAGACCAAGTCAAAGTGAAGCTTCTAACGAGGCTCCCCCAAAATGAGCTTCACCCAAATAGTCTACATGGGACACATAGTGAAGTTCGCTGAAGCCATAGCGAAGTTCGCCGAAGCCGAAGCCGTAGCGAAGCTCACCAAAGATGTAGCGAAGCTCACCCAAGTAGCAGCGAGCTTCGCCTAGTAGTCCACGTGGGCCGTGTCACCCATTCTGGCGAACCTCGTCCACGGCCGTTATCGGCGAACCTCGCCCATAACCGTTCTCAGAAGCTACTTTTAAGGAAGCGGTTAATGATCACTAACTCACCCATAACAAGGAGAATTAATGACCACTAACTCACCCATTTAAGGAGAGTTAAGGCCTACTAACTCACCCACTTAATGCTCCTAAGCCTATAAATAGGCGTGATCAACAGGGCACAAGAGGAGAGAGGTGGAGGAAAGGTCTTGGGGCTAGACTCTTTGCCATTGAGAAAAGAGAGAGAAAGATTTAGAGGCTACATTGACAAAATGACCATCTCTCCTCCATTCTCATTGATCTTCATAGATCATTATCATCGGCTAATCATTTGGTCTGATCAACCATCCTTGTGAGAAAGGATTCATTAATATCTCTTCATCTAGAGAAGACTGTGCTATCTTTCAAGAGATTAGAGACCATCAATCAGTGAAAAACACATCGTCTTAGTCGGACCGTCAATAGAGTACAAGATCGACGTTCCACCGGCACACAGAAAAGAACCCCAGGAAATATAATTTTTCCTTTCTTTCATTGTAATCATTTTATTGTAATCTGCGTCAATTGCAATACAAAAAGACTCGAAACAGGATGGCGACTCTGCTGGGGACTTCCTTCTCAACCGACGAGAAGATTGTGTCACAGTCCGACACTAAGACCCTCGGGTCTTTCGATGAATCGCTGGTCATTGAATTTGACCAAGTGAAGTTCGACGAACTCATTTCCTCAAACCAATCTTCGACGACAACTGTGAGGAGTTATCGCAAAATTTGTTGTAGTGTGAACCTAGGGTCAAAATCGACCCTCGCATACGTCAAGGTGAACTCCGCCAAAGACAGTTTGAGATTCGCTGGAAGCCAAATGAACTTCACCCAGAGTGAAGACAACTCCAGTTTCACCTACGACAAGGCGAGCCTCACTGAAGATAGCCCCAACCTCACCGAAAGCATAACGAACTTCGCCAAGAGCAAGACAAGCCTCTCTGAGGATAGCCCCAGTCTCGCCAATGACAGCCCCAACTTCACTGGAGGCAGGGTGAACTTTGGCCAAAGTGAAGACAACCCCAGCTTCGCCCAAAGCGAAGCCAACCACGCTAGAAGTAGTCTCAATGTCACTGGAGGAAAAATAAGCTTTGCCCCGAGCGAAGCCTTAGCGACCCTCTCCCCGAGCGAAGGACATGACTCTCTAACGTCCCTCAAATTTGGACGTCAGTCAACAACCCCTCTGGGGGTTCTCTTTAAAGCGTCTCGCAATGCTCATCGTGATTCCTTAAAGATTAACAAGCGGCAATAGCTATCTCAAAAGAACAAGGCTGCTTTCGACCTTGATCTCCAAGAGTTCACGGTTAATATGACCAGTGTAACCCAAGAAGATGATGATAGCACATCAGATCCAGAGACCAATGGTGTCTATCACCTTACTAGATCGAGACGGGGGGTAGCTATCCCCTTGGACTACTCTATTTTGAGGTCGCCTGTTCGATGAACTCCTTTACAAGCGGATCATCCTTTTGATAACGACGTTAACTCGGCCATAGCGTCAAACACAACTCCTAACTCAAGTCAAGAGCAGGAGTGGACAACCAACATGGCAGACAAAGACGCCATCGATGATCTAATTCACGGGATGGAGGCCCAAAAGAAGGCATCCGACGAGCACTTAGACTGACTCGAAAATATGCTTCAATAACTGCTACTCACTTCCCAGCCCCTTGCGAGCACTTCAAAAGGGAAGCAGCCAGTTAACATCTTCATCAATAAGGAGTCACTGCACCAGCAAGATGTTTTCTCCTCTCGATCAGAGTCTGAAATATCCAGTACACTGAAGACGAGGCGTAAATTGAAAATGCTCAAAAGTCTCCAAAACCAGCTCAATGCTCTTACATAGAGGGCCGAGCTAAGGAAGGTTGGAATCGCTCGACCTTATCTCATCGAATGGGACTCTGTTCTCTATCTGATGAAGTTTAAGCCGCCAACATTTCACACGTTCAATGGCAAAGGTCCCCCGAACCAACACATCTACTACTTCCATCAGCAAACGGGAAATGTAGTAGGGAATGACGCCATCAAGGCGCGACTTTTCATTGGCACCCTTTACGGGGTAGCCTTTGACTGGTTCCAAAATCTGGCTTAAGGATCTATCAAATCTTGGGCTGATTTGGAATCGTAGTTCTTGTCCTAATTCCATGATGACCAATCTGATGTAACAATGGTCAGACTCCTTTTTGAAAAATAGAAGGAGAGTGATTCAGTCAGAGATTACATTGAACAGTTTCGTAACCTGTCTTTACGATGCCGAGACATGCCATTGTCGATGTTGCTCCAGACATGCCGGCATAACTTTCTCAGCTCAGTGGAAGCCCACATGGGTGCTGTCAAGGCTAACTCGTGGAAAGATGTGATTGAGCAGGCAGCAATTATCTAGAAATCCGTGAGAGATTCAATCAATACAATTCGTGGTCAAGCGATGAAGACGATGATAGTGAGACAAGACAATCCCCTGATGATGAGAATGAGACGGGACAATCCTCTTGATCAAAGTTCAACACTCTCCAAATCTCGTTGAGCAGAACTGCCAACCCAACCTCCTACGGCTATGGCAACGCTTCTTCAACAACACCAAACCAGCCTTCTATGGCTATAGCAATGCTTCTTCAACAACGCTTCTTTAGCAACGCCAACCCAGCCTTCTACGACTATGGCAACGCTTCTTCAGCAATGCCAGACCAGCATTTACGACTTCGCATGAGCCCTTAAAGGCAACACCATTTTCTTTGGTATGTTCAATAGTACAACCTCTGCCGAAGCAACTAGTCGTCAAGTTCAACATCACACCTCTGACGACAGTCTTTACACCCTACATGACATCAGAAGTTAGCCCTCTGTGGGTACTCATGATGAAGCAAGAATCTCTGAGTTCCAGGCTTATGAAATCATTATGTCCCTAAGTGGGAACTATATTTCAACGGCGCATCGTAATGGAGCCATTATCACAGGTGGGGGGGGTAGTGCTCTTCACTCCCCATAGTCGCGTCATTCCTCGGACATATTCATTGACCGAGCCTTATTCTACCGTCATTAAGAATCACCCTTGCCGAGAAGATGACAATCGAAGAACATCATCAAAAGCGTCTCCAAGAACTAGAGGCACTAGATGAATTGAGACTTCAAGCTCAACAACGAATCGAGATCTACCAGTCACGGATTTCAAGAGCCTTTAACAGGAGAGTCAGAGAACGATCCTTCAAAGAAGGTGACCTGGTCTTAGCCGTTCGTCGACCCATGGTCATGACGCATAAGACTAAAGAAAAATTCCAACCCAAATGGGAAGACCCATTTGTAGTAGAGACAGTCTACTCAAATAGAGCATACCACCTAATTGACCAAAATGGCAATAGGCTCATGGCGCCAATCAACGGAAATTTCTCAAGAAGTATTACCCTTGATCCTAGCCAATTTCATCTCCCCACAGAGATATTGGTCACGTTCAAGTTTCCACCTCTGACCGTAAGTCTTGATCATCTTGATCCAAAATCAAATCAAAATCCCTAACGAGTCATCAAGTTAACATCACATCTCTACTTGACTCCAAATGCATTACCACCGTCATGTTAACATTACACCTCTGAATGGTTTCCACCCAAATGATCCGACCGGTTAACATTACACCTCTGTCGTTCATTTCATTTGGCACGTTAACATTACACCTCTGTCAAAATTCCTTAGTACTGTTATGTTAACATTACACCTCTGAACAGTACTAATTCCACAAACCTGATACGTTAACATTACACCTCTATCGGTTTGATTCTGTCGACTGGTTAACATTACACCTCTGTCGACTTATCTTGTCAAATTCGACCAGTTAATATTACACCTCTGTCGATTCGCTCTTGTAAAAAATTAATTAGTTAACATTACACTTCCATCAATTTCCTACCATTAAGTTAACATTACACTTTCAAACGGTAGTCGTTCTTTGGACTCTTTTGAACCGACTGGTTAACATTACACCTTTGTCGGTCATTTCATTTGGCACGTTAACATTACACCTCTGTCAAAATTCCTTAGTACTGTTAAGTTAACATTACACCTCCAAACTGTACTAATTCTACAAACCTGATACGTTAACATTACACCTCTATCGGTTTGATTCTGTCGACTGGTTAACATTACACCTCTGTCGACTTATCTTGTTGAATTCGACCGGTTAACATTACACCTCTGTCGACTTATCTTGTTGAATTCGACCGGTTAACATTACACCTCTATCAATTCGCTCTTGTCAAAAATCGATTAGTTAACATTACACTTCCATCGATTTCCTACTATTAAGTTAACATTACACTTCCAAACGGTAGTTATCATTTGGACTCCTTTGAACCTACTGATTAATATTACACCTCTGTCGGTCATTACATTTGGCACGTTAACATTACACCTCTGTCAAAAGTCCTTAGTACTGTTATGTTAACATTACACCTCCGAACAGTACTAACTCTACAAATCTGATACGTTAACATGACACCTCTATCGGTTTGATTACGTATTTGGTTAACATTACACCTCTGTCGACTTATCTTGTTGAATTGACCGGTTAACATTACACCTCTGTCAATTCGCTCTTGTCAAAAATTGATTAGTTAACATTACACTTCCATCGATTTCCTACCGTTAAGTTAACATTACACTTCCAAACGGTAGTCATCCTTTGAACTCCTTTGAACCGACTGGTTAAGATTACACCTCTGTCGGTTATTTCATTTGGCTTGTTAACATTACACCTCTATCAAAATTCCTTAGTACTGTTATGTTAACACTACACCTCTGAACAGTACTAATTTTACAAACTTGATACGCTAACATTACATCTCTATCGGTTTGATTACGTCGACTAGTTAACATTACACCTCTGTCGACTTATCTTGTCGAATTCGACCGTTAACATTACACCTCGTCAATTCGCTCTTGTCAAAATTGATTAGTTAACATTACACTTCCATCAATTTCCTACCATTAAGTTAACATTACACTTCCAAGCGGTAGTTATCATTTGGACTCCTTTGAACCGACCGTTAACATTACACCTCTGTCGGTCATTTCATTTGGCACGCACATTACACCTCTATCAAAATTCCTTAGTACCGCTATGTTAACATTACACCTCCAAACTGTACTAATTCTACAAACCTGATACGTTAACATTACACCTCTATCGGTTTGATTCTGTCGACTGGTTAACATTACACCTCTGTCGACTTATCTTGTTGAATTCGACCGGTTAACATTACACCTCTATCAATTCGCTCTTGTCAAAAATCGATTAGTTAACATTACACTTCCATCGATTTCCTACTATTAAGTTAACATTACACTTCCAAACGGTAGTTATCATTTGGACTCCTTTGAACCTACTGGTTAATATTACACCTCTGTCGGTCATTACATTTGGCACGTTAACATTACACCTCTGTCAAAAGTCCTTAGTACTGTTATGTTAACATTACACCTCCGAACAGTACTAACTCTACAAATCTGATACGTTAACATGACACCTCTATCGGTTTGATTCTGTCGACTGGTTAACATTACACCTCTGTCGACTTATCTTGTCGAATTCGACTGGTTAACATTACACCTCTGTCAATTCGCTCTTGTCAAAAATTGATTAGTTAACATTACACTTCCATCGATTTCCTACCGTTAAGTTAACATTACACTTCCAAACGGTAGTCATCCTTTGAACTCCTTTGAACCGACTGGTTAAGATTACACCTCTGTCGGTTATTTCATTTGGCTTGTTAACATTACACCTCTATCAAAATTCCTTAGTACTGTTATGTTAACACTACACCTCTGAACAGTACTAATTTTACAAACTTGATACGTTAACATTACATCTCTATCAGTTTGATTCTGTCGACTAGTTAACATTACACCTTTGTCGATCTCTCCAAACCTCTAATAAGATTATGAGGTTAAACTATTTCCTAACCTCCAATGGGGTTATGAGGTTAAACTATTTCTTAACTTCCGACTGGTATACGAGGTTAAACTGCTCCCTACACTCCAATGAGTATACGAGTATAAACTGCTTCTCCATGCTCCAACGTTTGAAGAGATTTAACTGTGTAGACTCCAACAGGTACATGAGTATAAACTGTTTCCTGTGTTCCAACCATACAAGAGCCTAAACTGTGGACACCATGAAGCTCCCTAGCTCGGTCGAGATGATGGAATACTCCAGCTACGTACGAGTATAAACTATGGTTAAACATCCGGCTATACTCCAGCAGTTATGCCAAGATCCAGCTATATTCTAGCAGATACACAAACATTTAGACACACTCCAGTAACTTCGCTCCAAATATGGGTTCCAAACATAGAATTGGGTGGAATCTTAACAACAAGCACTTCAAAATGCAACCTAGCATTCAACCAAGATGAGTCCAACAATGAAAAGCCACGTTCAACAGTACACCTCTGGCAGCCAAGTAGTCAAATGGAGATATTTCAGCCTAAGAAAGATGACCAAAACTACGTTCAACAGTACACCTTTGACGATTATCCAAAGTATTTCGTTCCTTGTTACAAGTTTGAATACAGGATCACGAAAACTTTGGGGGAGGGGTCTTGTAGATGGTTAAAATATACTTTATTGAACCAATCCTGAGTCCGAGTCTAAGAAGTAAACACCCATGGGTTAAACACTTCAGATGGGCTCAAGCATCAGCATATGGTAGGCTACAGCGAAGTTCACTTGGATCACATGCGAATATGACTGTATCCGAGCCAAAAAGGACCGGAGTCCGAGTCAATTCTCAAGTCAAACTCTAGGCCGAGTCAAAGGGCATCCTCAAGTCAGCCAAGCCAATAAACGAGTTCAAGTCAGATTCTGAGTTAAATATGAACTTATCAGCAAAGCTCGCCCAAGCCCTAGCAAAGCTCGCTATCAAGACCAAGTCAAAGTGAAGCTTCTAGCGAGGCTCGTCCAAAACGCGCTTTGCCCAAATAGTCTACATGGGACACATAACGAAGTTCGCCGAAGCCATAGCGAAGTTCGATGAAATAAAGCGGCGCGTGAAGCTCACCAAAGATGTAGCTAAGCTCCCCAGCGTGAGCCGACCCGATAGTCCACGTGGGCGGTGTCACCCATTCTGGCGAACCTCATCCATGGCCGTTATCGGCGAACCTCGCCCATAAATGTTCTCAGAAGCTACTTTTAAGGAAGGTTAATGATCACTAACTCACCCATAAAAAGGGGAGTTAATGATCACAAACTCACCCATTTAAGGGGAGTTAAGACCCACTAACTCACCCACTTAATGCTCCTAAGCCTATAAATAGGCATGATCAACAGGGCACGAGAGGAGAGAGGTGGAGGAAAGGTCTTGGGGCTAGACTCTTTGCCATTGAGAGAGAGAGAGAGATTTAGAGGCTACATTGACAAAAAGCCCATCTCTCCTCTATTCTTATTGATCTTCATAGATCATTATCATCGGCTAATCATTTGACCTGATCAACGATCATTGTGAGAAAGGATTCGTTAATATCTCTTCATCCAGAGAAGATTGTGCTATCTTCCGAGAGATTAGAGATCATCAATCAACGAAAAATATATCGTCTTAGTCGGACCGTCAACGGAGTACAAGATCGACGCTCCATCGGCACATAGAAAAAATGCCAGGAAATATAATTTTTTCCTTTATTTCGTTGTAATCCTTTTATTGCAATCTTTATTGCAATCTGTGTCAGTTGCAATATAAAAAGACCTGAAATAGTGGGAAGAGAGTTCGATCCTCACAGTCTACTTCTCAAGATCTGATTGAGAAGTATTAGAAACTCAACATCATATACGAGCATGGATTAGATGTACCTCATTTATAGGAATATGTGAATCTGGTCGGACTGTTGGACATCATCAGACTGGGTTCGATGAAGAATAATGGAGGGGAGAAGGCCAATGTTACATGGATTTGAGAGTTCTATAAGAACTACAATCGGGCCTACGGATCTACAGAGGCGAGGACTATAGTCAGAGGGCAAGAGATTAAGATCAGTGTTGACTACATCCGCAGGCTTCTTCATTTTCCTCTGCCACAACTAGAGTGTCCCGACGTTTTTTAATTTTCTGAGAACATCACCGTAGGTTCTCCAGAGTATACCTATATGGCTGAGTATCTTTCAGAGCATTTCACTTCAGAGGTATTCAACTTAGATTACCTAAAACCTGAGTATATTCTTCCTAACCTCTTTCTTAAGTTTGATTTATACCTTAGTGCTGCTCACACCACTTTGACAGTTAGAGATATCATCCTACTTTATTGGTTAGCCACGGGTAGTCTTTTGATCCAGCTCAGATTATCTTTATCTGGATGTCATCTGTAGCTACTACAGCTAGGGAGATGGTGGAGAAGAGGAAGAAGCAGAATACCCAGTTAGTTTACCCCTTCCTGATCACCCATATCTGCAGAGACTAGAGGGTCCCAACTTTGCCTTCAGATTAGATGGAGAAGGGAGAGCTGCCTTATGTGATGACACGATATTAAGAGTCTTGGGGCGAGAGGCATGACTGAGCCTCCAGCTAGTCAACCATCAGTGTCCCAGCCTACAGGTGATGATGTACTAGATCTTCAAGAGGTGGTGATGATCGATGGATGCTAGATTCACTAGGAGCGAGGGTCGAGGAGATTCAGATGGAGATGCGATCACAGCATCAGTACTATGATGCATCTCTACAGTATGTTATGAGAGCTCTTCGCCGATCAGATCCCAGTCTTGCACCACGACCAGTCTACGAAGACTTCATGCCAGAGGCAGCTCGTGCACATGGGTAGGAGATGCAGAGAGACGATGACCAGCAGTGAGGATGATGATTTTTCTTTTTCTTTTCTAGGTCCAGGTTTTTGTTTTATCTTTCTTTATTTTTTAGTTATTTATTATAGTTTTATTCTAGACCTGTATATTCTGATGCATGATGAGATACATTGGCATGTACTAACTTTTTGCACTCATTTTATAATTGTGTAGCTAGTAATCATATGCATGATCATCATACTGTTGTATGTATATATATATTAGATTTGATAGTTTTCTTATTTTTGGTTTTATTTTATTTTTCTTGATTTTTGGTTCTTTTCATATATCAAAACAAAATAAAATTTCACTTTTGGAAATTTTTTTTCTTTATTTTTCATTTTTTTAAAATAAAATATAAAAAATTGAAACTTGCATATGTATATGCTTTTACATGAAATATTCAGATAGGGTTATCTATTGGTACATAGGCATGAGTTTTATCATGTTGGTTCATATATGTTTTCACAATATATCTATATTATATGTGCACACAAAGTTTTACATATTTGATTGAAAAACATGATGTTTAATGATATTCTTCATATTATTTTTCACATCTTAGTATAATCTTATCATGTTTAGTTTTGTAAAAGTAGGAATAAATATTTTTGTATGTTGTTCATAAAGTATTTTGGATATATCAAACATGTTTTGAGCTTAATTTTTATACTTGAATCTGACACCAATATTTCTCTTAGTGTACAAAAGTACATATATGCTATAAAACATCAAGCAAAAAGAGTGTATTAAGTAAAAAATGGTGAAAGACTCACACTCTATAAATTCATGATAAAATTGAGTGTAATTATTAAAAGATGGTCAAAGACTCACACTCGTGGATATAAATGTGCAATATCTCAAGGGTATCCATCCTATGCTAAATATTTTCTATATTTAGAGATGATGTACATTGCCCTCCAAACACTATCGTTCTTCCTCTTAAAATTCCTATATGGTTGAGGTGATAGATCAAGATTTTGAACCTTTTCTAAAGATTGAGATAATTCAAGTTGTGTAAGAACAGAAGCTCAAACTAGAAGATATATCTGAAATTGTTTTATGATCTAATATAATTACTTTTATTATCATTTTACAAACTTTTCATTGATATCTTCATAGTTTTTATGTGAATTTTCATATGACTTATTATCATATTTCATGTGTTTTAAAGTTCTATATGTATTTCTCGTGCTATTTTCTATAAAAAATTTATGGCGTTATGTATTTCTCTTTCTTACACCTTTGGAGAATTTTTATTTAGATTTTCAGGTCTATTGTGTATCCTAGGTGTCGTTTCTTTTGATAACAACAAAAAGGGGGAGAAAATGGGAAATTTGAAAACTTTCTGAGTTTGATTATGAGTTTTGTCAAGTGATTTCAAAGTGACAAATGGTCTTTCTATTTGCTTGTTTTTAGGGGAAATTTTCATTTTTCTTTTCGAACAAAGAGTTTCGTGTTTCTTTTCTTTAGAGGGAGTTTCTGGATTACCTATTCTTTTTCATGTATGCATATTTTGTAGGGGGAGTTTACATTGCATATCATACATGTCATATATTTATCTTGAACTGAATATATATATTTAACCATGTTTTTACTTTATGGATTTAAATTTCAAGTTTTGTTATTATCAAAAGGGAGAGATTGTTAGAACGTTATTCATTTGCTTGTTTTTAGGGGGAGTTTTCATGTTTGTTTTCAAATAAAGAGTATCATGTTTCTTTGCTTCAGGGGGAGTTTCTGGATTACCAGTTCTTTTCATATATGCATATTTTGTAGGGGGAGCTTACATTGCATATCATACATGTCATATATTTATCTCGAACTGAATATATATCTCACCATATTTTTTTACTTTGCAGATTTTAAATTTCGAGTTTTGTTATTATCGGAAGGGGGAGATTGTTAGAACTTTGTTTGGGATGAACGTTATTCATGTAATATCTCTTGTTTGATCAATAACAAACTCTCATTTGGTACTAATAAATTTGTGAGATGATATATTTTAGGAATAAATAGGTACGAACAAGTTGTGACTCAAAACGATACAAAAATCAGCATGAACAGTTGATTTCAGCCTTTAACCATCGATGGTCACGAGGCAACCATCGATGCTCCACAAGTCATCAATGGACTACAATCAACAATCTGTATTTTTCAGAAATGAGAAATCGAACCATCGATGGACTACAGTCAACCATCGATGATCGCTTCAACCATCGATGGACTACAGTAAACAATCTGTGAATTCTAAAATTAGAATTTGCACAATCGATGCACTACAGGGAACTATCAATGATCAGCATCAACCATCGATGATCGAGTTTAACCATTAATTGTTTGGATGCATTTTGGCAGATTTTCAGATTTAATCTCAGCCGTTTGATCACAGATTTGATCTCCTATTTCAACACTGATTAGAGGACTTCTTTCCAATGCAATCAAGGTCTATTTAAAGAAAGATTGGAGAAGAGATTAACAACAAGAAAGAAGAAGCAGATTTGCATAAGTTTGAGAGATCAAGTTCTAGGGTTTGTGAGAGTTTGGGTAAGAATTTGATTCCCTAGGCCTCGTTCAACTTTTTCTCGTCGCGCTCAATATCGAGAAATTGTTTCAACGAGGAGAAGTGCCCTTTGTGTTCGACTTCAACACCACTTCTTCACTAATTTTCAACGTCATCGATTTGAAGGGTGGCTTGTTAAAAGTGTAAGATCTTTTTAATTGCGCTTTAATTATTTTTAGAGTTAGTCTTGTATTTCAAACTTGCAAGTTTGACGGCGTACTCAAGCCAGGGTAATTGAGGATTGGCGTGCTCAAGCTAGGGTAATTGAGTGTGGCTAGCTAGGGCTAGATTTTTTCTGATCATTGTGAGGAGTTGAGTATCTCGACTAGTTTCAGGTAGACTCCAGGGTCCTGTTTATAAAGCCTACTAAATCGGGTTGTGATTCAGGAATAACTCCGGTCATAGTGAAGAAGGCCCTTCGTGAGAAGGAAGAGTGGACGTAGGATTTTGATCCGAACTACTATAAAAATCTCATGTGTTACTGTGTTGGTTGCTCTTAGTTTTTTATATTTTATTTTTTGCTGCATATTATGTGTCTATCCGAAAAATTTATAGCAATCCTATTCCCCTCTAGGCTTGCATCCTGTTTCCAACAAGAAGAAAGAGAAGAAGATCTAATTTGAAAACTAAACCTGCCCACTTCAGTAGAGTATCCCTAAGTTGAATCCTAGGGAGACAAGAAGGAGAAGAAAGCCCAATTTTAAAAGACTAAAAGACTACTTTTGAATTATAACTTCAATGCTTTCCCCTTTGTAACAATATCAATGAAGCCATCTACTTCTGCCATGTCAGCTTAATGTTTTTTGTCACGTGATATGCTGTTGGAGAAATTGGTCGGCGACGAACTTTTGGGCCTTATTGTCCAATCAGACAACTTTTAATACCTTGTAGTTGCTGGAGGAAAAAACTTGGTCATTTTATTCCACTTAAAAAATCAATTTTGTTGTTTAGCCGATAAACAAAGCTCACAAGAGTAATGCGCAACGCTTGTCAAAGTTCAAGGGTTTTTTGAAGTTAATCCAAAGTTACATCGCAATGGAATTATAAGACTTAATTTTCATTAAGGTAACATCAAGAAATTACCATGTGATGTATTCTTTTTCAAGAAATTACTATGTGATGCTTATGTAATATAAACTACCAAAATTTCGTTCAGCTAAAATTTTCAAACTAACCTCTCAACCATCCGTGTATGGTATAGATTATTCTATTTGTATGAGGTGTTCTGATAAAATCTGCATTGTTGAAAAACCTCTAAAAAAAGCTTCAAATGCGACAAAAAGATAAAAATTTCGCTTTTATTAGATTAGTATAAAAAACCACATAAAGACGAAAAAAATCTCAGCACATTTCTCACTATCTCTTTCTAGCCTTTTTGTTCCATGCTTGTAGCCTCACCTCCAAACTATAAAAAGTGCATATTCTTCCCCTTTGGAAGTAGGGATAACAAATAGTTGCTTTTGTTAGTTTTCTCAGTGTCCGCCAAGATCCGCAGGGCAATAGAGACAATAAATTATCAGTAAATAAAATATATAATATTTATAAAAATACCTCAAGCGAACATGTTATGCAATTAGATTATCAATACCCTTTCTAATAATATCTCAAGCAAATATTTTATACAATTTTGATGGAATCTTATACAAATTTATAAGGACAAATAAAGTCATATAGCAAGTTAGAAGCTTTACCTAGCTATTTCTCTCCAAAACTTCGCTTCTTCTCTGGTCTCAGTCAAGTTACATCCTTACCCACATCTTTTTACCCTATATTTCTTATCTGTGTTTTTCTTTTCCTTTTTTAAATTTTTCTCTACATATTTCTCTTTTCTTTTTTTCCCCAATTTTTTTTCTTGGCACTGAATATGGTAGATTATAGGGTTTTCAGGATTTGATTAGAGATAAGGTAAGAGTTGGGTTTAATTAATGGATATTTAGATTTAACTAAATGGGTTTTATCAAAATATAATTGCAATTAAGTAAAAATCAACTATATTTAATGATATGCCTTTATTTAAAATACATGACATGTGCATGATAATAAAAAAATAAAAGTTATTTAAATTAATAAGTGACCTATAATGAAATTAAATAAATTAACTCAAATAATAATGCCTCAAGTGGGGGGCAATTACTTACAGTAGGGGCAATATTAGTAATAAGTCTATAAAAAAAAGTAAATTTTATATGCCTATACTAGGTATATATCCCAAAATATCCAAAATCAGTGCGGCATTAGTCCCCATTGGGTTGCATGTGGCTCCGCTACTTGTTGGTTTCAACTATTTTTTGTTGACCAAACCGAGCAAGACTAGGTTTGAAATCAAACCGAAACAACTAAATTAGTTCGGTACGGTTTGTTCAGTGTAGGACTAGACTTGTTAGGGTGAGTTAGTATTAGAACATTTTTGCTAGAACTAGGACGATAATTAGTGTGGGATAATTTTTGATAGTGGTATATTTTAGAGGGATACTTGGGAATAATATTTTAAAACAGGGTATTTTAGTGGGACAATTGTCTGTATTTCGTGACTATCAAAGTATATAAGTTATGCATGTTAATGATAAGACCATTATTTATATATGTTTAAACTTACTACTATTAATTAATAATTATTTATTTTAATATTAAGTAATCTTGAATAACTATTCGTTAGATCATAAGATATTATTATAGTAATAGTTATAATTTTTAATTTTGAAATTATTATTATGAATCTGAAAATCAAAGTTTTTCCTTTTTCTTTGCTCTACCAAATATATTTTCGCAATCTCTTAATTTCAATCAAATTTTCATAAAATATGAATTTATGATTTTTTAATTTAAATTAATTATAAAATCTAATATTTCATTAATAAAGAAAATAACAAATAAAAGAAGAGTAAGAAGATGAATGATATGATCATCTTATGGTGTGGTTTGAAGAGGATAGAGAAACAACATGTGAAAAAAATAAAAATAAAAAGATGTAGATGCATAAAAAAATTTCATGTGTCAACAAGCCACCAGCTTAATTAATTAAAGGGGGCTTAATACCTTTGAATAAGCTTTGACAATAAAATCAATTTGATGATACCTATACCTCATATATTCAACTATAACTTGAGAGTGGCCCTCCACATTAATTAATTGAGAGAGGCAATGCCTTCCCCTCTTACATTTGTCAAATTTGATGAGCACAACAAGGCTTATCAATAAAGCCTATTGTGAAGACGGTAGTACCCCATATTAATCAAAACCAATGTGAGGATGACAGCAGCTCATATAAATTTGAGAATTAAATTTGAGAGTACATGCACCCTCTACTAATCCAACACAAAGACACATGTCTTACCCCCTTATATAAACCAAATTCTCTAACTTGAAAGTATATGTCATTGGTATTGTCATGTGCTCACAGGCCTTGGCAATAAAATTTAGGGGTTTTTCTCTTTTAACCCAAAGCTTTACCCCCACTTATTTAAAAACCCACCTACTTTCATTATGGTCCATACACCCAAAAGTACAACTCCCACTTATTTATAAACCCAAAGTATCAAATACACTATATCTATATATCAGATAAAAAATAAAAGATAAATCGAAATTGCCCTTCTTCTTCTTCTCTAATAAGTACCCAGGACTGAACTTCTTTCTTCTTCTTCTTCTTCTTCTTCTTCTTCCCTAAAAATTAGTTCTAGTGTTACTATAGAAGGATCTTTGTCAAGCAGTTGACTTCCCCCAATATTCATTGTATCTTTCTTCTCCAGATCTACAAATTCCCCAATTTTAAATCTGCCCCCACACCAATGGCGTCAATCCTCTCTCCTCCGCCCAACACCGCCGCAGGATCCCTCATCAGGATCGGATCCCGCTAGATCCGGTGCGTCCATCGCCTCGACTCCGTCGCCAACAATGCTCCTCCCTCCTTCTTCCACAGCGCCATCGACTCCAACCACGCCGACTGGCAGAGCAACTGCGCCATCCTCTCCAGCAACGTCAACAACAACAACAAACCAGATGCCGAAGTCGATGACATCGTCGTCAACGGCCACAAGCCACTGTCGTCGGCAACTCTCGATCTATGAATTTCATCAACAACAACATCGCTTAGTAGTAGATGTCCAAGAGAAGTTATGCGATATTGCGGTTGGTTGAGGAGGCAATAGAGGTGTTTGATGAAATGTCCAACAGAAGTTCGGTTTTGTGCACCGTCACGATCTTAGCCCACTGCTATGCCTTCCTACGCCCTCCAGTTGCTCCTCGCTATGCTCTATTATCGCCAACACTCAACGTAATGCACAGCTAACCCTCAATCAGAAACCATTCGTCAATGCACACTAACTTTTTGACCAAATGCCTGAGAGAATCCCCCACTATTGGCATTCGATCAGATCTTCACAATTCTCTCACATTGCAGCCCAAACGGCAGATCGACTACAGCCTGCAATATGATGAACCAAGTAGTATCCAATGTATCGTGTTGTATGAAATTTTCTATATTATGTATGTATAAATGATTCGTGTGTGTATTGTATCAAATGCACCAAGTAGTATTCAATGAATTGTGTTGTATCAAATTCAGATTGTAATTGTTGTACATCAGTTTAATGCTATGTGCTTGATTGTTTAGTAGTAGATGTGTGATTATGTGCACAATGTGCTTTTTGGTCTATTGTTTATGTTGAGGAGAGGTTGGCTCACAATTTTTCAGATTTTGAAAAAGTATAGCACTTTATAGAAAAGAATAGCACCTTATGATAAAAGTATAACACTTTACTCTAAAGTATAGCACGTTATGACCAAAGTATAGCTACTTATCGCAAATGTATAGCACTTTATGGCCTCTGGATTTTCTAAAGTTACGTCGAATATATCAATTCAGTTTTTTTCTGGGCAATATATCTTAGTGATTATGCGTACAATGTGAGCTTTTTGGTCTATTGTTTTGTTGACGAGAGGTTCGCTCACAATTTTTCTATTTTTGAAACGTATAGCACTTTAAGCTATAGTATAGCACTTTATAGAAAAGAATAGCACCTTATGATAAAAGTATAACACTTTACTCTAAAGTATAGCACATTATGACATAGGTATAGCTACTTATCGAAAAAGTATAGCACTTTATCGAAAAAGTATACTTTTGCAATAAGTAGCTATACTTATGCCATAATGTGCTATACTTTGGTCCTAAGGTGCTATTCTTTTCCATAAAGTGCTATACTTTGGTGATAAGGTGCTATACCATCGCATAAAGTGCTATATGCTTCAAAATGGGAAAATTATGAGCTAACCTCTCATCAACATAGACAATAGATCAAAACCTCACATTGTACACATAATCACTAAGATATATTGCCTAAAAATTAAATTGATATATTCGACGAGTTTTAAAAATTCAGAGGCCATAAAGTGCTATACTTTTACAATAAGTAGCTATACTTATGCCATAATGTGCTATACTTTAGAGTAAAGTGCTATACTTTGGTGATAAGGTGCTATACCATCGCATAAAGTGCTATATGCTTCAAAATGGGAAAATTATGAGCTAACCTCTCACAACATAAATAATAGACTAAAAGCTCCCATTGTATACATAATCACTAAGATATATTGCCAAAAATTAAATTGATATATTCGACGTAACTTGAAAATCCAGAGGCCATAAAGTGCTATACATTTGCCATAAGTAGCTATACTTTGCCCATAACGTGCTATACTTTTGAGTAAAGTGCTATACTTTTGTCATAAGATGCTATTCTTTTCCATAAAGTGCTATAATGCTTCAAAATGGGAAAATTATGAGCTAACCTCTCCTCAACATAAACAATAGACCAAAAGCACATTGTGCACACAATCACTAAGATATATTGCCTAAAAATTAAATTGATATATTCGACGTAGCTTCAAAAATTCAGAGGCCATAAAGTGCTATACTTTTGTGATAAGTAGCTATACTTTGCCCATAACGTGCTATACTTTAGAGTAAAGTGCTATACTTTGGTGATAAGGTGCTATACCATCGCATAAAGTGCTATATGCTTCAAAATGGGAAAATTATGAGCTAACCTCTCATCAACATAGACAATAGATCAAAACCTCACATTGTACACATAATCACTAAGATATATTGCCTAAAAATTAAATTGATATATTCGACGTAACTTGAGAAAATCCAGAGGCCATAAAGTGCTATACTTTTGCAATAAGTAGCTATACTTATGCCATAATGTGCTATACTTTAGAGTAAAGTGCTATACTTTGGTGATAAGGTGCTATACCATCGCATAAAGTGCTATATGCTTCAAAAATGGGAAAATTATGAGCGAACCTCTCATCAACATAGACAATAGATCAAAAACCTCACATTGTACACATAATCACTAAGATATATTGCCTAAAAATTAAATTGATATATTCGACGTAGCTTCAGAAAGTCCAGAGGCCATAAAGTGCTATACTTTTACAATAAGTAGCTATACTTTGGCCATAACGTGCTATACTTTTGAGTAAAGTGCTATACTTTGGTGATAAGGTGCTATACCATCGCATAAAGTGCTATATGCTTCAAAATGGGAAAATTATGAGCTAACCTCTCACAACATAAATAATAGACTAAAAGCTCCCATTGTATACATAATCACTAAGATATATTGCCTAAAAATTAAATTGATATATTCGACGTAGCTTCAGAAAGTCCAGAGGCCATAAAGTGCTATACATTTGCCATAAGTAGCTATACTTTGCCCATAACGTGCTATACTTTTGAGTAAAGTGCTATACTTTTGTCATAAGATGCTATTCTTTTCCATAAAGTGCTATACTTTTTAAAAATCTGGAAAATTATGAGCTAACCTCTCCTCAACATAAACAATAGACCAAAAAGCACATTGTGCACACAATCACTAAGATATATTGCTCAGAAAAAGCTGAATTGATATATTCGACGTAGCTTCAGAAAGTCCAGAGGCCATAAAGTGCTATACTTTTGTGATAAGTAGCTATACTTTGGCCATAACGTGCTATACTTTAGAGTAAAGTGCTATACTTTGGTCCTAAGGTGCTATTCTTTTCCATAAAGTGCTATACTTTTTAAAAATCTGGAAAATTATGAGCTAACCTCTCCTCAACATAAACAATAGACCAAAAAGCACATTGTGCACACAATCACTAAGATATATTGCTCAGAAAAAGCTGAATTGATATATTCGACGTAGCTTCAGAAAGTCCAGAGGCCATAAAGTGCTATACTTTTGTGATAAGTAGCTATACTTTGGCCATAACGTGCTATACTTTAGAGTAAAGTGCTATACTTTGGTCCTAAGGTGCTATTCTTTTCCATAAAGTGCTATACTTTTTAAAAATCTGGAAAATTATCAAGTACCTAGATCTGAAATGATACAACTTCAACAATAAGGACATCCTCAACATATACATTCGAGTGGCATCATATAATATATATATATATATATAAGGATAGATTACAAAAGTATGATACTTGATACAAGGACTCGAGCATTGAAAATCCAAAATATAAAATGCAAACAAGAAATTAGCAAGACTACAGACACGTATTTTATGGAGTTCAAGGTAGGAACTCTTCCTAGCTCGAAGCTGAACAACCAGGGGAATGTTGGGGAGGCATTTGTTGATCTTCAAGCTTGAGGGCGCATGGCTGGGTTTTTTGTTTTTGTTCAAGGTACGCATAGAAAGGGGGGGCTAGGTCTGGATTGATCGCTGATGTACACTCGGATTCCGATTGGTGGCATGATGTAGATGGGTTACTCGCTTCGGCATAATAACAAACACTAGGTGTGCATGCTTTAGCGGCAAGACGTGACAGTGTCTCGGGGGGCTCGAGGGGGTGCTGATTTTTGGAATCAGTCATACACACATTCGCATCTTCCACACCATTCCCTGAAGCAAGATTTGTCCCTGAGGGTATAGGCTGATCAGCATAGGTTGGGTTGTTTTGTATGTCGGGTTCCTCCCCTGCATAATCGTAAGAGTTTGCATGAGAATCGATCCACTAGCATCCCAAGAACCTAAAATCAAAAAAAAAAAAAAGAACTTCAAATAAAATGTGAAACATGTAAAAAGGACCCAGTTAAGTGAATTCAGACCTCAAGTTGGCCATTGGCGGCGACGATGTGGAGGAAGGAGAGGTGGTTGAAGGCGGTGGTTAGCCGGAGCAATTGGGGCTTGGTGGAGAGAAAAGATGCCATGATCTCCAAGTCTCTAGCTTGAACAGTGCTAAAAATTCGTGCTCATCACTTAATGGGGTGTACGTTAGAGACTAGCCCATTCCCATCCCCACCCCCACCACTGCTCGCATTACCCCACCCCCTTGAGTCTCCAGAGCACGACAAGGGCGAATGGTATTTTGTGCCGGGAGAGAGAGTTTGAGGAGTGGGGGAGTCTGATGGGTTTATCTAGAGAAGAAAGAGAGAGATGGGTTTATCAAGAGAAGAAGAAGGTTAATTCTGGAATTTTGTATTTATTGGGGAAATACAGTATAAAGATGGAGGGTATTGTACAAATTGGGTTTGAAAATAAGTGGTGTGGGTACATTGGGTTTATGAGTGTTGATAAAAGTAGGTGGGTTTTTAAATAAGTGGGGGTAAAGCTTTGGGTTAAAAGAGAAAAACCCCTAAAATTTAACTGGAGGATACTCACCCTCATATAAACTTAATTTCAGCTTGAAGGTATGTGGGCTCCTTGTAACACTTATGATAAGGATCACAAAATTCAAAATATGATAAGCACTTGAGAGGTGAAAGGCAGAGAAAGATATGTTGGTTGTGATAAGTAGATGTAATAGGTGGTTTTAATAAGAAAGTTGTCACTGGGAGTTATCATAACTCCCCCACCAATCCCTTTCCAACATCTGGCAACAACTTCCCCTAGCCTTCCCTATAAATAGACATCCCTCTCGTCACACAAAGGACAATGAAAAAATAGATAGAGAAAAAGTTGAGAGAGATTAGAAAGAAAGAGAGATTTGAAGTGTGAAAGAGCAACGACAAGATTCTCTGTATTTTTATCTTGAAAGGGAGGAGGGCTCTAGAATATAGTCTGGAGACCCAAGATCTCATCTCCTTTCTCTTAAATTTTGTAATATATTAGAAAGATAATAAAATTAATATCTCTCTGCATGTTTTTAGTGTTTATTTAATTCTTTACTTTCTACTAATCAGGGGTTTCTTTTAATAAGAGCAATTAATAGGAAGAAATAAATTTCGAAGCATGCACCTCACCCTTTTTACAATCAAAGTGATACTAATATGTATCTAAGGAGTAAATATTTAGGGATTGCTTTACTCTCCTTCAGATTGGTGACATGACTTAGTCAAGAAGAGATTAGCCTACCCAAATATTATTTCTCCTCGATGGATATTAGCACCACTTTAAACTTTTCTTTTAAAAAAATACACGTCGGACATTCTGACGCATACAAAAGACAAATATGAGAGTTTTAGTTTTTTACCACCTAGTTTTAGTCTAAATTATGGGATAATTTGAGAGACCAAAACTCTCTCTTCTCTACATAAATATGATAAAAATGGGGTAATTTTATACAATTATCTCAATTTTGTTTATCCAGATTCTAGTTGACTAACGATGTATAATTTTATACTAGTTCTCATTCTAATTATTTAACGCAATAGAAATTTATCTCACAAATTATCCTATTTCAAACTTTGAGTTTTACTTGACTAACCCACCCTAAGATAGATAATTTTAGCAAAAATACAAAGACAATTATCTTTGCAAACCTTTCACTCATCTCATATCCTAATTTCAAGAGAAGACTGGTCAAATCAACTAATTTCCAATCGAAAATCCGAACCTCTATCAATTAATATACATAAAAATATTAGTCTAATTATCTATTTACCTAGAAAGAGTATGAGTTTTAGACGATTGGGTCTGTTCAGTTATTTTAATTTCAAATATTCTGAAACAGAATCGAAGTGAAATTTTTCTAAACTAAATTGCCAAAATTTGATTGGTTCGGTCGATTTAGTGGTGTTTCATAGCCTGCAACTGTGGCTATTGCAAGTGTAGTTGCATGCAACTGGGCTATTTTCTTAGTTGTAGGTGTTAGTTTCACTACAACTAGTCACTTGTAGTTTCAACTACATTTGCAAAACACTCTTAGTTGTAACTTTTGACTTGCAGCCATAATGGCCGCAAGTTGAGTTGCAACGAAAAGAAACTATAAATCAAGTAAGTTGCAACTATAGCTGCAACAAATCATTGTCTAAAAAAATATTATTTTCCTTTTGGAAAAAATGTATTTTTCGATGGCTAATTTTTTAAAAATTTATTTTCTAAATATATTCATTTTAGAAATAATATTTTCATTAATGATTATAGTAGAAATAATATTTGAGATATAATATTAGAGAAATAATATTTTCATTTGAGAAATAATAATTTTGAAAAATATTACTTTTTCCAACAATATTTATTTTTCAAAAATATTATTTTCTTGTTGGATCTAAGATGCAAGTCCAAGGGGGTGAATAGGGGTTGCTTCCGTTTTTCGCCAAAAACATAGAATTTGTAGCGAAAAAGATAAAATAAAAGTGATCAACTATAATCAAACACAAATAGCAACCAATCAAGAACACACAAGATTTTATAGTAATTCAGATAATAATCCTACATCCACTCTTCCTTCTCGTGAAGAAGCTTCCTCACTATACAAAGAGTTCCCCTAAATTACAAATCCAATTCAGTAGACTTACAAGACCCCATCCTGAAATCTACCCGAAACCAATCGTCTAACCTAACTCTCCATGATGAGTAACACCTAGCCTTACCTAGTCCCAACCCTCAATTCAAACCAGCTTGAGTGCGCCGTAAAAATAAGTTCAAACCAAAACCAACATGAACAATTAAAGCTCAGAATATCAAAAATATCTTATAGCTCTTTTGTTAAACAAACCGTCCTTCGATGAATATAGCATACTTCGATGAAGAACGATGTAGAAAATCAATCTAAGGGCAACTCTCATTGCTGAAATGATTTGAAAATGTTGTGTGCGATGAGTAAAAGTTTGTCGATTCACTAGGGATCTAATCCTTCACCAAAATCTCTCACAAATCAAAACCCTTGAACTCTCCTCTCTCTCTCTCTCTCTCTCTCTCTCTCTCTCTCTCTATATATATATATATATATATATATATATATATATATATATATATATATATATATATATATATATATATATATATATATGATATAAAATTCTTAATATGTTAGGAAAGAGATATCCTAAACTTGGTAGAGATTGGAGATAAAAGAAACGATGAATGGCTGAGAAATCTAAAAATTTCGTAATCAGCATGTTTACCGTCGATGGTGACTCTCGATCATCAATGGTGTCGGAGCCCCATCGATGGTTGAGAGGCCCATCGATGATATAAAAATGTCTGGAGTAAAAATCATTGATGAGTGTTGTTGGCCATCGATGAGCTCTTCCTCCCATCGGTAGTGAATGCCTACCATCGATGATTAGGAGGCTGAAATTAGCTTTTGAGCTGATTCTCACGTCGTTTCACCTCGTATACTTCTTATACCTGTATTTACCTGTACTGTATCATCTCAAACAAATATTAGTGTCAAATGAGAGTTTGTTATTACACAAATAAGAGATATTATACGGACTACGTCCTAACAATCTCCCTGTTTTGATAATAACAAACCGAAATTTAAAATACCAAAATACACACATATTTGAGATATATAAATAGCAATAATAAGCACAAATATACTTTCATGCAAAAACAACTGATATGCAAACCTCTCCCTACATTCATACATCCATGAAAAGTGTAATTAAGCACAGGTATTGTAAAACTCTCCCTAAAATAATGCATCGAATGTTTCAAAAAATTTTTAAAAAGAAATCAAAACTTGAAACTATTTAGACAAAAACTCAACTCATGCAAAAAAAATCATCAAATTTCACCAAATTCTCCCAAATTGTCCCCTTTTTTTATTAGCAAAAGTGGAAAACTCATCAATGGTTATACTTTAAACATGAGAAATTTAGATAGAAATTATCCAATGGTGTACGGGAGAGAAAACCACACCGGTACACATAAAATTTATGGAAAAATAGCACAAGAGATTAAAATTTAATTACAAAACACATGAACACGAGAGAAATCACGTCTAAAATCACACACAAAAAGATTAAATATCAGTGTAAAGTGTGTGAAACAGATAGTAAAAGGAGTTATACTAGTTCATTGGACAAAGTCGTATATCAAAGTTAATATTGAGTAATAATAAGACTTGAACTATCTCAATCTTAGAAACTAAGAACCAAAGTGTCGCCCTATTATCTCAGCCATATAGGATTTAGAAAGAATAACGATATTGTTTGGAGGGCAATTCACACCATCTCTAAACATAATACATATTCAAAGATAGAATGGCTATCCTTTGAGATATGCACAAACATAATCCATGAGTGTGGGTCTTTGACCATCTTTTAACGAATACACTTAAGTTTCCATAGATTTCATAAGGATGTGGATCTTTGATCATCTTCTAATGAATACATTCTTATTATTTGATATATTTTTAATACAAATGCACTTTTGTACATATAAATAAAGGTTTTGTGCATTAGCCAAAACAAAAATGAGCTCAAAACACTTGATATTACCAAAAATATCTAAAAACTAAATAAAAGACTCTCTACCGCTATTTCACATCACAAAATATAATAAGTATAGAAATAGTTGTGTGAAATTATTAAGTGAAATATCTCATTATGAACAATGTGTCATGTAATCATCTTTTGATCATTGTGGATAAAAAATATATACATATAGATTGAAAACGATATGTGCACCTATGTGACAACATTAAGCCTATATACTAAAAGAATAATCTCATCTGAATCAAACTGTTAAAGCATATACATAGGCATATCCAAGTTTTTTAAAAGAAAACAAAAGAAAAAGAAAATTTTGTCTTGTTTTTATATTAAAACAAGGAAAAAATTGAAAAACAACCTGAAAGAAAAAGAAAAAGAAAACAAAAATGTGCATACAACAAGAGAGGTTATAGAATATACCTTTATTTACCTTTTGAGATGAATTCTTTGAAACAATCGTTTATGCATGCATCGCATATCTTCACAATGAATCCTCACTTGCATGTCTCATTTTGCAACATATCAGCAACTTTTCATCCTACACCCAAACATTTTACACTTTTAGAATGAATATGAAGAAAATATGAAGTGTAATAGTTGCATGTCCATTAACATTCAAATTAATCGAACCTATTTGAAATAGTCAAAGTTGTATGTGTAGGTTTAGAAAATGAATAGACATATCTTTGTCTAATACTCTTCTAATGGATATGAGATTATTACTAAGCTATCAACAAAAAATATTAAGGATTTCAAAAAGAAATTACTTATCCCACTGACTCTAATAATTTTACCTCGTTTGTTATTCTAAAAAAGTCACATACCCGTGCTTCTTTTTGGTCAAGCTAAGAAATAGATTCTTGTCTTCTGAATATGACTTGATCAATCCAATCGAATGTCGCCTTGCTTCTTAGCCTTCCTGCACATCTCCAGAAAAGAAAAAATGTGTGAGCTAAGTATCCACATAGGTCCACGTTGATTAGCAATTATACCTTTTGGTACCCAAATCTGCTTAACTATTTTAATGCTATATTATATTCGACAATTCATTGAAATATGACTCATTCTACCACATAAAGTACAAATGGTAAAAAATGTATTAGAAATGGGTGCAAATAGAGTTAAATTATTTCCTTCTATAAAAGAAGGTTAAAACTTTTATGTTTTTCTCAATATGAATAACCAAGTTTAATTTTAGCTTTTGTAAATAATTGATTGGAAAGGACCATGTTTAAATTATTAGAACCTAATAAAAAATTTCACGGCCTTTTCCAAATCAATATTTTGGACTTAAGCTGTTCATTTTCGAAACTATGATAGTGCCTCTAGTTTTAAATTTTCTTTGTTCGAAGACAACTCACATAAAAGCTTATTTATCTTAGCAACTAATTTTTCAATTTTACTTAATTTTTAGCTAGTTGCCCGGATAAATTAAAATTCATGCCTCTATACATGGAATATTATATACATTCAAATAAGATATTTTACTTGTATTGTTAGATGTACCCTACTCTAAAGAAGAATTTTTAATTTTATTGGTCAGCAATTTGTTATCCTTCTTTAAACTTGAATTCATCTTTTCTACAACTTTATACTTTTCAGCAAACCTTTCAAATTGACCTAACATCTCAATATACTTATCATACAAAGCATCATAAGTTAGGTATACCTCATTGTCGGAGCTCTCGTGCTCGGAATTGTCCGAATTACCTTCATTAGCCATGAGATAATGGTATGCTCTTTTGTCATCATCGCTCAAGCTACTATCTGACATTTCTTCTCCACTCGACATGTCCCATGTTATCACCTTGAAGCTTTCTCCCTTCTCTTTGTAGTCTTTTTTATTTAGTGAGCAATTCTTCCTTAAGTGACCGGGTTTCCTGCACCCAAAAATAAGTTGATTCACTGTCAAAATTACTAGAATTATATTTATTTACCTTGCTTGTGTAGTTACTCCATTTGTCTTGCAGGAACTTATGATTGTCCTTTGATTTGAGGAAGGATTCAAAGCCTTTATGAATTTGATCTTTATTGTTATCTTTCTCACTCTCAAAACTCGATCTCCAACCCATGTTTTTCTTGACCTTTGATTTTTCTCTTTCCGCTTTGAGAGCTCATGACTAATTCTTCAGTTTATCCTTTGATTGCTCTTCTCTCTCCTTCAATCTAGCCTCATATGTGATAAGATCTCCTACAAGATTATCAAGAGAGAGTTCAGATAAATTTTGTAATTATTCGATAGTCGTTACCTTTGGTTCCCAATCCTTGAAAGAGAACGAAGAATTTTTCTCACAAGCTCATTGTTATCATATTCTTTTCCTTATAGCCTTTGACTTGTTCACAATGTCCGTGAATCGAGTGAACATATTCTGAATACTCTTTAAGGCCTTCATCTTGAAATTTTTGTATTTACTCACAAGCATTGTAAATTTCGCCTCTTTTACCTATGAAGTAATTTTATGTGTAACTTCTAAAGTATTCCAGCTTTCCTGTGCAGTAGAACAATTTGTCACGCGGTTAAACTCTGCATCAATTAAAGAATAATAAAAAGCATTCATAGCTTTTGCGTCAAAGAATAAAGCTTTTTTATTGGGAGAGGTCCACTTATATCTAGGAGTGGTAATGGTAGTATCACCTACAATGGTAGTTAGTTCACTATAGCCATTCTCTACACTGCTCCAAACATCATTATCGGTGGACAACAAAAAGACTTTCATGTGCACTTTTCAATAGTTATAATTTATCCCATCGAAAAGCTAGGCACGGTTGACTGCATATCCCTTAGGAAAAGTCATTGTGACGATCAAACTAGACATCTCTACCCTAGGTTATGAATCCTAAAGATAGGTAACGAGTTTCTAATACCACTTGTTGGATCTGAGGTGCAAGCCTAGAGGGGGGTGAATAGGGTTGCTATCATTTTTCACCAAAAACATAGAATATGCAGTGGAAAAGATAAAATAAAAGCGATCAACGACAATCAAACACAAATAGCAACCAACCAGGAATGCACAAAATTTTATAATGGTTCGGATAACAATCCTACGTTCACTCTTTCTTCTCGCGAAGAGGCTTTCTCGCTACGTAAAGAGTTTTCCTAAATCACAAACCCGATTCAGTAGGCTTACAAGATTGCACTCTGAAATCTACCCGAAACCAGTCATCTAACCTAACTCTCCATAATGGGTAACACCTAGCCCTAGTTTGTCCCAACCCTCAATTCAAACCGGCTTGAGTACGCCGTACAAATAAGTTTAAACCAAAATGAATACAAACAATTAAAGCTCAGAATATCAGAAAGATCTTACAGCCCTTTTATTAAACAAACCGTTCTTCGATGAATTTAAACGTAGCTCAATGAAGAAAGATAATGATTTTCAATGAAGAAAGATATAGAAAATCAATCCAAGGGTAACTTTCCTCACTGAAACAATCCAAAGATGTTGTGCGCTATGAGTAAGAGTTTGTCAAGGCTCTAGGGTCAAATCCTTTAAGGAAATCTCTCACAAATCAAAATCCTAGAACTCTCTCTCTCTCTCTCTCTCTCTCTCTCTCTCTCTCTCTCTTAATGATATAAAATTCTCAATAGGTTAGGAGATATCCTAAAATTGGTAGAGATTGGAGATAAAATAAACAACGAACGAACGAGATTAAATCTAAAATTTCTACAATTAGCATGTTTACCATCGATGGTGACTCTTGACCATCAATGGTATCGAGGCCCCATTGATGGTTGAGAGGCCCATCAATGATATGAAAGTGTCTGGAGTAAAAATCATCGATGAGTGTTGTTGACTATTGATGAGTTCTTCCTACCATCGATGGTTAGTGTAGGCTGTAAAAAAAATTATTATTACTGAAGACAGCCAATATCCGCGAAACACTATCAATGAAGGTTACAAGCTGACGACTTTCACGACAACAAAGGAGAATCGAAGCTAATGTCTCCAGAGTACAAGGATTACAAGTTGACAATCCTTGTGAAAAGAGATCATAAGTATTGATCTCTTTAAAGCAAAATACGGGGCTCACCCCCCGTGTTTCAATTCAAAACACGAGACTCATCCCCGCGTTTCAATTCAAAATGCGAAGCACGTGGCCCGCGTTCAAAGCCCAAAACGCGGGGCACATGGCCCACGTTCGAAGCCTAAAACGCGGAGCACATGGCCCGCGTTCGAAGTTCAAAACACGGGCCTCCAGCCCCGCGTCCTAGTTAAAATGTAGACGCGGAGGTCCATCCCCGCGTTCCTGCACTAAAATGCAGACGCGAGGCTTGCTCCAGAACGTGAACTTCGCGTTTTGACTCATTCAAACATGAGTTGAACGGTTCCTAAACTGTTTGAGAGATTTAAGGGGGGGCGGTTACACTCCACTAAACCCCCATTATGGAGTAATTTAAGGGGGCGGTTACATCCCTTTAATCCCTATAAATGGGGTTTTCACAGCCAAATGGGGTCTGGTTGAAAGGGTTTGGCCGGAGAACTAAAAAAAAAGGAGAGAAAGAGGGAGAAAAGAAAAGTCACTTTTGCGCAGCTGTGATCGGCGTGACGATCGGACCTTCATCCGTGGTCTGATCGGCATGAAACTTGGAGGGAAGCTTCAACACTCATCGTTCCTAATTCAAAACGGTGAAGATTGATTTCTACCAGTTAGATTTTGAGATATTGAGGTTTTACCGAAGCCGGTTGTTCTAGGAGTGCAGAGAACGGTTTCTTCTACGCTATTCTGATCGGCATGAAGATCGGACCTTCATCCGTAGTCTGATCGGGGTGAAACTTGGAGGGTAGCTTCAACACCCGTCGTTCCTAATTCTGAATGGTGGAGATTGATTTTTACTAGTTGGATTGGGAGATATTGAGGTTTTACTAAAGCCGGTTGTTCCAAGAGTGCAGAGAACGGTTTCTTCAGGCTATTCTCGACGGCGTGATGATCGGACCTTCATCCGTGGTCTGATTAGCATGAAACTTGGAGGGTAGCTTCCACATCCGCCGCTCCTAATTCTGAACGGTGAAGATTGATTTTGACCAATTGGATTTAGAGATATTGAGGTTTTACTAAAGCCGTTGTTCCAAGAGTGCAGAGAACGGTTTCTTCTACGCTATTACGATCGGCATGAAGATCGGACCTTCATCCGTGGTCTGATTAGCATGAAACTTGGAGGGTAGCTTCAACACCCGTCGTTCCTAATTCTGAACGGTGAAGATTGATTTCTACCAGTTAGATTTTGAGATATTGAGGTTTTACTAAAGCCGTTGTTCCAAGAGTGCAGAGAACGGTTTCTTCTACGCTATTACGATCGGCATGAAGATCGGACCTTCATCCGTGGTCCGATCGGCATGAAACTGGAGGAAGCTTCAACACTCATCGCTCCTAATTCAAAACGGTGAAGATTGATTTTGACCAATTGGATTTAGAGATATTGAGGTTTTACGAAGCCGGTTGTTCTAGGAGTGCAGAGAACGGTTTCTTCTACGCTATTACGATCGGCATGAAACTTGAGGGAAGCTTCAACACTCATCGCTCCTAATTCAAAACGGTGAAGATTGATTTCTACCAGTTAGATTTTGAGATATTGAGGTTTTACTAAAGCCGTTGTTCCAAGAGTGCAGAGAACGGTTTCTTCTACGCTATTACGATCGGCATGAAGATCGGACCTTCATCTGTGGTCTGATTAGCATGAAACTTGGAGGGTAGCTTCAACACCCGTCGTTCCTAATTCTGAATGGTGGAGATTGATTTTACTAGTTGGATTGGGAGATATTGAGGTTTTACTAAAGCCGTTGTTCCAAGAGTGCAGAGAACGGTTTCTTCTACGCTATTCGATCGGCATGATGATCGGACCTTCATCCATGGTCTGATCGGCGTGAAACTTGGAGAAAAGCTTCAACACCCATCGTTCCTAATTCTGAACGGTGAAGATTAATTTTTACCGGTTGGATTTAGAGATATTGAGGTTTTACTGAAGCCGGTTGTTCCAGGAGTATAGAGAACGGTTTCTTCTACGCTATTCTGATCGGTGTGATGATCGGACCTTTATCCGTTGTCTGATCGGCGTGAAACTTAGAGGGTAGCTTCAACACCCGTCATTCCTAATTCTGAACGGTGGAGATTGATTTTACTAGTTGGATTGGGAGATATTGAGGTTTTACCGAAGCCGGTTGTTCCAAGAGTGCAGAGAACGGTTTCTTCTACGCTATTCGATCGGCATGAAGATCGGACCTTCATCCGTGGTCCGATCGGCATGAAACTGGAGGAAGCTTCAACACTCATCGCTCCTAATTCAAAACGGTGAAGATTGATTTCTACCAGTTAGATTTTGAGATATTGAGGTTTTACTAAAGCCGTTGTTCCAAGAGTGCAGAACGGTTTCTTCTACGCTATTCGATCGGCATGAAGATCGGACCTTCATCCGTAGTCGATCGGGGTGAAACTTGGAGGGTAGCTTCAACACCCGTCGTTCCTAATTTTGAATGGTGGAGATTGATTTTACTAGTTGGATTGGGAGATATTGAGGTTTTACTAAAGCCGGTTGTTCCAAGAGTGCAGAGAACGGTTTCTTCAGGCTATTCTCGACGGCGTGATGATCGGACCTTCATCTGTGGTCTGATTAGCATGAAACTTGGAGGGTAGCTTCCACATCCGCCGCTCCTAATTCAAAACGGTGAAGATTGATTTTGACCAATTGGATTTAGAGATATTGAGGTTTTACTAAAGCCGTTGTTCCAAGAGTGCAGAGAACGGTTTCTTCTACGCTATTCGATCGGCATGAAGATCGGACCTTCATCCGTGGTCTGATTAGCATGAAACTTGGAGGGTAGCTTCAACACCCGTCGTTCCTAATTCTGAATGGTGGAGATTGATTTTACTAGTTGGATTGGGAGATATTGAGGTTTTACTAAAGCCGTTGTTCCAAGAGTGCAGAGAACGGTTTCTTCTACGCTATTCGATCGGCATGAAGATCGGACCTTCATCCGTGGTCTGATTAGCATGAAACTTGGAGGGTAGCTTCCACATCCGTCGTTCCTAATTCTGAATGGTGGAGATTGATTTTACTAGTTGGATTGGGAGATATTGAGGTTTTACTAAAGCCGGTTGTTCCAAGAGTGCAGAGAACGGTTTCTTCTACGCTATTCGATCGGCATGAAGATCGGACCTTCATCCGTGGTCCGATCGGCATGAAACTGGAGGAAGCTTCAACACTCATCGTTCCTAATTCGAAACGGTGAAGATTGATTTCTACCAGTTAGATTTTGAGATATTGAGGTTTTACCGAAGCCGGTTGTTCTAGGAGTGCAGAGAACGGTTTCTTCTACGCTATTCTGATCGGCATGAAGATCGGACCTTCATCCGTAGTCTGATCGGGGTGAAACTTGGAGGGTAGCTTCAACACCCGTCGTTCCTAATTCTGAATGGTGGAGATTGATTTTTACTAGTTGGATTGGGAGATATTGAGGTTTTACTAAAGCCGGTTGTTCCAAGAGTGCAGAGAACGGTTTCTTCTGTGCTATTCTGATCGGCGTGATGATCGGACCTTCATCTGTGGTCTGATTAGCATGAAACTTGGAGGGTAGCTTCCACATCCGTCGTTCCTAATTCTGAACGGTGAAGATTGATTTTGACCAATTGGATTTAGAGATATTGAGGTTTGACCGAAGATCTGCGTCTCTTTTTAAAGAAAGGATCAAACCTCCTTTGCTGGCATCAACTCTCCTAGAGAGTTCAACTCGATTATATTTTTCTCGACAAGTTCTTCTCGGCCATTCTTGGCTAAAAGGATTACTAATACTTTTCTAAAATTAACTCTTTCAAAGAGTTATTATAACTCGACAGAGTTTGAAACTTGTTTAGCAAGTTCTGTTCAACTCTATCAAAGAGTTTTTAACTCGGCCAGAGTTCTAAACTTGCTCGGCAAGTTCACATTAAACTCGTTAGAGTTATAAATTTGCTCTTGCGAGTTATTTTTCAACCTCTTCCCACGAGTCAAGACGGTCGGATCGTCCACGGAATACAAGATTCAAGCTCCCACCGCTACCGCGAAGAACCCGGCATTAAACAAAGGGAAGGATCTCCGTCAATCTTTCTCTCTTTTATAAATCGGGCAACCGATCGAGGGATTTGTAATTTCTTTTTATCTAAGTCAGTTAGAGAGAGAGATTGCATTTGAGAGATTGTACTCATTCTTTCTTTAAAGTAAATAAGAAGGAATAACATCAATTTTACATTTTCTCAAAATTTTCCTCGCGAACAAAAGATGGCGACTCCGCTGGGGACAATCTCTTTCACCGATGAAGAGGTGGTGGCGCAGTCCGACGTCAAGCTCATTGGGATGACTGTTAAAACTCTGACCGTAGAGTTCGATCAAGCTAAGTTCGAGGAGGCACTCTCCTCCGGATCCCATAGCCCTAAGGCTATGCGCAAGATCCACAAAGTCTCTAAGGAGACCAAAGTCCCTCCCGTTGCTGCGATCAACCAGATCAATACATTCGGTAACATCGTTGCAAAATTACAGCCCCGAGATGGCCAATCAACCAACCAACGTGAACTTCGCGTTTGTGAGCCAAAACGCGATCCCGAGCTTCGCGTTTCTTTTACAGAACGCAAGTCTCGCGTTTATGTGCCTGAACACGAGCCTCGCAAAAGCCAGGCGGAATGCAACCCTCAATGGCGCGTTTCACAGTCGAAACGCGAGTCCTAACCCTGCGTTCAATTGCTCAAACGCGAACCTCGCGTTCAGCAGGGGGTTGCACGCGATCCTCGCGTCCCCACTATAAAATGAGGGTCTCAACCCCGCGTTCAATTGCTCAAATGCGAACCTCACGTTCAGCAGGGGTTGCACGCGATCCTCGCGTCCCCACTATAAAACGCGGATCTCAACCCCGCGTTCAATTGCTCAAACGCGAACCTCACGCTCAGCAGGGTTGCACGCGATCCTCGCGTCCCCACTATAAAATGAGGGTCTCAACCCAGCGTCCAAGCATTCAAACACGAACCTAGCGTTCCCAATCTAAAACGCGGGTCTGAACCTCGCGTTCAAGTGCTCAAACGCGATCTTCGCGTTCCTAGTGCCAAATCATCGGTATATCGATGCTGCTCACATGCGGCCAAGCCGTCGGTATTTGACCGATTGACAAATGACATTTGGTCCACCGAACGACGGCATTCTCACAGGAAGGAGACTTCAGAGGTCGAATACCTTGGAGTCACTTCTAACATGATCGGAGTAGGCAGACCGTCAATCTTTAGCTCCAATGAGCCAGAGGCAAATCGGTCCCCCAACTTGAAAGAGGCTTTGAATGACTCCGACGGAGTTTACCGACATACTCGGACTCGAACAGGGGTCATATCCCCCGTCAACTATTAAAAGTTGGCTAAAGGAATTGAGTCTGATGATGAGCATTCAGCCATCGCAGAATCTCAATTCTCTAGTTCTTTTGTGGAGCATGTGAGCGCTGTCTACACGACAGAGAATGCTGAAGATTTCAAGAAGAGGCTCGAAGAGCATCAGGCTGTGATGCAAGAAGCCCTGCGATCACAACAAGAGTCCATCGATCAACTTCGAGATATGATAAACCAACTTGTTATAGATAGGGCTCAAGTTCACATGTTCGACTCAACACCTCAGCCGGAATCATCACGAAGGAGGGGTCGATCCTCAAAACGAAAAGAAAAAGTGAATAAAGCTTCTGATCAAGAAGCTCATCACATAGAATCTTTATTTGAAGAAGGGAGAGAGGCCGAAAATGAGCAAAGTCCTCAATCGGTAAAAATGCGAGAACTGGAAGCCCGCCTCAATGCCATGGCTAATAGGTGTGAGCTCCAAGATCAGGGGGTTGTCAGACCGTATCCTGCAGAATGGGATACGGTTCCTTATTCTCCAAAATTTAAAATCCCGACGCTACAAGCTTTCGACGGCACGGGATCACCGAACCAACATATCTATCATTTTAAGTCACAGACTGGGAATGAGATGTCAAACGATGCCATAACAGCTCGTTTGTTCATTGGCACCCTCAAGAGGGTTGCCTTTGAATGGTTCATGAAACTGCCTGCAAGATGTATCCAGAAATAGGCAGATTTAGAGAGACTCTTCCTATCACGATTCTTTGAAGATGACACGAAAATCACTGTCACTTCTCTCCTTGCCATTAAGCAAAAGGAGGGAGAGCCTATCAAAGTCTTCGTCGAACGGTTCCGAAGCATAGCTCTTCGATGCTCGACAGGTATGACACAGTCTGCTCTGATTGACACCTGTCGGCATAATTTACAAACCAATCTCCTAGCTCGAATGGGGGTTGCAAAATATCGTTCCTGGAAACAACTAGTCTCCCAGGGCGAACATGCTGAAGCAATTATTGCTAGGATTGAAGCTGAAGAAGAGGAGACTGACTCCAAAGACCTGGCTATTGATGACCCGACTCTAAATCGCGAGGCCGAAGACTCGGTTAGTATCAACCTAGGATAATTACAGACGTCGTCGATTTTGTCAAAAGACGTCATGTATCCCAAAGACTAAGGGTTGATTATTTATTATTTTCTGAGTAGAATGATAAATTCTAAATATTGTCAAGTTAACAAAACACTTTTGACAATGTAAGCACTTCAACATGCAGCAGCACCATCAAAATCAACTTATCAATCCTCATCAATAGGATGATAAGTCTACAAAGTTTCTCAAATCGTAATACAATTCCGTCAGGTTAACAATGCACCTCTAACAACCAACTTATCAATCCTCTCCAATAGGATGATAAGCCCACAAAGTTGCTCACATTGCAATGCAATCCCCACAAAGTTAAGATTAGCTCGTCTTGTTATTAGCAAGGCGACCTCTTCTGACAATCAACTTATCGACTCTCTTTAATAGAGCGATAAGTCCTCAAAATTGCTCCAATTGCAATGTATCCTTGTCATGTTAACCTAACACCTCTGACAATCAACTTATCGACTCTCTTCAATAAAGCGATAAGTCCTCAAGGTTGTTATTAATAACACCACAATCCACGCCTCACACGTGTGGGGAATTTTATCCCGAATCCTAAGTAGGGGTAAGTCAATGCCTAACACACGTTGCCGGTTTAGTCTTTTATCGATCGAAGAATACACCAGAATTCAAATCTGGGGAATTTTATCATGAAACCTAAGCAGAGATAAGCCTGCATCTAATACATGCAGCCGGGTAGTCTATTCCCGTGAGAAAAACGAAGCCTACGTATTCAACATCGTAGCATTAAGCCTAAAAGAGTTTTATTCTTTTAGCATAACATCACATGCAGAACGGATTTAGATAATCCGCATGCTAGCCCGATTCAAACGGTAATCGGTAAAGGCTCATCAAGTCCGTTGATGACTGGGGGTTGGCCAATAACCCTAAAGTCAACGCCTAACACGCGTTGCTGGTTAGTCTCTTGCTCGTAATAGACGACAAAGTCTACGTATTCAACATTGTAGCACAACGTCACGTGCGAGGCGAACTCCTCTAACATCAACTTATCGACACTCTTCAATAAGAGCGATAAGTCCTCAAAGTTGTTCAAATCACAACTAAATCACGACAAACAACTTATCAATCCTCATCAATAGGATGATAAGTCCTCAAATTTGCTTAAATCGCAATCAACTTATCAATCCTCCTCAACAGGATGATAGGTCCTCAAAGTTGCTCGATCATAGCGTATCTTCATCAAGTCAACACTATACCTCTGATGATATAATCAACTTATCAATCCTCCCTAGCAGATAAGTTCCTCAAAATTGTTCAAATCACAACTAAACCCCGTCAATCAACTCATCATTCCTTTCCAATAGAATGATAGATCCACAAAGTTATTCAAATTACAACACAATCCTATCAAAATCTGTACACATCCTCAACAGAGTTTGATAACTAACTTATCAATCCTCCTCAATAGGATGATAAGCCCCAAAGCCTTGTTCAAACCACAAGTACCCAATTTTATCAAGTTAACTCCACACCTCGATAAAATCAACTTATCAATCCTCCTCAATAGGATGATAAGCCCCAAAGCCTTGTTCAAACCACAAGCCCAAAGCCTTGTTAACACCACAAGCCCGAAGCCTTATTCAAACCACAAGCCCAAAGCCTTATTCACACCACAAGCCATGTAAGCCTTGTTCACATCACAGGCCTTAAACCTTATTCAAATAACAGATTTCATAATTTGTCCCCCGACAAAATCTAAACTTATCGACTCTCATCAATAGAGCGATAGGTCCTCAAAATCTTGTTCAAACCACAAGTACCCAATTTTATCAAGTTAACTCCACACCTCTGATAAAATCAACTTATCGACTCTCTTCAATAGAGCGATAGGTCCTCAAAATCTTGTTCAAACCACAAGTACCCAACTTTATCAAGTTAACTCCACATCTCTGATAAAATTAACTTATCGACTCTCTTCAATAGAGCGATAAGTCCTCAAAAATCATCATCAAGTTAAAAATTTCAACTCTGATGATAAAACCAATTTATCAACTCTTTGCAATAGAGTGATAAGTCCCCAAAAGCTTGTTCAAACAACAAGTATGAAAGGCATGTCAAGTTAACACTATACTTTTGGCACCTTAAAGAAAAGTCTAAAAGACTTAGTTGGAAATGTGGGGTTCATCCCCGCGTTTTACTTATAAAACGCGAAGGACCACCCCCGCGTTTCAACACAAAATACGAGGGTCGCGCCCGCATTTTAAATATAGAACGCGATGGCCACCGTGTTTCAACCTCAAAACGCGAGGATCAGTCCCGCGTAGCAAAGTTCAAGACGCTACGGTCACTCCTGCATTTTAAAAAAGCAAAAACGCCAGAGTTCACCCATGCAAGACGAATGACTAGCGTGGACAAAAGCAGAACACAATTTCTTTAAAGACAGAATGAGGAGCAATACCTTCTTAGGATCAAACAAAAGAAGATATTCAAAGTATTCCGAAAGCTCGTCCCAGTCAACCGCAAACTTTCGAAAACTTTGGAGGGGTTCTCAGAGGTCAGAAAAATTATTATTACTGAAGACACCAATATCCGCGAAACACTATCAATGAAGGTTACAAGCTGACGACTTTCACGACAACAAAGGAGAATCGGAAGCTAATGTCTCCAGAGTACAAGGATTACAAGTTGACAATCCTTGTGAAAAGAGATCACAAGTATTGATCTCTTCAAAGCAAAACGAGGGGCTCACCCCCTGTGTTTCAATTCAAAACGCGGGACTCATCCCCGCGTTTCAATTCAAAATGCGGAGCATGTGGCTTACGTTTGAAGCTCAAAACGCGGAGCACATGGCCCGCGTTCGAAGCCTAAAATGCGGAGCACATGGCCCACGTTCGAAGTTCAAAACACGGGCCTCCAGCCCCGCGTCCTAGTTAAAACGTAGATGTGGAGGTCCATCCCCGCGTTCCTGCACTAAAATGCAGACGCGAGGCTTGCTCCAGAATGCGAACTTCGCGTTTTGACTCATTCAAACATGAGTTGAACGGCTCCTAAACCGTTTGAGAGATTTAAGGGGGGCGGTTACACCCCACTAAACCCCCATTATGGAGCAATTTAAGGGGGCGGTTATACCCATTTAATCCCTATAAATGGGGGGTTTTCACAGCCAAATGGGGGCTAGTTGAAAGGGTTTGTCCGGAGAACTAAATAAAAAGGAGAGAAAGAGGGAGAAAAGAAAAGTCATTTTTACGCAGCTGTGATCGGTGTGACGATCGGACCTTCATCCGTGGTCTGATTGGCGTGAAACTTGGAGAGAATCTTCAACACTCATCGTTCCTAATTCTAAACGGTGGAGATTGATTTCTACCAGTTGGATTTAGAGATATTGAGGTTTTACCGAAGCCGGTTGTTCCAGGAGTGCAGAGAACGGTTTCTTCTGCGCTATTCTGATCGGCATGACGATCGGACCTTCATCCGTGGTCTGATCGGGTGAAACTTGGAGGGTAGCTTCAACATCCTCGTTCCTAATTCTGAATGGTGGAGATTGATTTTTACTGGTTGGATTTGGAGATATTGAGGTTTTACCGAAGCCGGTTGTTCCAAGAGTGCAGAGAATGGTTTCTTCTGTGCTATTCTGATCGGCGTGACAATCGGACCTTCATCCGTGGTCTGATCGGCGTGAAACTTGGAGGGCAGATTCCACATCCATCGTTCCTAATTCTGAACGGTAAAGATTGATTTTGACCGATTGGATTTAGAGATATTGAGGTTTGACCGAAGATCTGCGTCTCTTTTTAAAGAAAGGATCAAACCTCCTTTGCTGGCATCAACTCTCCTAGAGAGTTCAACTCGATTACAGTTTTCTCGGCAAGTTCTTCTCGGCCATTCTTGGCTAAAAGGATTACTAATCCTTTTCTAAAATTAACTCTTCCAAAGAGTTATTATAACTCGACAGAGTTTGAAACTTGTTTAGCAAGTTCTGTTCAACTCTATCAAAGAGTTTTTAACTCGGCCAGAGTTCTAAACTTGCTCGGCAAGTTCACATTAAACTCGTTAGAGTTATAAACTTGCTCTTGCGAGTTATTTTTCAACCTCGTCCCACGAGTCAAGACGGTCGGATCGTCCACGGGATACAAGATTCAAGCTCCCACCCCTACTGTGAAGAACCCGACATTAAACAAAGGGAAGGATCTCCGTAGATCTTCTTTGTAACCCGCAAATGATCGAAAGCGATTTATAATTTCTTTTTATCTAAGTCAGTTAGAGAGAGAAATTACATTTGAGAGATTGTACTCATTCTTTCTTTAAAGTAAATAAGAAGGAATAGCATCAATTTTATATTTTCTCAAAATTTTTCTCGCGAACAGTTAGGAGGTTAAAATCAGCTTTTGAGTTGATTTTCGCGTCGTTTCGTCTCATACACTTCTTACCCCTATATTTACATATATCATATCATCTCAAATAAATATTAGTACCAAATGAGAATTTGTTATTACTCAAACAAGAGATATTGTATGGAATATGTCTTAACATTTTTCTTCCATATATATTATTCTTTCCAAAACATTATTTCTCCAAAAACATTTTCCTTTTCCAAAAAGATATTTTTCCAAAAAAGTTTCCAAAATTATTTTTCTAAAATATTATTTGGTTTTCCAAAATATTAGTTTTACCACAAATATTATTTTTTCCAAATATCTTATTTTTTAAATATTTTTTTGAATATTTTATCAAACATATTCCTTTTTCAATAACAATTTTTGTGAAGCATACTAGTTTACTCAAGACATTAATTTTACCAGAATCATTATGTTTACTAAAATATTTTTTGATAAAATATTATTATTTTTGAAAACCGTTATTTATATGAAAAGATCTAATTTAAAAAATATTTTTTCAAAAGAAATTTAGAAAAATATTATTTTAATTCAATTCATATATTTTTTAAATTTTTAAAAATAAAAACAAGTTACATATGAGAAGTTACAAACCAAAACTAAACTGTTGTAACTAAAAGTGTTAAATTTTTAAAAATTGAATCAAACAATTACAATTATAATTATATGCAAAAATAGTCATAACGCCTTAGTTACGCATAAATGGCGTTGCAAGCTAGCTTTACACCAAACAGTGCTCATCCCTACTTGGAAGTGATTTGTATATTTAGATAACCCCTAAAATCTCTACCAGTTTAATTTTAGGGTTTTGTTTTGGGCCCAATTGTTTACTCCCATTTACCTATAAACCCAACAACTTTCTTTTGTACCATTGAACCCAATTAACTTTATATATTTATCTCTAAACCCAAATAGTATAATTTAAAGTTAGAGTATCTTGTATTTATACATTTTGGGGTAAAACCCCAAAATACCCCGCCCTCAATCTCCACAAAACCAGTTCTCTCTCATCTCCGTTCTTTCTTCACCCTTTTATAACCGAAGAAAATGAAGAAACCCCATTGTTCCTCCGTTCTCTCTTCGTTCTCTATTCTTTCTTGATGCCCTAGCGGATCCATTCTTCTCTCCTCTTTCAATTTCTCTACAACTAGTCCAATTTGGGCGAAAATCTGAGCCCTAATTTGAGCCCTAACTTGTCCATTCTTTTCTTCACGCCACCACAAATTCCAGCTGCGATGCCGATACAAGCCTCGACCACTGCCGTAGCCTGATCGCTGCCATCACCTAATGCTGTCATTGCCCGACCGCCGCTGTCACCTAACCCCACCATCACCTAACGCTTCAGCTAACGCCGCCGTTTTCTTCAGTGCCTCAACTGGATCGCTCTCCTACAAGCATTCGACCACGGCCGCTCATTCTCATTCCACCACCCTCTTCTCTGTAAGTAATCACTCCTTTCTCCTCAAAGCCCTCTTTTCTAGTGATTAGTATTCCATCAATGTGTGCTGCTTCTTTGTTGATTTCAGTTTGCATCTTATTAGTTTAGTGTGGTTTTATTCTTTTTCCATAGAGTGGTTCCCTCAGAGTGTATGGTAGAATCTGATTCCCTCATTCTTGCAATTGATAAAATTTAGTGAAGAGATTTTGTTTTGGTTAGAGAAGTGAAATAGGTAAATATACGGTGACAGAGAGTACAGTTGATGGCATAAAGCTAGAAAGGGAAGAGGTAAAAATATCAAATATGTAGTATTCATGCAAACGTATTGGTGGATTCGGATAGGAATAGTTAATACTTTGCCTTTGACATCATTTTCAACTCTGTATCAACATATCTCAATCTACAAGAAAACAATTTCAGAAACTGGAAAATCCACCAAGTGAACTGATGTAAATTTATAAGTGCCGTGTGATGGACTCAGTCCAGTTTGCAAGAGATTCCTTGGATAATGAATGATATAAGCTCTTCAACTATACCCAATTTCAGATACATAGTACTGCTACTCTTTTCTTCTTTTTCATTTTGTCTAAGTTTAAAACTTCTCAAACAATTTGACTGATATTGCAGGATTATACTCTGGTCCAAGTGGCATCCTAGTGCTCGCTTCAGATACTTCTTTTGATCTATATGGGAAGGGTAAGGCATTTTGCATGAAGTATAGCGGCCTGCAAAAAAATTGAATTGTCACATAACTGATCAGGATATAAAAATGTAGTCTTGTGCAGTTTTGAGTGTAGAAGACAGAGTTTGGTTGTAACATATTGTTCTCCTTTTTATGTATTTTATGTATGTATATATATTTGAAGTTTGATCCGAAAGCAACATTTGAATTTAGGTGATCATTGAGTTCATTTGATGTACATGTACTAGTTCAATTCCGAAATTATATATGGGATGAATTTGGTGGTTGTCTATTTGTTTGAAAATTTAGTTTGTATCCTTAACAGTTTACAAGAGATTTATCAAATGGGTTTGAAATGCTCACTGCTGGAGAAAATCTGATTTGGTGGTCTCTTTAAATTGTGTAACTTTCAATTGAGCAAATTATTAGAATTGTTGTGCGATTCATATCAAAGAATTGAGTTTGGTAGACAAAAGATCAATTTAATTATTATGCAAAGTTGTCTTCGCTATTAAAGTTTAATGGAACTAGTTAATTTATACAAACAATAAAATAAATGTAAGTATAGCGGAAAATTGAAAGTATAGCGGGATAAATTGAAAGTATAGCGGATAATATGTAGGTATAGTGGGATAATCTGAAAGTATAGCGGATAAACCGAAAGTATATATGTAAGTATAGCGGGATAAACTGAAAGTATAACGTGATAATCTGAAAGTATAGCGGGATAAATTGAAAGTATAGCGGGATAAACTGAAAGTATAACGTGATAATTTGAAAGTATAGCGGGATAAATTGAAAGTATAGCGGATAAACTGAAAGTATAGCGGAATAATATGTAAGTATAGCGGGATAATATTTAACTAACAATAAAATGTGTGGTTGAGAAATAATTTTCATGAATAAAATGAGAAATTAATGTGAAACAAAAATATGAAATAATTAATGTGAAATAATAATGTGAATGTGAAATAATTTTCATGAATAATAATGTGAAATTAATGCTATAAATTAAGTAGTTGAGTAAAATACAAAATTATACCTTAAATCAAAGTGATGAATCTCTACCAAAATTAATGGATGAGAGAGGAAAATTAATTGAGAAATTCATTGATGAGTTTAGAAGAGTGGTTGAGAATTCATTGATGGGTTTAGAAGAGTGGATGAATGAAATAATGGATGAGAGTGGGGAATTAATTGAGAAATTAAGAGAGAGAGAGAGAGAGAGAGAGAGAGAGAGAGAGAGAGAGAGATGGGGATATAATTCCCACAGATGGGCTTCTCTCCCAGCCTAGCAACAAAGAACACCTCAGCTCTCTCCAATCAGTTCTCAATTTATTTAATTTTTCAAATATTTTTAAGGGGCCCACATAATTAAGATCACAGGAGAGATGAGGGAAGGGTAAAATTGGATTTTTAAAAAAATTTATGGGGAGCCCACATGTGAATGTATTGTATTTTAAAAGTTGGGTTTAGAGATAAATACATAAAGCTAGTTGGGTTCAAAGATACAAAAATAAGTTATTGGGTTTAGAGATAAATCATACTCCCTTTAAAAGACGTAGCCCTAAAAATCTTTCGGTAGACAAAAATACCCTTAACCCTTCTTTAAATATCCTAATCCTAATCCTTGATAAACTACTAAAAACTAAATTTTATATCCTCTGGAGCCACATAATTAGTTTGAACTACTAAAAGAATATCACTTTTGGTATTTGTAAATTTAAAGTTTAAAATATTATACATTATACACTATCTAAAAGTTTAAACTAATATATCTATCCTTAATACTGCGAATCAAATTAAAGTTGTTTCCTTTCTCTTATAGCCGCTCTCTCCTCTCTGCAAACTCCCCAAAAAAGTTGAGCGATCTGAAACCCTAACCCTGGCTTTCATAATCCAAAACCCTCGCAATGAAATCATATGCAATCAGTGGCTTTCTTTGTTATTACATAGGAATCTACCTGTAATTTAGGGTTAGGTTTTTTATTGTCTTTGTGGATTATGTTGAAGGTTACATTCTTGATAATTGAACAAGCTCAAAGCTTTTGAATAAGTGTAAACGATGATCTATCTAATTGTTTATGATTTTCTAAAGTTTTTATGACATCTGGGCATTTTTTAAAAATTAATTATGAACATGATTCAATGCGGTCTTTTATGAATTTCAAGGAGACCTCCTCTAGAAAAATATATCCGATTTTTATTTTTAAAATTGTTTAAATTCTTTCTTTCTTTCTCTAGAATAATGATGCGGCTTTTCGAGATCAAGGACAAGAAGAAACAAAGTGCAGGAGAATTGAGACTTCACAAAGGTTTGGGCATACCTAAAACTATTCACATCTGTTTTATTTGATTTTTGTTATAGCATTTCTTTATTATACCTCTGCATCTTTGCTTTTATTTTCACATTTTTTATTATACCTCTGCATCTTTGCTCAATAAGCATGTTAATATTGAGATACAAAATTGTCAGATACAGCTTCATGTTGTTTAAGGTTGATATTAATGGGTAGGTATGTTGAGGGATAATGTTATGCATACAAATTTAAGCACAATCAATTAGTAGAGATATGATTGCATAAGGACAAGACTGTCACAAATTTTATTTGCATTATTTGTATTTTTAAAATTCAACTGTTTGGTCATCGTCTATATTGTTTAACTTGGAATGAGATCCATAGCTTTATTGAAGTTTCACTCGGCAGAAAAGGCATTTCTTTTTGTAAAAGATTGAGAGCTTTTATTACACTTTCTATATTTTATTTTATTTCCATTTCACTTTATTAGTGGATTCGTTATCAAGCCATTAATACAGATGCATATGACCATTTAATTTGATGTAAATACTACTTGATATTTGCATACGAATTGATGGATCCATGTGACTAAGTTATCTCATAAAGTATGAGAATTTATGAGTTAATCTCTTATTGTTTTCATATTCTTTTCTTTGGTATAGGAGCTTGGAGGGAGAGATCTTATATTAGCGAGATTGTATTCACCGTCATCTTTCTCTCATTTTATGGTATTTTTCTCTATCCTTTATTGCCTTTAATGTTAAAAATGTTTACACTCTTTACTCATTTTCTCATTAAATTATTTGTTGTACTCAATTACTCATTAAACTACTTGTTTATAGTGGTTATCTTTTAATTAGTTGTCTAGCCATAAGTATCATATAGTTCTTCTGGTTGGTTATCTTTTACTCACTCAATTGCATTATTTTTCTTTCTTTTATAGCATAAAAGTCTCATCTGGTTCTGCGGGTCTTGTCCCATTTATTTTACCTATACCACCTTCCTGCAACCTCCTCCTCTCTTATGGGTTGTAGTTACTGTATATTAGCTGACTCATATACATCTAATGAAATTAACTGCATATTAGTTTTTTCCTGAAGAAAGAGCTACCATTTGTCCTGATAATATTATATATTATTTTTTCGCCGAATTTTTCTTTGCACACCTTGCATATGAATGTTCTCTTTTATTGTTTATGTGATCACTTTTGTTAGTATCTGCTTTTCTTTCTACCATGAATGTTTATGAAGTGTTGATATTATTCATTTAATTTTCCAATTGTGTTGGCATGATGCTCCTTAAATTCCTTTTGAAGTGGGCATTTCACCCTTTCATTTACAAGAATAAATGCGTCTATACAGCTCTAATTTGGAGGAGGGTGTTGGCTTTTTCAGTTGTAAGTTCATAACTGATACTAGATAATCTTTGTTCTTAGTTGGTTATGCTTTAACCTGACAAGAAAGTTTTTGTGCAGACCTCGCCGATGTTACAGATTATTACATTCTATTTTACTCAGATTCCTAGGCCTAATTATCACTATGGTGAGGTAACATTCTCTATGACATTTTTATTGATAAGCTTTCTTGTAAAGTATTTGACCATTATCAACTATCAACAAATAATAGTTTTCATTAAAATGGAATTCACTTACTAATTTATAAGCATGGTTTTGAACTTGCCACATTGCCCCGCCCTAATAGTGTGAGGGAAGTGCTTTAAGTTAACTGTAACTTGTCTTCATTTATGGTGTTCATGTTTGCCGTTTATCATGAATTCTTTTCTATAGCGAGGCTGATTAAATAATTATCATATACATTGGGTATTGTAGATGCTCAATATTATACTTTTTATTGAACTAAATATTCTAATCCTAATTCTTGATAAACTACTAAAAACTAAATATTATATCCTCTGGAGCCACGTAATTAATTTGAACTACTAAAAGAATATCACTTTTGGTATTTGTAATTTTAAAGTTTGAAATATTATACACTATCTAAAAGTTTAAACTTTAAAGATTGAACTATCCTAATCCTAATCAAATTCTAATTTCAGATCGGTTCATGAATTCTTATTATAACCAAATTCTTATTATAGCAAAAGGACTCTTGGGGTATAAATAAAGCACCAAATCCACTTTCTTCTCTCACCAAATATTTCTGAGTTTGAAGCAATTATCAACCTGTTCTCTCTTAAAGGTGCGGTCTTGGTCTCTCTCTTTTTTATTCAATGATGACTTTTATCCAATTATTGCTTATAGTTTCAAGATCGGTCAATGATGACTTTTATCCTATTATTGCTTATAGTGTTGTGTATCTCGAACTATTTTGATTCGACTATTGTTTCAATCAGAGTTGTTGTTTCGAGTTATTTTTCTTATATATCGAGAGTTGTTTTGAGATGAAACTATATATATAGAGAGAAGTACGGATTGAAGAATTTTCACCAAGATAATTAATATTTTTGTTTGATTATAGATTAATGACGTTATTAATTGTTTTAAAACTTAGCAAAGAAAACACACCAGTATAATTAATATTTTTCTTATATTTCTGTTTTGAGAGAACAGTTAAATATTTTTCATCAGTATATTTATCTTCAGATGCTGCTGTTAAATACTAGGGATGAACTAGAATTGTTGTTAACTGGGAAGCATGTTCTTGATTTATTCATGAATTTTGGTAACTAAAACCCATATCATCTTGTAATATGTTCTGCTATTGATTGTTTTTCTTGATCTGCGAATCTCAGCTAATAAAGAAACAAGCTTACTGCATGAATGTGATATGAGAAATAATGAAAGAATGGAACTTGTGGTGTCATTAAGTTACAATTCTTTTCATAGTGCGAGTGAAATATTTTAACTGCAATGTCGATAGATGGTAAATGCTGAATTATCGCGAATTTGTGTCGGTCAATTTTGTGACAAATTGACTATTTACTCTTCAGTTGTAGTATCTTATATATCATAACATGCATGGTCCTTAGTGGAATACCGTAAGAAAAGCTCCCTATTAAGAGGCAAAGAGCTTGACTCTTCTAGCTAAGGTTTAGTCTTGTATCGATATAAAGTGAAAGTGCTAATGAAAAAGTTTATCCGTAATTGTGATCTAAGAGACTATGACTGTCACCGACAAGTTTATCTTTTGGGTTTGAAGTTAGTCTTAATTTGTATTGATGCATCAACTCGAGATAGACAAGATGTTATTTGATTATTATAGTGACTATTTATTCCCTTCATTGTAGTATCTTATATATCATAACATGCATGATCCTTAGTGGAATACCATAAGAAAAGCTCCCTTTAAGAGGCAAAAAGCATGACTCTTCTAGCTAAGGTTTAGTCTTGTATCGATATAAAGTGAAAGTGCTAATGAAAAGTTAGCGATTTGTGTAGTACCTTGGATATAATCTGACTTATTAAAATTGTTAAAGAAATGCATGTTGTCCGATTATTTGGTTGGTACCATCAAACTTAGTGTTTAGAAAGAAGAGTTGACTAATTAATTCTAAACTCTCTTGATTAATGTGTGTTACAATTTTTTGATATAATTTTCTTATGGTTTTTTGTTTTTTGATACTTATTTGTTTACCTGTAAGATAAAACCATCTCAATTCGGTGTAAAACTCATACCAAAAGTGGCAATGCAAAACTCATAAGCTGTGGGAAAATTTTGAACACCAACTTGTCAACCAGTGTAGTGTGTGTAGAACACCTTTCTGGTCAACTTCGTGAAGGGATTATAACAATGCATGTTGTGCCACCAGAGTTTATAAAAGAGAAAAAACGGATAAAGTGTATATACTTTTTACGCAGTCATGCCATTTGACTGTGCCCTTTGCTTTTGTAAATGTCTGGAAACTTATTTTCAAATATGATTAGCATTTGCTATAAGCCAGCAAAAATTAAATGAGAAAATTCGATCCCTTTTATGCTAAGTATTCCAAACATTATTTTCTTTACTTCTAATTCCTATTTTTAATGGGTTTTTTCTCTCGTGTGTGTGAGTGTTAGGTGATTGGGAATTTTTTTCTATTTTTATATTTTTTGGTTGGGTGTTTTGGAAGGTGGGGAGGGGAGGTTGTGCTCTAATGGATTTGTTTTCATACTCTGACCACTCCTAATAACTCTAATGGATTTTCTTAGGGAATAAATTAACATATCCCGTTAAGTATATTGATTCCAGGTTTAGCGTAAAATCTATTACATCGATTCTTTTATAATGGTTAAATAAAAATTATGACAAATCTAATAATTCAATTTTACATATTTAAATTCAAAGTGAACCTGACTTATTTATAATAATGAATTAAATAAAAATTTAATTATTTTAATATTTAACCACGTGCATTGCACGTGCATAAAACTAGTCATAGTAAACAAGTGAGCCTAGAAACAAAACCCCTTAATTTTATTACTACTTTCTTAGTAAACCGATACGAAGCACGTGACGTCGTGACCTTTTTTTTAGCCACAAATTGCTCGGTTTTTATTTCCAGAAATACCCTTAACATTTATTATTGGCTGCAAGTCGTTGTCGCCGTGGGCTAGAATTTTAATGATAGCGGTAGTCTCGCAGGCCGGCAAGCTGTAGAAAAGGGCAACTGGCGCCCTGTCCCACTTCCCCAAATGCCGTCACTAACTCTATATATTTTATGGACTAATTGCAAGATGTAATCACTTGTGTCCTAAAACTATTTTATTAACAATAATATCCTCTAACTCTAAATGATATATATATTTTTAAATTGAGATGTCATGTGAGAATCATGTAACTGTAAGTTATCTATGTATTAATTTAGAGGGAAATTCAGCATTTTATAGTTATGATTATATGAATGGAAGGTAAAAGTAAAGAGATGTTGTGTATCTTTAAAGTAAAAAACTTGGTTATATATTTGTTAGTTTCATACAAGCTCTTCAATGAAACTGATGAATTTACTCGTTTGTTCAATCTCTTTTCAATGAAACTCTATATATTTTATCGGACCTTCATCCGTGGTCCGACATGAAACTTGGAGGATTCTTCAACACTCATCGTTCCTAATTCTAAAGGGTGGAGATTGATTTCTACCGTTGGATTTTGAGATATTGAGGTTTTACAAGCCGGTTGTTCCAAGAGTGCAGAGAACGGTTTCTTCAAGGCTATTCGACGCAAGATGACGACGGACCTTCATCCGTGGTCTGATCGGCGTGAAACTTGGAGGGTAGCTTCAACATCCGTCGCCCTAATTGAATGGTGGAGATTAATTTTACTGGTTGGATTTGGAGATATTGAGGTTTTACCGGCCGGTTGTTCCAAGAGTGCAGAGAACGGTTTCTTCAAGGCTATTCGACGCAAGATGACGACGGACCTTCATCCGTGGTCTGATCGGCGTGAAACTTGGAGGGTAGCTTCAACATCCTCGTTCCTAATTCTGAATGGTGGAGATTAATTTTACTGGTTGGATTTGGAGATATTGAGGTTTTACCGGCGGTTGTTCCAAGAGTGCAGAGAACGGTTTCTTCAAGGCTATTCGACGGCGTGACAATCGGACCTTCATCCGTGGTCCGACGGTGTGAAACTTGGAGGGTAGCTTCAACATCCTCGCTCCTAATTCGAACGGTGAAGATTGATTTTGACCGATTGGATTTAGAGATATTGAGGTTTGACCAAAGATCTCGTCTCTTTTAAAGAAAGGATCAAACCTCCTTTGTCGGCATCAACTCTCCTAGAGAGTTCAACTCGACATGCTTTCTAAGTTCTTCGCCATTCTTGGCTAAAAGGATTACTAATCCTTTTCTAAAATTAACTCTTCCAAAGAGTTATTATAACTCGACGAGTTTGAAACTTGTTTAGCAAGTTACGTTCAACTCTATCAAAGAGTTTTTAACTTCGGCGAGTTCTAAACTTGCTCGGAAGTTCACATTAAACTCGTAGAGTTATAAACTTGCTCTTGCGAAGTTATTTTTCAACCTCGCCTCACGAGTCAAGACGGTCGGATCGTCCACGGGATACAAGATTCAAGCTCCCACCCCTACTGTGAAGAACCCGACATTAAACAAAGGGAAGGATCTCCGTAGATCTTTCTCTCTTTTGTAAATCGGGCAGCCGATCGAGCGATTTATAATTTCTTTTTATCTAAGTCAGTTAGAGAGAGAAATTACATTTGAGAGATTGTACTCATTCTTTCTTTAAAGTAAATAAGAAGGAATAGCATCAATTTTATATTTTCTCAAAATTTTTCTCGCGAACAGTTAGGAGGTTAAAATCAGCTTTTGAGTTGATTTTCGCGTCGTTTCGTCTCATACACTTCTTACCCCTATATTTACATATATCATATCATCTCAAATAAATATTAGTACCAAATGAGAATTTGTTATTACTCAAACAAGAGATATTGTATGGAATATGTCTTAACATTTTTCTTCCATATATATTATTCTTTCCAAAACATTATTTCTCCCAAAACATTTTCCTTTTCCAAAAAGATATTTTTCCAAAAAAGTTTCCAAAATTATTTTTCTAAAATATTATTTGGTTTTCCAAAATATTAGTTTTACCACAAATATTATTTTTCCAAATATCTTATTTTTTAAATATTTTTTGAATATTTTATCAAACATATTCCTTTTTCAATAACAATTTTGTGAAGCATACTAGTTTACTCAAGACATTAATTTTACCAGAATCATTATGTTTACTAAAATATTTTTTGATAAAATATTATTATTTTTGAAAACCGTTATTTATATGAAAAGATCTAATTTAAAAAATATTTTTTCAAAAGAAATTTAGAAAAATATTATTTTAATTCAATTCATATATTTTTTAAATTTTTAAAAATAAAAACAAGTTACATATGAGAAGTTACAAACCAAAACTAAACTGTTGTAACTAAAAGTGTTAAATTTTTAAAAATTGAATCAAACAATTACAATTATAATTATATGCAAAAATAGTCATAACGTCTTAGTTCATTACAAATGGCGGTTGCAAGCTAGCTTTACACCAAACAGTGCTCATCCCTACTTGGAAGTGATTTGTATATTTAGATAACCCCTAAAATCTCTACCTTTAATTTTAGGGTTTTGTTTTGGGCCCAATTGTTTACTCCCATTTACCTATAAACCCAACAACTTTCTTTTGTACCATTGAACCCAATTAACTTTATATATTTATCTCTAAACCCAAATAGTATAATTTAAAGTTAGAGTATCTTGTATTTATACATTTTTGGGTAAAACCCCAAAATACCTCGCCTCAATCTCCACAAAACCAGCTTCTCATCTCCGTTCTTTCTTCACCTTTTATAACCAAGAAAATGAAGAAACCCCATTGTTCCTCCGTTTCTCTTCGTTTCTATTCTTTCTTGATGCCCTAGCGGATCCATTCTTCTCTCCTCTTTCAATTTCTACAACTAGTCCAATTTGGTCGAAAATCTGAGCCCTAATTTGAGCCCTAACTTGTCCATTCTTTTCTTCACGCCACCACAAATTCCAGCTGCGATGCCGATACAAGCCTCGACCACTGCCGTAGCCTGATCGCTGCCATCACCTAATGCTGTCATTGCCCGACCGCCGCTGTCACCTAACCCCACCATCACTAACGCCACGCCGCTTTTTCTGCCTCAACTGATCGCCTCCCAAGAGCTAGCCCCACTGGCTCATTCTCATTCCACCACCCTCTTCTCTGTAAGTAATCACTCCTTTCTCCTCAAAGCCCTCTTTTCTAGTGATTAGTATTCCATCAATGTGTGCTGCTTCTTTGTTGATTTCAGTTTGCATCTTATTAGTTTAGTGTGGTTTTATTCTTTTTCCATAGAGTGGTTCCCCGTAGTGTATGGTAGAATCTGATTCCCTCATTCTTGCAATTGATAAAATTTAGTGAAGAGATTTTGTTTTGGTTAGAGAAGTGAAATAGGTAAAATATCACGGTGTGAGAGTACAGTTGATGGCATAAAGCTAGAAAGGAAGAGGTAAAAATATCAAATATGTAGTATTCATGCAAACGTATTGGTGGATTCGATAGGAATAGTTAATACTTTGCCTTTGACATCATTTTCAACTCAGATCAACATATCTCAATCTACAAGAAAACAATTTCAGAAACTGGAAAATCCACCAAGTGAACTGATGTAAATTTATAAGTGCCGTGTGATGGACTCACTCCAGTTTGCAAGAGATTCCTTGGATAATGAATGATATAAGCTCTTCAACTATACCCAATTTCAGATACATAGTACTGCTACTCTTTTCTTCTTTTTCATTTTGTCTAAGTTTAAAACTTCTCAAACAATTTGACTGATATTGCAGGATTATACTCTGGTCCAAGTGGCATCCTAGTGCTCGGCTCATATACTTCTTTTGATCTATATGGGAAGGGTAAGGCATTTTGCATGAAGTATAGCGGCCTGCAAAAATTGAATTGTCACATAACCGATCGATATAAAAATGTAGTCTTGTGCGCTTTGAGTGTAGAAGACGAGTTTGGTTGTAACATATTGTTCTCCTTTTATGTATTTTATGTATGTATATATATTTGAAGTTTGATCCGAAAGCAACATTTGAATTTAGGTGATCATTGAGTTCATTTGATGTACATGTACTAGTTCAATTCGAAATTATATATGGGATGAATTTGGTGGTCATCTATTTGTTTGAAAATTTAGTTTGTATCCTAACAGTTTACAAGAGATTTATCAAATGGGTTTGAAATGCTCACTGCCGAGAAAATCTGATTTGGTGGTCTCTTTAAATTGTGTAACTTTCAATTGAGCAAATTATTAGAATTGTTGTGCGATTCATATCAAAGAATTGAGTTTGGTAGACAAAAGATCAATTTAATTATTATGCAAAGTTGTCTTCGCTATTAAAGTTTAATGGAACTAGTTAATTTATACAAACAATAAAATAAATGTAAGTATAGCGGAAAAATTGAAAGTATAGCGAGATAATCCAAGGTATAGCGGGATAATATGTAGGTATAGTGGGATAATCTGAAAGTATAGCGGATAAACTGAAAGTATATATGTAAGTATAAGGATAAACTGAAAGTATAACGTGATAATCTGAAAGTATAGCGGATAAATTGAAAGTATAGCGGATAAACTGAAAGTATAGCGGATAAATTGAAAGTATAGGGATAAATTGAAAGTATAGCTGATAAACTGAAAGTATAGCGGATAAACTGAAAGTATAGCGGATAAACTGAAAGTATATATGTAAGTATAGCGGGATAATATTTAACTAACAATAAAATGTGTGGTTGAGAAATAATTTTCATGAATAAAATGAGAAATTAATGTGAAACAAAATATGAAATAATTAATGTGAAATAATAATGTGAATGTGAAATAATTTTCATGAATAATAATGTGAAATTAATGCTATAAATTAAGTAGTTGAGTAAAATACAAAATTATACCTTAAATCAAAGTGATGAATCTCTACCAAAATTAATGGATGAGAGAGGAAAATTAATTGAGAAATTCATTGATGAGTTTAGAAGAGTGGTTGAGAATTCATTGATGGGTTTAGAAGAGTGGATGAATGAAATAATGGATGAGAGTGGGGAATTAATTGAGAAATTAGAGAGAGAGAGAGAGAGAGAGAGAGAGAGAGAGAGAGAGAGAGAGATGGGGATATAATTCCTGCATGGGCTTCTCTCCCAGCCTAGACAAAGAGGACCTCAGCCTCTCCAATCAGTTCTCAATTTATTTAATTTTTCAAATATTTTAAGGCCCACATAATTAAGATCACAGGAGAGATGAGGGAAGGGTAAAATTGGATTTTTAAAAAATTTATGGGGAGCCCACATGTGAATGTATTGTATTTTAAAAGTTGGGTTTAGAGATAAATACATAAAGCTAGTTGGGTTCAAAGATACAAAAATAAGTTATTGGGTTTAGAGATAAATCATACTCCCTTTAAAAGACGTAGCCCGAAAATCTTTCGGTAGACAAAAATACCCTTAACCCTTCTTTAAATATCCTAATCCTAATCCTTGATAAACTACTAAAAACTAAATTTTATATCCTCTGGAGCCACATAATTAGTTTGAACTACTAAAAGAATATCACTTTTGGTATTTGTAAATTTAAAGTTTAAAATATTATACATTATACACTATCTAAAAGTTTAAACTAATATATCTATCCTTAATACTGCGAATCAAATTAAAGTTGTTTCCTTTCTCTTATAGCCGCTCTCCTCTCTGCAAACTCCCCAAAAAGTTGAGCGATCTGAAACCCTAACCCTGGCTTTCATAATCCAAAACCCTCGCAATGAAATCATATGCAATCAGTGGCTTTCTTTGTTATTACATAGGAATCTACCTGTAATTTAGGGTTAGGTTTTTATTGTCTTTGTGGATTATGTTGAAGGTTACATTCTTGATAATTGAACAAGCTCAAAGCTTTTGAATAAGTGTAAACGATGATCTATCTAATTGTTTATGATTTTCTAAAGTTTTTATGACATCTGGGCATTTTTTAAAAATTAATTATGAACATGATTCAATGCGGTCTTTTATGAATTTCAAGGAGACCTCCTCTAGAAAAATATATCCGATTTTATTTTTAAAATTGTTTAAATTCTTTCTTTCTTTCTCTAGAATAATGATGCGGCTTTTCGAGATCAAGGACAAGAAGAAACAAAGTGCAGGAGAATTGAGACTTCACAAAGGTTTGGGCATACCTAAAACTATTCACATCTGTTTTATTTGATTTTTGTTATAGCATTTCTTTATTATACCTCTGCATCTTTGCTTTTATTTTCACATTTTTTATTATACCTCTGCATCTTTGCTCAATAAGCATGTTAATATTGAGATACAAAATTGTCGATACAGCTTCATGTTGTTTAAGGTTGATATTAATGGGTAGGTATGTTGAGGGATAATGTTATGCATACAAATTTAAGCACAATCAATTAGTAGAGATATGATTGCATAAGGACAAGACTGTCACAAATTTTATTTGCATTATTTGTATTTTAAAATTCAACTGTTTGGTCATCGTCTATATTGTTTAACTTGGAATGAGATCCATAGCTTTATTGAAGTTTCACTCGGCAGAAAAGGCATTTCTTTTTGTAAAAGATTGAGAGCTTTTATTACACTTTCTATATTTTATTTTATTTCCATTTCACTTTATTAGTGGATTCGTTATCAAGCCATTAATACAGATGCATATGACCATTTAATTTGATGTAAATACTACTTGATATTTGCATACGAATTGATGGATCCATGTGACTAAGTTATCTCATAAAGTATGAGAATTTATGAGTTAATCTCTTATTGTTTTCATATTCTTTTCTTTGGTATAGGAGCTTGGAGGAGAGATCTTATATTAGCGAGATTGTATTCACCGTCATCTTTCTCTCATTTTATGGTATTTTTCTATCCTTTATTGCCTTTAATGTTAAAAATGTTTACACTCTTTACTCATTTTCTCATTAAATTATTTGTTGTACTCAATTACTCATTAAACTACTTGTTTATAGTGGTTATCTTTAATTAGTTGTCTAGCCATAAGTATCATATAGTTCTTCTGGTTGGTTATCTTTTACTCACTCAATTGCATTATTTTTCTTTCTTTTATAGCATAAAAGTCTCATCTGGTTCTGCGGGTCTTGTCCCATTTATTTTACCTATACCACCTTCCTGCAACCTCCTCCTCTCTTATGGGTTGTAGTTACTGTATATTAGCTGACTCATATACATCTAATGAAATTAACTGCATATTAGTTTTTCCTGAAGAAAGAGCTACCATTTGTCCTGATAATATTATATATTATTTTTTCGCCGAATTTTTCTTTGCACACCTTGCATATGAATGTTCTCTTTTATTGTTTATGTGATCACTTTTGTTAGTATCTGCTTTTCTTTCTACCATGAATGTTTATGAAGTGTTGATATTATTCATTTAATTTTCCAATTGTGTTGGCATGATGCTCCTTAAATTCCTTTTGAAGTGGGCATTTCACCCTTTCATTTACAAGAATAAATGCGTCTATACAGCTCTAATTTGGAGGAGGGTGTTGGCTTTTTCAGTTGTAAGTTCATAACTGATACTAGATAATCTTTGTTCTTAGTTGGTTATGCTTTAACCTGACAAGAAAGTTTTTTGTGCAGACCTCGCCGATGTTACAGATTATTACATTCTATTTTACTCAGATTCCTAGGCCTAATTATCACTATGGTGAGGTAACATTCTCTATGACATTTTTATTGATAAGCTTTCTTGTAAAGTATTTGACCATTATCAACTATCAACAAATAATAGTTTTCATTAAAATGGAATTCACTTACTAATTTATAAGCATGGTTTTGAACTTGCCACATTGCCCCGCCCTAATAGTGTGAGGGAAGTGCTTTAAGTTAACTGTAACTTGTCTTCATTTATGGTGTTCATGTTTGCCGTTTATCATGAATTCTTTTCTATAGCGAGGCTGATTAAATAATTATCATATACATTGGGTATTGTAGATGCTCAATATTATACTTTTTTATTGAACTAAATATTCTAATCCTAATTCTTGATAAACTACTAAAAACTAAATATTATATCCTCTGGAGCCACGTAATTAATTTGAACTACTAAAAGAATATCACTTTTGGTATTTGTAATTTTAAAGTTTGAAATATTATACACTATCTAAAAGTTTAAACTTTAAAGATTGAACTATCCTAATCCTAATCAAATTCTAATTTGATCTTTATCTGAATTCTTATTATAACCAAATTCTTATTATAGCAAAAGGACTCTTGGGGTATAAATAAAGCACCAAATCCACTTTCTTCTCTCACCAAATATTTCTGAGTTTGAAGCAATTATCAACCTGCTCTCTTAAAGGTGCGGTCTTGGTCTCTCTTTTTTATTCAATGATGACTTTTATCCAATTATTGCTTATAGTTTCAAGATCGGTCAATGATGACTTTTATCCTATTATTGCTTATAGTGTTGTGTATCTCGAACTATTTTGATTCACTATTGTTTCAATCAGTAGTTGTTGTTTCGAGTTATTTTTCTTATATATCGAGAGTTGTTTTGAGATGAAACTATATATATAGAGAGAAGTACGGATTGAAGAATTTTCACCAAGATAATTAATATTTTTGTTTGATTATAGATTAATGACGTTATTAATTGTTTTAAAACTTAGCAAAGAAAACACACCAGTATAATTAATATTTTTCTTATATTTCTGTTTTGAGAGAACAGTTAAATATTTTTCATCAGTATATTTATCTTCAGATGCTGCTGTTAAATACTAGGGATGAACTAGAATTGTTGTTAACTGGGAAGCATGTTCTTGATTTATTCATGAATTTTGGTAACTAAAACCCATATCATCTTGTAATATGTTCTGCTATTGATTGTTTTTCTTGATCTGCGAATCTCAGCTAATAAAGAAACAAGCTTACTGCATGAATGTGATATGAGAAATAATGAAAGAATGGAACTTGTGGTGTCATTAAGTTACAATTCTTTTCATAGTGCGAGTGAAATATTTTAACTGCAATGTCGATAGATGGTAAATGCTGAATTATCGCGAATTTGTGTCGGTCAATTTTGTGACAAATTGACTATTTACGCCCTTCAGTTGTAGTATCTTATATATCATAACATGCATGGTCCTTAGTGGAATACCGTAAGAAAAGCTCCCTATTAAGAGGCAAAGAGCTTGACTCTTCTAGCTAAGGTTTAGTCTTGTATCGATATAAAGTGAAAGTGCTAATGAAAAGTTTATCCGTAATTGTGATCTAAGAGACTATGACTGTCACCGACAAGTTTATCTTTTGGGTTTGAAGTTAGTCTTAATTTGTATTGATGCATCAATCTCGAGATAGACAAGATGTTATTTGATTATTATAGTGACTATTTATTCCCTTCATTGTAGTATCTTATATATCATAACATGCATGATCCTTATGGAATACCATAAGAAAAGCTCCCTTTAAGAGGCAAAAGCATGACTCTTCTAGCTAAGGTTTAGTCTTGTATCGATATAAAGTGAAAGTGCTAATGAAAAGTTGCGATTTGTGTAGTACCTTGGATATAATCGACTTATTAAAATTGTTAAAGAAATGCATGTTGTCCGATTATTTGGTTGGTACCATCAAACTTAGTGTTTAGAAAGAAGAGTTGACTAATTAATTCTAAACTCTCTTGATTAATGTGTGTTACAATTTTTGATATAATTTTCTTATGGTTTTGTTTTTGATACTTATTTGTTTACCCGTAAGATAAAACCATCTCAATTCGGTGTAAAACTCATACCAAAAGTGGCAATGCAAAACTCATAAGCTGTGGGAAAATTTTGAACACCAACTTGTCAACCAGTGTAGTGTGTGTAGAACACCTTTCTGGTCAACTTCGTGAAGGGATTATAACAATGCATGTTGTGCCACCAGAGTTTATAAAAGAGAAAAACGGATAAAGTGTATATACTTTTACGCAGTCATGCCATTTGACTGTGCCCTTTGCTTTGTAAATGTCTGGAAACTTATTTTCAAATATGATTAGCATTTGCTATCTAAGTCAGCAAAAATTAAATGAGAAAATTCGATCCATTTTATGCTGAGTATTCCAAACATTGTTTTCTTTATCCTAATTCCTATTTTTAATGGGTTTTTCTCTCGTGTGTTAGTGTTAGGTGATTGGGAATTTTTTTTCTATTTTTTATATTTTTTGGTTGGGTGTTTTGGAAGGTGGGGAGGGGAGGTTGTGCTCTAATGGATTTGTTTTCATACTCTGACCACTCCTAATAACTCTAATGGATTTTCTTAGGGAATAAATTAACATATCCCGTTAAGTATATTGATTCCAGTTTAGCGTAAAATCTATTACATCGATTCTTTTATAATGGTTAAATAAAATTATGACAAATCTAATAATTCAATTTTACATATTTAAATTCAAAGTGAACCTGACTTATTTATAATAATGAATTAAATAAAAATTTAATTATTTTAATATTTAACCACGCATTGCACGTGCATAAAACTAGTCATAGTAAACAAGTGAGCCTAGAAACAAAAACCCCTTAATTTTATTACTACTTTCTTAGTAAACCGATACGAAGCACGTGACGTCGTGACCTTTTTTTTAGCCACAAATTGCTCGGTTTTTATTTCCAGAAATACCCCTTAACATTTATTATTGGCTGCAAGTCGTTGTCGCCGTGGGCTAGAATTTTAATGATAGCGGTAGTCTCGCAGGCCGGCAAGCTGTAGAAAAGGGCAACTGGCGCCCTGTCCCACTTCCCCAAAATGCCGTCACTAACTCTATATATTTTTATGGACTAATTGCAAGATGTAATCACTTGTGTCCTAAAACTATTTTATTAACAATAATATCCTCTAACTCTAAATGATATATATATTTTTAAATTGAGATGTCATGTGAGAATCATGTAACTGTAAGTTATCTATGTATTAATTTAGAGGAAATTCAGCATTTTATAGTTATGATTATATGAATGGAAGGTAAAAGTAAAGAGATGTTGTGTATCTTTAAAGTAAAAAACTTGGTTATATATTTGTTAGTTTCGTTACAAGCTCTTCAATGAAACTGATGAATTTACTCTGTGTTTGTTCAATCTCTTTTCAATGAAACTCTATATATTTTTATCGGACCTTCATCCGTGGTCCGACGGGGTGAAACTTGGAGGATTCTTCAACACTCATCGCTCCTAATTCTAAAGGGTGGAGATTGATTTCTACGGTTGGATTTTGAGATATTGAGGTTTTACCGGTTGTTCCAAGAGTGCAGAGAACGGTTTCTTCAGGCTATTCGACGCAGATGACGACGGACCTTCATCCGTGGTCCGACGGGGTGAAACTTGGAGGGTAGCTTCAACATCCGTCGCCCCATTCGAATGGTGGAGATTAATTTTACTGGTTGGATTTGGAGATATTGAGGTTTTACCGGCCGGTTGTTCCAAGAGTGCAGAGAACGGTTTCTTCAGGCTATTCGACGGCGTGACAATCGGACCTTCATCCGTGGTCCGACGGGGTGAAACTTGGAGGGTAGCTTCAACATCCGTCGTCCTAATTCTGAATGGTGGAGATTAATTTTTACTGGTTGGATTTGGAGATATTGAGGTTTTACCGAAGCCGGTTGTTCCAAGAGTGCAGAGAACGGTTTCTTCAAGGCTATTCGACGGCGTGACAATCGGACCTTCATCCGTGGTCTGATCGGTGTGAAACTTGGAGGCGCTTCCACATCCGTCGCTCCTAATTCGAACGGTGAAGATTGATTTTGACCGTTGGATTTAGAGATATTGAGGTTTGACCAAAGATCTGCGTCTCTTTTTAAAGAAAGGATCAAACCTCCTTGTCGGCATCAACTCTCCTAGAGAGTTCAACTCGATTACATGCTTTTCAAAGAAGTTCTTCTCGGTCATTCTTGGCTAAAAGGATTACTAATCCTTTTCTAAAATTAACTCTTCCAAAGAGTTATTATAACTCGACAGAGTTTGAAACTTGTTTAGCAAGTTCTGTTCAACTCTATCAAAGAGTTTTAACTTCGACGAGTTCTAAACTTGCTCGGCAAGTTCACATTAAACTCGTTAGAGTTATAAACTTGCTCTTGCGAGTTATTTTCAACCTCGTCCCACGAGTCAAGACGGTCGGATCGTCCACGGGATACAAGATTCAAGCTCCCACCGCTATTGCGAAGAACCCGGCATTAAACAAGGGGAAGGATCTCCGTCGATCTTTCTCTCTTTTGTAAATCGGGCAACCGATCGAGGGATTTATAATTTCTTTTTATCTAAGTCAGTTAGAGAGAAAAATTGCATTTGAGAGATTGTACTCATTCTTTCTTTAAAGTAAATAAGAAGGAATAACATCAATTTTATATTTTCTCAAAATTTTTCTCATGGCTTAGGAGGTTAAAATCGACTTTTGAGTTGATTTTCGCTTCGTCTCATACACTTCTTACCCCTATATTTACATATATCATATCATCTCAAATAAATATTAGTACCAAATGAGAATTTGTTATTACTCAAACAAAAGATATTGTATGGAATATGTCTTAACATTTTTCTTCCATATATATTATTCTTTCCAAAACATTATTTCTCCAAAAACATTTTCCTTTTCCAAAAAGATATTTTTCCAAAAAAGTTTCCAAAATTATTTTTCTAAAATATTATTTGGTTTTCCAAAATATTAGTTTTACCACAAATATTATTTTTCCAAATATCTTATTTTTTAAATATTTTTTGAATATTTTATCAAACATATTCCTTTTTCAATAACAATTTTTGTGAAGCATACTAGTTTACTCAAGACATTAATTTTACCAGAATCATTATGTTTACTAAAATATTTTTTGATAAAATATTATTATTTTTGAAAAACCGTTATTTATATGAAAAGGTCTAATTTAAAAAATATTTTTCAAAAGAAATTTAGAAAAAATATTATTTTAATTCAATTCATATATTTTTTAAATTTTTAAAAATAAAAACAAGTTACATATGAGAAGTTACAAACCAAAACTAAACTGTTGTAACTAAAAGTGTTAAAATTTAAAATTGAATCAAACAATTACAATTATAATTATATGCAAGAACAGTCATAACGCCTTAGTTACGCATTAAATGGCGCTTGCAAGCTAGCTTTACACCAAACAGTGCTCATCCCTACTTGGAAGTGATTTGTATATTTAGATAACCCCTAAAATCTCTACCAGTTTAATTTTAGGGAAATTTGCATAGAGGAACCAAAAAAAGTTAGGCTATGCACCCCCCACCCCAGCCAAAAAGCTCATTCTCCCAAACCCTTATACATAAAGTTTAGTGCAACTACCCCCCATAATACTGTACAATCCCACTCCCAATAAGGTCATTCCGAAAATACCCTTCCCATTTAAAAATGAATCTCTGCAACTCCATCACCCTCTTCCTCCTGCAACCAATTTTCTCACCACCCTCTTCCTCTCAAGATCTCATTCTTCCACCGCCGCCGACGAGAACCCGGACTAACTGATCTTTTCCCTCTCTCTCCTCCTTCTCTCTCCTCTCGATTTTGCCCCTGCGTCTCCTCGCTCCCCTAAAAGGTAAGAAAACTAGAAACCCATCTCAATTTCAGCTCTCAATTTCATTTTTTGGTCGATTCTCTGGTTGTTGAGATGCCCTTTTGGAGTTTTCAGACGAGCCCACTTCGATTCTTGGTGTAATTTTTTTAGTTTGCCTCGATTATTTTGCTAAAAATCCCATTTTGGGAAATGGGTACGGGTCAAAATTTCGTCTAATTTGGATGATGGAATTCTAGGGAGTTTTTGGGCTTAAATTTAGGGATTTTGTGATTAGGGTGCTTAATTGGGTAAGGTGCCGTAATTGGATTTTCTTCAGTTTACTTGTGCTGGTACATGTAGAAAATTTTCCATGCTTGTTGTTTTAATTGTTTATTAAGTGTTTTTCTTTGGTGTACTTATTATGTTTGAATAGAGTCCCATGCTTGCTTTAGCAGACTTTGGGGATGCTATAAAGGGTTTGGATGATCTTATTCACTCTTTATATTGGATAAATTTGCAAGACTAATATGTTTTAAGTATTCTCCTATCTCATTTTGTAATTTTCTGTTTATAATAACTCCTGCACCATACGGGCACTCTCTATTTTTACAATAAATACTAGTGTTATGAGACATTTATATAGTCCGTGACATATACGCTTTGTCGGTGACATATACATTTCTCATGTGATATTTATACATTTTGTGTGGCATATAATCCCTATCGTGACATATGCTAGTGTTATGTGATATTTATACATTCATGGTGACTTATACTCATTATTTATGACAATTTATCATTTTCATATGCTAGATATTATCGTGATGTTTTGTATCACTGTGAATTTTACACATTCAATATGATATATAATCTTATTTATTAATGCATATGACTATTACTTCACCTCTTTTTATTTAGGTACGATTTATGGCATACACTCATATTTATACATCAAAGCGATCCTAGAAAGAAAGGAGGTCATGGACATTGAAGTTTTACAAAGGAGTCCGAAATATTAAGGGCATGGCTTGTCTCAAATTATATGTGAAGGCCGATAATTGAAGAAGCTGAGTCTCAAATAAGATGTAGACGATCCTGAATATCTTTTGTATCTTGGGGTTAATTTTGAGACTTGTGATTTTTAATGATGAAATGTTAAATAATATAACTTAAATTTTAGGAGTAATGATGTACCATTGATTGAGGAAAGTATTAGACAAACTTGTATAACGTTAGTTGGATGTTGGATGTTTATACATTATTTATAAATTTTGAGACCTGTGGTGATAAAATGTAAAATATGCACTTGTGATTACTACATGAACTTTTGTTTGACATATTATATGGCATTTGTGATAGCTATTCCATTTTCTTGCCATCTCGGCGAGTATTTATCATTTCCATTATTTGCATACGAATGTGATCCATCATATCGCAAATAGGAAGTATTCTTGCCACACGAATCCAACTATTGAATGATTCGACAATAATGGAAGTGATATGATCATATCGTAAATAAATATTATATGTATCAAACCAAACTTCACTAACACAAAATCGGCAATAATAGAAGTGATATGACCATATCTGTAAATAAATATTATATGTATCAAACCAAACTTCACTAACACAAAATACAGCAAACCATCGCAGGTAATAGTGAAAATATCACAAATAAAAGTTAAGTGTCACAAACAATACAGAAAGGTCACATATAACTATAAACTATCACATATAATAGGTAAATATCACAAATAATACAAAAGGTCACATATAACTATAAACCATCACATATAACAAGTAGACATCACACGTAACAGCGAAATATCACAAATAAAAGTCAAGTATCACAGCCAACACATAAAGATCATAAATAACTATAAACTATCACATATAATAAGTAAACATCACATGTAACAGAAAAAAAATCACATATACCATATATTTGTCACATATAACAATTAAAGGTCATAAACAATCGATAGTGCCACAATATTTAGCGTACATTATACCAAAAAATACAAAATTCGCCCAATTATTTTTCAAAGATTATTTTATTCCTTTGTGGGCATCTAAAAAAATGACTAGAGGTTGGGGTGGATTATATGGTTCTGTTCGATTGTACAAAATATACTGCAATGCTTAAATAAACCAACTCCAATTCGCTTCATTCTCTTGGTCACAAAGATAGCTATTCCATTTTGTCGCCATCTCGCGGCGAGTATTCATCCTCTCCATAATTTGTATACGAATGTGATCAATCATATCACAAATAGGAAGTGTTCTTGCTACAGAATCCAACTGTTGAGCGATTCAAAGAACATTGGAAGTGATATGTCCATATCTGTAAATAAATAGTATATGTATCAAACCAAACTGCACAATCACACAAAATACAGCAAACCGTCACATGTAACAGCGAACTATCACAAATAACACTCAAGTATCACACACAACACATAAATGTCACATACTACAAGGAACAATCACATGTAACGGGTAAAAATCACATGTAAATTTATTATGTCACATATAACAGTTGACTGTCACAAATAACAGATCATAGTCACATATTAAAGTATAACGTCACGTATAACAGAACTTTGTCACATATAAAGTTTAAAGTATAACGTCACGTATAACAGAACTTTGTTTCCATCACCTTCATTTCGTACCTTTAAATGATGGTTAAAAGGACAAATAACTTGTTAAATGATGAATAAGTTCTAGCAGTCACATATAATACGTTAATGTCACAAACCAGGTCTCAATGTCACACGTAAGACTTGTCACACGTAAGACTTAATTGTCACAATATAGATCGAAATGTCCCATATAAGGTCGATGAGTCACATTGAGATCTGAAGTGTCACATATGTCGTTGAAGTATCACATGCTATGCTTATATGTCACATGGAGTTCTGACATGTCATATTTACGGTTAACAAATCACATATAAGTTCTAAAGGACACATCAATAAATTAACGGACTAACCAGGATAGTAAATCATATGAATACCTTGCGCAACCAAATATTTGGTCTTTTGCTGTCTCCTTAGAACGCCAAGCTTTAGAATAGTTAACTTTTAAACCATATTGAGAGTGCAATTCCTTTCTAATATCAGTTGGGGTGATATATGGACGCCTCTTCATTACTGATTGTAGCATACTTGCAATCCACCTTCTCGATGCTCTGGAGTGACCAGCTATGTTGTTATGTTGTCCACAAGTATGTTGAGAAATAAATTTTTTTTATAGCAAAGGTCGACACATGGCTCAATGGCGAAGCGAATAATAACCACGGGCATTGTGTTTCTTTTCTGAACATGCAACTAGCACGAATGCGTTTTGGCTCATTGCTAACATATTTAAAAGCAAACTGCTTAGCTATAGAGTAGTATATGAGAGCCATTCTAACTTCTTTTACACTTTCAAATTGCTACCCTTCTCCAGTAATTGCCTCATGCCACCATGCTGGGATTCTTGTCGAGTCATTTACTATGTCGTTCATCACCCACACATGCTCTCTTTGAGGATTGTCATTTGGGATCCTCGCTGATTCCACGATTGAGATCCTCTCATTAGGTTCCTCGATATTCTCCGATGAGTGTGAACTTACATTAGGAAGACTGCAAGTTGAGTATAACATACATATAAGTCACGTGTGACAATTACAAATAACTGTTAACCAGTATATGTCACAAATAAAGTCGAAATGTCACGTACAATGCCTTCAGGTCACATATAAGGAATAAATATCACAGTTCCCATTATAACGTGTATCCAGAACCTGAAAATAATCTTTTGAATACTTACTTAAGCTCGTTGTCCCCTATGGCATGTAGATCCTTCATCTCTTTCAAGTCATGGTTATCGACTTAACCCCATTGAGCGGTGATAATCTATCATGTTGAGAATGTCTTCATCTTTTGAAATCTCAAACGAGACATTGGGAAACTTCTCAAGAGAGTAGCTTATGAACAAACTTTAGATGCGGTGCTTTTAAACGTGCAACTTGCATCTTCAAATCAACTAAACTTGTTGCATTGACTTTAATGAGGATTGCATTTGTGTTAAATGAAATCACACACATTTAAGAATCTTCCATTTTGGTTGTTGGAGAAGTTAAGAGGAAAAAGTGAAGAATATTTTGGTTGTTGAAGGTTGTTAAGTAGAATGTAAAGAGGGAAGAGGGAAGAAGATATTATATTGACTTGGGTAGTATTTTGGAGGGAACTTAGTGTGTTTCCCTCCAATTTTTGCTTTCCCTCCAAAAAAACATTCTAGCCATTAATGTCACTTCTCAAAGATTCTTTGGGATGTCATTTCGAATTAAAGAGAAGGAAGGTTGCCCAATAAGACAAATTATTTTACACACTCCACCAAATGGGTTTAAAAGGGTAAAATGGGCAATACTTCAAAATACTCAGATACAATGTTGGGCTTGGGGTTTTGCTTAGAAACTTGGGTCAAAGTGCTTAAAAGGGGTTGACTTATTATGGGGTGGGGATGCATAACCCAACTTTTTAGTTCCTCCAAGCAAATTTCCCTATATTTACATATATCATATCATCTCAAATAAATATTAGTACCAAATGAGAATTTGTTATTACTCAAACAAGAGATATTGTATGGAATATGTCTTAACATTTTTCTTCCATATATATTATTCTTTCCAAAACATTATTTCTCCCAAAACATTTTCCTTTTCCAAAAAGATATTTTTCCAAAAAAGTTTCCAAAATTATTTTTCTAAAAATATTATTTGGTTTTCCAAAATATTAGTTTTACCACAAATATTATTTTTCCAAATATCTTATTTTTTAAATATTTTTTTGAATATTTTATCAAACATATTCCTTTTTCAATAACAATTTTGTGAAGCATACTAGTTTACTCAAGACATTAATTTTACCAGAATCATTATGTTTACTAAAATATTTTTTGATAAAATATTATTATTTTTGAAAACCGTTATTTATATGAAAAGGTCTAATTTAAAAAAATATTTTTCAAAAGAAATTTAGAAAAATATTATTTTAATTCAATTCATATATTTTTAAATTTTTAAAAATAAAAACAAGTTACATATGAGAAGTTACAAACCAAAACTAAACTGTTGTAACTAAAAGTGTTAAAATTTAAAAATTGAATCAAACAATTACAATTATAATTATATGCAAGAACAGTCATAACGTCTTAGTTACGTACAAATGGCAGTTGCAAGCTAGCTTTACACCAAACAGTGCTCATCCCTACTTGGAAGTGATTTGTATATTTAGATAACCCTAAAATCTCTACCAGTTTAATTTTATTACTACTTTCTTAGCAAACCGATACGAAGCACGTGACGTCGTGACCTTTTTTAGCCACAAATTGCTCGGTTTTATTTCCAGAAATACCCCTTAACATTTATTATTGGCTGCAAGTCGTTGTCGCCGTGGGCTAGAATTTTAAGGATAGCGGTAGTCTCGCAGGCCAGCACGCTGTAGAAAAAGGCAGCAGGCGCCCTGTCCCACTTCCCCAAAATGCCGTCACTAACTCTATATATTTTTATGGACTAATTGCAAGATGTAATCACTTGTGTCCTAAAACTATTTTATTAACAATAATATCCTCTAACTCTAAATGATATATATATTTTTAAATTGAGATGTCATGTGAGAATCATGTAACTGTAAGTTATCTATGTATTAATTTAGAGAGAAATTCAGCATTTTATAGTTATGATTATATGAATGGAAGGTAAAAGTAAAGAGATGTTGTGTATCTTTAAAGTAAAAAACTTGGTTATATATTTGTTAGTTTCGTTACAAGCTCTTCAATGAAACTGATGAATTTACTCTGTGTTTGTTCAATCTCTTTTCTATTATCTGAGATACTATTATACCTCTGGTAAATAAATGTTCAATCACTTTATCAAGATTCTTTATCGATTCAAAGGCAGGACTCATTGTTATCATCTGCGTGTCTCATCCTAAACATCATAATCATGTCGCCATCAAATAATAAATATGACCAGCTAAAAACATGGACTAAGGTCATCTCCATCTCCTCATCCTAAACATCCTAAACTTTGATTTATGTATACTCCCAAAAATCACACAATTAATATTAACAAAAATAATCCAACAAGACCAATGTCCATTTTCGCCACTTAATAATCGTCAAGTAAGTCAACGCCTGTCTTTTTGCCTCTCACTACAATTAGGAGAGGGCTTTGGAATAGTTAGATTAGCTAGCCTATAAGAGTTGTGCACATTTTACTATTTTCTGCTCAAAGTTTTGATTTAAATAAATTTTCATATGATAAAAGATCCAAACAAATCTAATTGAATTGTTCTTTATGAATACTTTTCTCATTTCTAAGTCAAAGCTATATATTAAATTCAGAGACTGTTCATTGATTCAATATATCATTTGTATTCCTTTAACTCCGTTTCTACATAATTTTATATGTTAACATTCAAAGTTTATTCAAATACTTAACAACAATGTTTATTTTTTCTAATCAAACCCTAGCCAATATTTTTGACAACTAATGAATAGATAAATTGATAACGACAAGAATATGCATTCATCTAACCACAAATCTCCCCGTGCTCGGTCGAAAAAGTTAACAGCAATAATCGGTCAATCGATCACTCATCGTGATTCATATTTGATTCTAAACCTTTTCTCCTTACCCCGCTTTGAAATTTACAAAGTGTTATATGTAAAAGACTCAGAATTTTTTTTCAATGCTTTATTTAATTAATCTTTATTTTTTTCTTTGAGTTACTTCTTCATTTATTGTCCACAAAAAATAAAATGAAATCGCCCCCTCGTGCAACGCACGTGCGTTATGCTGGTAATCTACAAGTAAGTCAACGTCTGTCTTTTTGCCTCTCACTTCAATTAGGAGGGAATCTACTTCCATTTCTTCACCCCCCCTCCTCTTTCTTCCTTCTTCCTCATTTATTTATTTAAAAAAAAAACGATCTAACAAGCGGTGACTTAACCGTCCATCAACCCCCAACCGGATATGTCCGGCGGTGGCGGCGGAGCAGCGGAAGCCAGGGCGGTGACGGCACCACCTCGGCCGACCATCTGTCTCCCCCCTCGCTCTACCGTCGAGAGCCTCTTCGGCGGCGCTGCTGACGTCAGCCCTGGCCCGACGACGCTGGTCTCCAGCTTCTTCAACGACGATCCTGACGGCGGGTGCCCCTCGTTCTCGCAGCTCCTCACGGGTGTTATGGCTTCTCCGGTGGCGGCGGCGCAGCAGAGGAGGCCTCCAAGCTTGGTGGATTCGAGGAGAGAGTCCATGTCACCGTTCTCTGTGATGCCGCCGGCGATCTTCTCCCCTAATTCTGTTGGTTTCTTTTTTTTCCCTAAAAATTTTAGCTATGAATCTTTCACGGTTTTTACTTACTGTTGAAGGATGATTTTTTTTTTTGGATGAATATCGTTAAGAATTAATATATGAGTATAGTCTCGTATTGGAGAATAGTACAGTATTTCGAGAGAATAAGAAAGAATGATAAGTTTAAAAATGAATTAAAGCCGGTACCTAATAACTTAAGTTTATGGGTTAAAATTTGATTATGAGTCTCCATTTAAGGCTCATCACCTCTTGGTTAATTCAAGTTTAGTTGACATGTCAAGGCCGCTGCACATGGTTGGCTCTCGATGTAGACAAAGATCTAGTTAGTCTACACATGGTGACAAGAACCTACGGACATTAGTATTCATGTTATCACTCCATGGTTACTGGTTCTACTGTCAAATGAAAGGGGAAATTGCGAAGGATTCATATGTGAGTATAGTCATATGCTGAATAGTATATGAAAGAGTAATGAGTATAAATAGGAGTTGGGGTCAATATTTAATAGCTTAAGTTCTTTGATTAAAATTGGGTCCTAGCTTCTATTTAAGGCTCCATTAACTCTCGGTTGGGCTCAATTTCTCCCCATCAAGTGGTGTCGTACTCAAGATTGTGGCACAAGGGAAAGTAAAGTCCAATGAAGCCCAAAGGCGTACGTAGGGAAGTTGACTAAGGTCAAGTTTACATGGGGTGGAAGATTCACAAATATTGAGCATCCAAGGATAGTTGGCATGTCATGACTGCCCATAGATGGTTGCCTGTATAGATAGAGGTTTAGTTATTCAACATATGGTGCACCACATATGTTGGAACTTGCAAGATCCTATGGATATTGGTAGTCATGTCGCTCACCATGGTTGTTGGTTTACTCACAAATGAATGGGGAGATGGTTAAGAATGTTTATATATGAGTATAGTCCTACATTGGACATTATGAGAAAGAGTCCTACATTGGACATTATGAGAAAGAGTAATTGATTTAAATAGGAGTTGGGGTCAATATTTAATAGCTTAAGTTCTTTGATTAAAATTGGGTCCTAGCTTCTATTTAAGGCTCCATTAACTCTCGGTTGGGCTCAATTTCTCCCCATCAAGTGGTGTCGTACTCAAGATTGTGGCACAAGGGAAAGTAAAGTCCAATGAAGCCCAAAGGCGTACGTAGGGAAGTTGACTAAGGTCAAGTTTACATGGGGTGGAAGATTCACAAATATTGAACATCCAAGGATAGTTGGCATGCCATGACTGCCCATAGATGGTTGCCTGTATAGATAGAGGTCTAGTTAGTCAACATATGGTGCACCACATATGTTGGAACTTGCAAGATCCTATGGATATTGGTAGTCATGTCGCTCACCATGGTTGTTGGTTTACTCACAAATGAATGGGGAGATGGTTAAGAATGTTTATATATGAGTATAGTCTCGTATTGGAGAATAGTACAGTATTTCGAGAGAATAAGAAAGAATGATAAGTTTAAAATGAATTAAAGCCGGTACCTAATAACTTAAGTTTATGGGTTAAAATTTGATTATGAGTCTCCATTTAAGGCTCATCCCTCTTGGTTAATTCAAGTTTAGTTGACATGTCAAGGCCGCTGCACATGGTTGGCTCTCGATGTAGACAAAGATCTAGTTAGTCTACACATGGTGACAAGATCCTACGGACATTAGTATTCATGTTATCACTCCATGGTTACTGGTTCTACTGTCAAATGAAAGGGAAATTGCGAAGGATTCATATGTGAGTATAGTCCTACATTGGACATTATGAGAAAGAGTCCTACATTGGACATTATGAGAAAGAGTAATTGATTTAAATAGGAGTTGGGGCAATACTATATAGCTCCCGGTTGGCCTCGATTTCTCCCTATTATGTATGTCAAGGAAAATTCAATGATAGATGCATATTTTGTTTCTCACCTAGGGTGAGTCTTGGTGCAATGATTAAATTTGGTACATTGTGATCAGGCACATCGCGGCTTCCAATCTTAGTGGACAAAAAACCATCTTAGTTACTATTTAGACAAGGTGGACGCAAAGATGATCTAGTGTGGAAGGAAATCCTCATTGAATTTTGTAAAAATTTGAAAGCCTACATAAAAGAAAAAAGTGCAGCCCAATGCACGAGGTTTTCACTATTGTGGGGTCTAGGAAGGGTTAAAAGTACGTAGTATTAACTCCGCATGCGAAGAGTATTTAACTCCACATGCGAAGAGTCTTTTCTGAGACTGGAAGCCACGATGTGCTTGATCACAATGTACCAAACTTAATCATTGTACCAAGGCTCACCCTAGGTAAGAAATAAAACCTGTATCTATTATTGAATATTCCTTGACATACATAATGGAGTCTTCGTATGCGGAGTTAATACTGCATACTTTTAACCTATACCCCACAACAATGTTACAGAAGATGCTAGGCGGACTAGGCGTTTGAGCCAGCGCCTAGCGCCTAAACACCTAGGCGTTTGGCTATTTTTTAAATTATTTAATTATATTAATTGATAAAAATATGTATTAAATTCATATAAAATTTCCAAAAAAATAGATAGCAATCTTGGATCCACAATAAACCATGCATACTTGAATAATAAATAGCCAAAATAATAACTAACAAGGTTATAGAAAGCGCTAGGAGGCCTAGGTGTTTGACCCGACACCTAGTGTCTAAGATGTTTTCATTTTTTATGTTTAAATTATAATAATTGATAGTAAATGTCAATATTATAGAAAGCTTAGGTGCCAGATTGGTGTCTAAGCGGATTTCTTTCTTCATTTAAGTGGTGGTCGAGAAGGTTTTGCTAAAGGTCGAAGGAGGTAGTGGAGGTGTTCATATTTAGAGGTTGAAGGAGTTTGAAGGAGGTTGGAGGACGTGGATCCTATAACACAGAAAATTACAATCAAGGCCTAAAGGGTGCGGTCTACGTAAGCAGACAACACTCCTCTAAACACTCCTAAAATCTAGGTGGGCAGCCTAGGTACCGTTTAGGCGCTAGACGCTAGTTAGGCGGCCTAGGTACCACCTAGGCCTAGGCGTACGCCTAGGCGGACTAGGCGGATGCTTTTTAAAACAGTGCCCCACAATAGTGAAAACCTCGTGCATTGGGCTGTACTTTTTTCTTTTATGTAGGCTTTCAAATTTTTACAAATTCAATGAGGATTTCCTTCCACACTGGATCATCTTTGCGTCCACCTTGTGTAAATAATAACTAAGATGGTTTTTTATCCACTAAGATGGCTTTTAATCGTTTCTTTATCCGCCATGTATACCTTGAATTCGTGGACAAAAAAAAAATCTTCTTTCCTGACTACATTCAATCAGCTCTGTTAGTGGAGTGTTATGATTTGGATCAAACCATATTTGCGTGCTCCTATACAACTAGTTGAATCACAGAATTCTCAAGATGCGCTTGCTTGAAATGGATTTGTCTATAGATATTACTAACCAAACTTCCAATTTCTAATTTACTTACTATATAATATGTTAAATATTTTGTACTCAACTGATGTCCAGGATCAGTTTTGTTAGAAGCTAATATGTAAGTCTAGGAATATTCTAGAGTTATCAACAATAGTCATGTAACTTTGAAGTATCTAGAAAACTACTAGTTAATAGAATAAGATAGGGTTTTACATCAAAACTACCTAAACTTTTACTCAAATTGATGGTTACCACCTACTTTTTCTTTTATGTAGGCTTTCAAATTTTTACAAATTCAATGAGGATGTCCTTCCACACCTGGATCATCTTTCGTTCACCTTGTGTAAATAGTAACTAAGATGGTTTTATCCACTAAGATGGCTTTTAATCGTTTCTTTATCCTCCATGTATACCTTGAATTCGTGGACAAGAAAAAATCTTCTTTCCTGACTACGTTCAATCAGCTCTGTTAGTGGAGTGTTATGATTTGGATCAAACCATATTTGCGTGCTCCTATACAACTAGTTGAATCACAGAATTCTCAAGATGCGCTTGCTTGAAATGGATTTGTCTATAGATATTACTAACCAAACTTCCAATTTCTAATTTACTTACTATATAATATGTTAAATATTTTGTACTCAACTGATGTCCAGGATCAGTTTTGTTAGAAGCTAATATGTAAGTCTAGGAATATTCTAGGGTTATCAATAATAGTCATGTAACTTTGAAGTATCTAGAAAACTACTAGTTAATAGAATAAGATAGGGTTTTTACATCAAAACTACCTAAACTTTTACTCAAATTGATGGTTACCACCTACTTTTTCTTTGACGAAAATCACCTGAAATTGCTTACATGCTTTCAATATCACACCAATCTATGTTTTTTTTATCGTTACCACCTAAACTTTTATATCTCTTATGGTTACCACCTTTACAAAACACAACTTGATATTTATACTACCTTATATTTATAAACTTTTGACATGAACCACCTGCTATGTTATGAAAATCACAATTACCACCAAAATTTTAAAAATATGTACCAAGCAGAACCACACATGAGACATTAGCTACAGAAAATAGGCGGTTTTGATGTGACATTGAAAATATAGATTGGTGTGACATAGAAAGCATGTAAGCAATTTTAGGTGATTTTTGTCACAAAAAAGTAGGTGGTAACCATCAATTTGACCAAAAGTTTAGGTGGTTTTGATGTAAAAACCCAATAAGATAAGCATGGATATATATAGAAATAAGGATATTGTAGAATTATCTAGAAGCTTAGATATCTCATGAAAATATCTATGTTCTAGAGAATTCCATGAATGCCTATAAATAAGCATGGTATATAAACATTGTAACCAAGCAAGTGAGCTTCAAGCAACAAGCAATTCAATACAAAAATTTCTTCAAGCTAGCCTCTTCCCTTCTAACTTAGCATTTCCTATTCTACTTCCTCCATTCTCAATTCTCCAATAATAAACCAATTGCCCACCTAGCTTCCTCAACCCCAACAAGTTTTGTTAACTGATTAATTTTCATCATGTTCCTATTAGTTGGTTACTAGTACTCCGATGCACGTGGTGTGTTCATAACATAGTAAACTTGTACGTAAATTAATATTTTGAACACCTTAATAATCAATTCTAATATGAATATATTTTATTGCCAAAAATGATGTAAAGTATCTTATTGTTAGAAAATGTGGGGAGTGGGGGGAGTTTTCAAGTAGTGGATGATAGTTAGGGTGTTTTTATATCTTTTTAATTTTGTCCTTTTAATTAGTTTCAATGTATAATAAATTATTGAGGATATATGCTGAATTTTTTGAAATCTTGACACACATAGAGTAGATCCAAAAGTGTGGCTTTTCTTAAATAATAGTAACAGATTTGCAGTCACTTGTATTGGTCAATGGACTCCATGCAGGGACCCAGCGGAATTTCTCATCAACATTCTCGAGCGCAAACCTCTTCTCAGGATGCTCAATCACATTCTCAAATGCATATTCTACCAGATGCAAGTAATAATTCTTTTGAATCAGGAAGTACTTCTCATTGTAATCAAAGGTCCCAGCCTGCTTCTCTCATCATCGATAAACCAGTTGATGATGGCTACAATTGGCGAAAGTATGGACAAAAGCAGGTAAAGGGCAGCGGGTATCCTCGGAGCTACTACAAATGTACCCATCCAAACTGTCCAGTTAAGAAAAAGGTCGAGCGTTCTCTTGAAGGTCAAGTAACCGAGATAATCTACAAGGGCCAGCACAATCATCAGAAGCCCCCAAGGCGTTCAAAGGAGTCCAATGAATTAACTGGGAACCTAGATTGTGCTAATAATGCTGATACTAGATCTAAAAGAGAGAGTGAATTTGGTCATGGGACATCTGAACAGTTACCTGGATCAAGTGATGATGAGGAGGGAGATGCTGACAGTGAACCTGAACCGAAGAAAAGGTAAATTTTTACATAATTGAGTCAGATTCACTTCAGTCACTAGAAACATTAAAAATGTCCGGTGTTGATTGTGCAGGGCTGTAGATGTCAGGGAAACGGAACCGACGTCTTCTCACAGGACAGTCACAGAACCGAGGATCATTGTGCAGACAACAAGTAAAGTTGATCTTCTGGATGATGGTTTTAGGTGGAGAAAGTATGGGCAGAAGGTGGTTAAGGGGAATCCTCACCCCAGGTATATATCTTTTAGCAGTTCTATGTTCCCTTCACTACCCGCCTGGACTATACGTAAAGCATCAAAATGGTCAATTCCAAAACTTATGTTCTTACACTTTTTCTGTTTGATTTAAAAGTGAGACCTCATTCACTCCTCCTTTCGCTTTAGATTCCCTTAATCGTTTGTCAATAAAAGACAGATTAAAATTTGGTAACTTGACACTGTGATTGAATTTACAGGCGCCAATGCTATCCTTCAGTTTTCCACTTCTGAAGTTTTTCCAGTAGAAATGAATTTCTCCTTTTACGCCATATTTTGTGTCTCTTTGCGGGCAATCGATATGTAGGATATTTTTTGTCAAGAGCTCTGTAAAGTTTGAGGACAATATGTTATTGAAATAGACTGCTATCAATCTATATAATAGGAAGCACCCCCGATAGTAAAATTATGGAAATTGTGGGTAACTTACATGTTCAGCATGTAACTTTCAATGAATTTGTGAATGTTCAGATTTTTCATATAGCTATTGTAATACCTGGTTACATATTTAAAAGGTCGAGAAATATATGATATATAGCCAATTTGGTACATGATTGATGATTTGTGGGACACATGATGTCATATAGTGACACAAAGGTGCAAGCACGCATGATCCCTTGTGGGGTATTCTCTCCTTACCTCAGTGTTATCTTCCAAAATTTCCAGCTCAAAGGGACCAAGGATAGTTGACCGCCATCTTTTGCATCCTCTAGTTTTTATTTCTAAGATGCATGTGTCTCTATTAATGAAGTTGGCAACTAAGTATATGTCCCTGTGCAACATTGATACTAGTGCTAGACAAAACCTTAGCAAAAGGACATTGTATGTTTGTGCATGTGTATATGGTTGTGTATGTGTGTCATCTGCATTCATGTGCATATGGAGGTGAAGAAATGGTAGCAACTGCTCATAATTAATTTAGCAGCACATCTCTATGAAGTTATCGTATAATGTATAACACTTTGTTGGAGGTCTGGTGCCTGATTGTACTGTGCAGACTAACTCGTGAAAAATTATATGTAATGTAGAAGGGTACATTGGTAATTCTACATGTAGCCTTTACCCTAGTCTCTATCTCTATATATGGGTACTCTCTCTTTTAATTGTAACTTTATCAGATATAAAGAAAAGAAACCCTAGCGCGGCTGTGGACATAGCACCTTGCCGAACCACCTCAAAATTGATGTCTTCTGTGATTGCTTTTCAGCTCTTTCTTGTTCTCTCTCACGCTCGTAGGCAGATCCGATTTCTAACGAACTTCAAAGATCAAAATACTGCATAGTATGATAGGACTATTTCATATTTACATATGTGCCTCACATATCAAGTCATACAAATTATTCTTCTTCTTCAATCCGTATCAAGTGTTTGTCATTTAACCAAAACTCTGAAGTCATGCTGAGGTTGAGCGGACTCGGCTATCTTCTAGCATATCTAGCATATACTAGGCCATTCAGTTTCTTATGATGGATTATTGTTATGATAGTATGTATCTAGTCTTCTAGATGTTTGTTTATGAAACTTTGCTAATTCATGTTTTTCAGTATACATTTCTCATTTTTCTGTTCTTTCTTTCGCCAAATTTTGCATGATCCTTCTACTTTTCTCTTGTTGAGAGGTAGCTTTTACCTTTCTATTTGCCCATTGCAATTTACAGGACGAGTTCTTTTGTCTCAGCTAAAATCACTCTCGTAATAAGTATATGACTGAATTCTCCTATCGGAATTTGCAGGAGTTATTATAGGTGCACTAGTGCAGGATGCAATGTTCGAAAGCACGTGGAACGAGCTTCAACAGACCCCAAAGAAGTTATAACAGCATACGAAGGAAAACATAACCATGAAATTCCAGCAGCTAGAAACAGCAGCCATAACACTGCAAACTCCATCGCCGCTGCTCATATTTTGCGGCCAAAAGCTCACAGCCCCATACCCAGTCATCAATCCTTCTTCGAGAGGGGTGATTTAAGAAACAATGTTTATCGGCCAGTTGCAGTTCTCCAGCTGAAAGAACACAGCATGCCTTAAGTTAATCTTGCTCTGCAACACAAGTTCACTGTATATTTTGTTGTAACTTAGTTTTTGTACCCTTTTTTGTAGTTTTTTTTAATCCTTGTTGGCATCTCTTTTGCCATTTATATGTTATAGCTTGTGGATTACGCACACTGTAATACAATTAGACTTGTCAGATGTATAATTTGTATATGGCTTTCTTCTCTCCTGAAACTGACATTGGATGCATGAGTTAGGACTTGCTCTGAACTCTGTAAATTCTCGAGTTTGCAATTCTCATTGTTCAAACTCTCATTGTTCTGCGATTTATCTCGACCGCTGTGGGTGTAATGGTAAACATGATGCTGAATCAAACTACAATGACAGGAAGGCGAACTCAATTATCTGAAACAGAAGCCCCAAAGCTCCAAAAGGAATACCTCAAGTGTTAAAAATACCTAAATTTAGCATCAGGCTAATCCAAAAGTCACATAAATCTTTGATATCCTAAAAATGTAAGATTTCTTTTCGAAACTCTACTGATTAGGGAATTCAAGGTGTACTTAAAGATTTAATCTCTTAGTTTGCAGGTAATTTTGGCATCAAGGTGGTTCATATTTTAAAAAAACAAAACAAAGAACTTGCGACAAGAATACAGAGTCCTATCTCGTGAATTGCTATGAAAGCTCATGAGTTTCTAATGAACTCACATGGTTTGTAATGCAAGAGTAGCATAAAATTTGTCATACGGCTAGTATTTAAGAAAGATGTTGTGTATCGTATGTGCACACAGATACACACACTTGAAATGTAAAAAATGTAGAAAGCTTTTGTGTTCCAAATACCTATTTCAAATAAGAGGCCAGCTGCTCTATAGTGTTCTGTGTTCATAGAGCTAAAGCAATATTAAACTCAAACAAACTAAGCTAATGTATCAATTTTGCAGGACAGAATGTAGAACAATAACAAACCTGCTTAATACAACTGACCTTAATAGTGCACCTGAAACTGCATTAAACAAAGCACACAATTCATCCATAACTTAAAACCATTACCAATGCAAATTTCACAAACACGTGCTCCTTCACAGGAAATGCAGACTATTGGCAAAAGTGAAGCTCATTGAATCAAAGAGCAACACTTAAGAATTTCATTGAATTAACAGGTTACATATTTACTTTTACACATACAAGTCCTAACTGTTTTCTCGCTGAATTTTCTACAGATGTGCTTAACTTCTTCTCAACTGTTATCTGACCTTCCCTGTTTCCGTTGCAAATAATATAAGATATCTCTCACTTTACATTGCTAAAAGGCATCTGCTCTTCGGAGGATGTGTGATGTGACCATTATTACATTGAGATTACAGGCAATTTTATCTTCCTATTGATAGGTACAATGTGAATGCAGGTGTTTGCAGTGATGATTCTACCTCCAAGCTCCTCTTCTACACTATTTGAATCGATTATTGGGTTTGAAATAGCGACAACAGATTTGTCTTCGATATTAGTCTTCATCAATGGTCACAAGTGTGGGTATCTTCCCATTGTTAGCAAAATCTATTTTGTTCAGTCTCAGGCAACAAAGGACATGCTCCGGTAATTCTTCCTGCTTCTGAGCCTGCATCATCAAATGATGATTGATTTTTTCTCTCTCTCTCTCTTATTGTTTAGAAGATTAAAAGCATCATGCAAACACAATGCAAAAGAAAATAACCTAGTTGGTTGTTTTGTTACAATGAGGAGCAATGTACAAAATGATACTAGGTGAATCTCAGTTCAGTACCTGAATGGTTAAACCCACATCAAGTATCCCATGTTTCAAGCGTTCTCGAAAAGCTTCAAGTCCCTTTCTTGATATGTAGCTGAACCGATGAATATCCAAGTCAATCTCAAAGTAATTTGAACCCTGCATATAAATGGCACTAAGTAAGGATCACAAGATTGATAAAACTTTAGTTAAAAAAAAAACCTGTATTTGAGTAAATAATAACATAATGATTATGGAGATCAAGTAGGGTACAGTTGGTAGAAATGTTGTAGCCGTAGGACAAATTCTGCTATTAATAAATTGAAACTTCTCAGGTCTAACAAAAATCAATTTGTTGTTCCTCCTTTATGAGAAAGATAAATAACTGAAAATTTTCTTCCGTCTCACACACTAGAGAAAAATTTTACCGTGCCTCTAGTAAGCCCCTCTTTCAATTGAATAAAGAATTGCCACTCTCTGTGTCTTTGTGAAATAACTAACAAATGCTTGATTTGGTGTTAATTCTCTTTTTTACAGAGTTAATAATATAAATTTGACACTAGTTTTACATTGTTTATGCATGTGTTGTCTTATTAATATTTTTACTAACCTGGTAGAAATTATGTTGCGGGCGTGAAAGTACTGGTTTCTCATTATAAGCTTGTACAAGCTTCTTTTCTGCACCACTCAGATGAAGATCCTCTGAATTAACAACCCCAGCCATTATTTTTAATCGTTCTCTAAAAGGAACAATGGAGTCCATGGGAAATCCTTTGACCCTTTCATTCTCATCATCTAAAAATTTCTGCAAAAAGTTTTTAACAGTATTATTGGTTGTAATTCACCAAAAAAATGCCAAGTCATTTAGTCCCCAGACTTACCCTAATGATATCCTGGAAATTAGAAGGAATTTCTTTGTCATAGTTATCAGATATCTTGAAATATAAAACAAGGCTCATCCCTTCTCCATCACTATCACCAAGGAACATTGCAGCAGGATATGTAGGTAGCTGCCGGAGATAAATAAAATATTAAACATTTTACCTCAATTCCAACCAACAAATTAAGTATTTTTCTGAAGGAGATATGAAGCATACTTGAATATTAACAATCAGTAATGAAGGAGCTTTGTCATGCTCCTTCACAGACGGAAGCTCAATGTATTGTGCAATGTGATTTACTTTGCGAGGGCACATAAATAAATCGACGCCAATTGGTGTATATGGAGCATTATCTGGTGCAGGAGCTTTCTTCTTGTCCCTACACCAACAAAAATTAACATTGAGAAAGAGATCATAAAATTAGTTGTCAATATATAATGTGAAAAAGTAAAGATCTGATGTCATGCCTCAAATAACTCTCTCCACGGAGCTTAAAGGTCGGCGGTTCAAGAAATGACCAGCATCCCTGTGTTAGTTTATCTCCTTTTGGAATTGATAGTCCTGCTATGGGCCGATACAAGAATCTTTTTGATGCACCTGATAAAAAATGCCTTAATGATCATCAATTTCAGATTAAATAATGTGGTAAAACAGATGAATTAGATGGAGAAAAGAAAAATATTATCTGCATTATAACATCAAAACTCTAAATCAATCTACTTTCATAAAATTAAAATTCCAAAGAGGAGTCGCATCCAAGAAAAAAGAAGTGGAATACATTTTTTAGGAACAAGTAACATTAAGCAATAATCCCACATCTTGATTTAAACTACCAGTCCACTCAAACAAAAAAAATTAAGTAACCAACAATGCAAAAACCAACTGACTGTCAAAATCATGTGCACAACGTGAACATGGAAATAAGGAGATAATAACTTCCAGAAAAGCTTTCGCATTTTTTAATATTAAACAGTAGTTGCAAGTAAACTGGATGCCTAGAAGGGAAAAGTTCTACTTACAAAATTCCGTAGTTTCTTCTCCCTCACAAGATTTTCTCTTGAACGAAAGCTTAATAACTGCTGATTTTCTTTTTGCAGCTAGAGGGCTTGCATTTGGAATCTGTGGAATCTTATCATTAAAACTGACAGAAGGAGCTAAACCTCGTATATTAGTTGATGTTGTCTGCTTCAAGGTGTTCTCATTACCATATCCTTCTGCTCCCTGTTCATTCTCATTTAAAATATTATAGCTACCATTATTAGTGATTGTGCCAAAATCATTATCAGTGTCCTTGTCATCATCTTGGCTTAAAACCTCAGTTTTGCCTTCTTCTCTTTTAAAGATCTCTTCAACAACAAGAGCTATCGGAGTGCTATCACCACATTCCTCATACTTACACATGGCATCTACAAACCGTGAAGCATTTTCATACTGAAGAACCTGAGCCCCAATCGCATTGTTTACAGCTGGTAAGCCATCTACAAAAGATCAAGAATAAGTCAAATGTTATATAAAATGATGGACTGGTGCATTAGAAAACTGAGATTTAGTATATACCTCCATGAACGCTAATAAAGTCATCATCTGAATCGGAATCCAAAATACTTGTAGAGTCAAACCATGATTCCTCTTGGCATACTACTGCAAGAATTGCATATATAATTCAATTCTTATCTATGTCAGAGGTAAAAATCAATCAAAAGTATGATATGCACAAACAAAAAAAAAACGAAAGAAAAAAGAGAAATATGTATTACCATTTTTTTCAATGTGATTGTGGTGCCATTGCAACTGAGTTAAATGGACCGTTAAGTTGGAAACTTCAGATTTTCTACGATTTGCAGCAGCAGGCTCAACACGAACATACTCCTTAACAGCAAAACAGTTTCCACTATTGCTGATCAGGGTTTTGGGGGCATCAGAAACTGCAGCTGAAACCTTTCCTTTTCTTTTTCTTGATCTTAGAGAGTACTTTCTTGACCTCGTTCTATTTGATGTTGACACACAACTACCCATGATGATGACTCGTTGCGATATGGCTCAATATCAAGAGAAAGTACTCTTCATATGATACGCCAACTGCTTGAAAAAGAGCTGGGACAAACCTTTTGAAATCTAGATAAGAGCTGACCTGTTATTATGCCAGATAAAGTGAATATTAGAACATCAAAAAGAAATTTCTATTAAGGAAATTTTAAACCATGTATCTCTCAGTCGACAACAATTGTAAATGTTCTCAAAGAACAAAGTAGCGTTCATAGTATTGAGGTCCACAAAATAAGTATCGACTGTTTAAACAAAAGGATAATACACAAATTTCCAATGTTACATAAAAAAGTTCAAGAGCATAGTTACATGTACTATTAAGCTTTTTGGTGCACTAGAAAAGATGGTAATAATTGATTGTTAAGATGAATGAGGCATCGCTATTGCTTAATTTTTGTTGTAAAACATTTCCTTCAGCTAGCTTATGTCATTGGAATAATGGAAGCTCAATATTTTAATTTTGACCATTTCGCCACAAGAACGGAAGGATACAGAAGTATATACTGAAATTCTAAAGAAACATTCCTAATAAAAAACTGCATTACTTCTCTAGCACAAGATCTACTTTCTTGTAGACAAACTAACTCAAGAGTTAAGAAATACATTTCACTGGCTTTTCTCATGAAAACTTTTACAACCAGAGATCAGAAAAGTAAAGACCTGGCATAACCACCTGAAAAAGACCCCAAACTCCCAACTACTTAAATATCTCAAATCAAACATATATATATATTAGTAATAGCAAACACAAAAGCATCTCAGCATAAAATTCTACTATAACATACATGAACTCATTGTTCACTGGATCTTCTAGAAATTAGACTTTAAACCAATTAGAAGAGTAAAGATTTGATGTCGACGACTCGAACAAAAAGCAAGTAGATAATATCTTTTGATCCTTATCCAGTCATATAATTTCCTATAGATTTTAACTTTATTCATTATCCACGAAAATTTCGATTTACTAACAGATACAAATAAAGATAGCTATAAAAAGCAACAATTCCAAAAGAGCTACATCAATATCCACAAAAAAAAAAAAGAAGAAGAAGAAGAAGAAGAAAAATTACCGTGATCTTTGGCAAAGCCCATTATCTGCAACCAGAGCTTAAAAAGAGATGAACTCCTTCCCCTTCAATCTAAGTAACAGGCTTCTTTGAACAATTGAGCTTGAAGGTGCCTTGAATCTAAATACAGAGACAAATTTGGTAGTATAAGATACAAAGATATAGTCTATTTTTCTCAATTATTAAATAAAATCACGCTTTGTATGTATCCTAATCAACAGTCAATTAGAGGACAATTGGCCCACAAGAAAGTGACAAATTAACAAGGGATTTAGCAAGGAAACTAAGTAGAAATTAGGGAGAGGTAAAAATAGCAATTAAACAAAAAAATATAACCAAAAAAAAAAAATCTATGATGGGCATCAACTGACTAATCTAAGGAAATATTCAAGTCAAAAAATCATAAGTTGGCGTAATGCTAATTAAATTCATCAATAACAAATCAAATGCAGCAACTGCAGCAAACTCAATATTTAACACTTAAAAGAGGATTTTTAAAGAAATTTAAAGTGGGTATTAACAAAAACAAAAACAAACTACTAGAAATTTGCATGAAAATTGCATGGAGATTGCAAATAAGAGCAAAAACATTTATATATATATATATATATATATATATATATATTGGTGTAACTTAACTAACTTCATTCAGTAACAGATCAAAAGAATCAGCAGCAACAAAATCTAATTTTTTACCACTTAAAAGAGATTTGTTAAGAAAATTATTAAGTGGGTATTAACTAAAACAAAAAACCCACTAGAAATTTGCAGGAAAAGTGCATGAAAATTGCAAATAAGAGCAGGAAGAAACGATCTTTGACCTACCTTGAGAGTGGAATATTCCGGCTGTGAGATCGCCGGAGATATCCCGCTGCCGTCGCCGGCGAGAAGGTAGAGGAGAAGTACTGGAAGAGACGAGGAGACTCTTCGCTGACTGCAAATATATAAATAGATACTCTGTGTAATAATAACTGGCAGTAAAGAGAGGAGTTTGAGCACGACTTGCTTTTTTATATTTTTAATTTTATTGTTTTATTTTTTATTTTTTATTTTTTTACCGCTTTCTGATTTTGTGCAGTAATCGCATTTATTGTTTGTTTTACACACAATTTTGTAGGTCTAGTAGTGTAATAATAATAATAATAATAACTGTATAAAAGTACGAGTTTGAGCGCTACTTGCATTTTACTCTTTTTTTAAAATGTTTTGTCAGATTCCATTTTGTTGTTGGGATAATTGTGTAATATGTTAGTTGTTTTCTAGAGATGCAAAGAAGTAAATAAAGACACAATTTTTTAGGTCCAATATTAAATGGAATGACTATTATTTTTACTGGGATTAGGTTCTCTGTGGGTATCTAAATTCACTATTAAAAATAGTGAAGAGATTACTGCAATTAGTTATTTATAAATTTCTGTTGCTTTGTTGACAGTGATGATTATTCTTGAGTAAAAGTGAAATGAATGTAATATGCAAGAGATAGTATATACTTAAATTTGGAAAAATCTATAGCGATCTCTTCAACAAGATAGTTATGCTGAAAACTTAAAAGTAGTATTCTCTTTCTTAGTTTTTAATAGGAGAAAATATCTTAATCTCTTTTATGTAACTTTCCACTATTTTGGATAAGTTCTTAGTTTCTTCCGGATGCACAATTATGAGAACTAGTTAAACTAGTTATATTACACATGAACTAAAACTTCAAAAATAGTGAATTACGAGATCGCCATCTTGAATCGTATTTTTGAAACAGAGTTAATTGAGGTACTCTAAATTCATCTTTTACATAACTATTTTTTGAATTAAAAAGAAAGTACCATAATACAATATACATTCATCCTTTTAAGTTGGAATTGCTAATGGATACTCATAAAATTTATCATTCCAGATACATTAAAATATAAAACATAGCTTTTGATTTCCTCCATTGCTCTGTAAAAACAGCGAAGAAATTTTAAAATAACAGGAGAACCATTGAACTTGTTTAAAGTGGATTTCATAAAAGTTATTACAGTTTAAAATAACTCCACGCCATCGCAATTTCAGAGAACTTTAAGAATACAGATCTCATCCCTGAAATTACGTCTAATCATTAATTCTACTAAAAATTTGACCAAAATGCTCACCGCCCACCGTTCATCCCTCCTGCCTTTTCCTTGACTGAATGGCGTACACATCGCTTTAGACACGCACGTGAAAACAGAGAGATTTGACTTTAATCCCAAACCCACTGCTTTGATGTGAGTCTCAACCCCATTAACATAATTATTTCCAAAAAGAAAAAATAAATAAAATGATTTGGATGCCAAATTCCGTAATGACCACTTTATAAATACGCAATGAATAATATACTTGGGTATATGCGCTCACTCCATTCACTTGTGCTTATAATGACTGCCGTGTTTGGTGCTGATTGTGACTGCTTCCAAACTAACTTTCAAGCCTAATGTCATAATTAACAATGACCTCAAAAAAATCATAATTAACAAAGAAATGAAGAACTATCTTACGTAAAATCGAAAGCCGCCGTGATATTTTTAACTAGAAATATTTGCCAAATTAAATTACAGAAACCCATATTCTGATCATGCATGATTGTCAGAAAACCGCCCTAAAATTTTTGAAGGGGCTAAATATCATGAAACCCCCTTAACTTTTGATGATGATCAGAAAACCACCCTAACTTCCAAAATATCATAATCCCCAACCCCAAGTTTAAGGGTATCAAAAGATCCCTTTTAATTTACTTTGAGATTTTATCAAAAATTCGCCTATATTAGGGAGGTTTTCTGATAAAATCTCAAAGTTAAAGGGGGATTTTCTGATAAAATCTGAATGTTAAATGGGGGATTTTGTGATAATCCATATAATTAGGGGGTATCTTGATATTTTGAAAGTTAAGAGGGGTTTTCTAATAATCATCCAAAAGAGAGGGGGGTTTTCTGATATTTACCCTTTTAAAAGTGATGTCTCCTTATTTCTATTTCTTGTCAAATAATCACGAGTTTTGTAACGTAATTGTCAAATTTTAAATTAGTTATATCATATCAAAGTTAATTTTGAGGAATTAAATGTCACTTTTAGAACTCTAGAGGCTTTTCTGCCAATCATGCAAGCTTCAGATAGATTTTTCTGTAAACTATCCTATTTGACCAATTTGTCCGTATAACGAGTAAGAAAATGATAGGGTTGATCAAAATTATCCTTTTAACTCATTTTATGACTCATATAAAATATTATATTTAGTTAAAACACCCAAAAATGGAAACTAACCCAAAAGTTTGTAGGGTTGAGCAAATTCTAGAAGAGGTTTTTTTCTTTTTCTTTTTCGCAAATTAAGAAAAATGTTCAAGTACTTTTCTTTTGAATAATAAAGAGATGGATGTCAAATCTCTAGGCAACTATTGTTTTAGAGTTGTTTTCAAATAACAAACTAAGTACTTCTCCCGTTCTTGTAAACTTTTTTTATCTAAACAACAAAATCCAAAACATATATAAAAGAACATGTATAATGTAGTCAGAAAAAAGTTGTTTATGGTCCAAAAGAAATAATTACATAGGTATGTGATCTTAACAAGTGTCCTACTTTAGACTCTTATATCATAATCCATAATTGAAGAAAAACGCTAAGTACATCACTTTCTCATGCATGCTCGAATGAAAGACAAAATAAAAGGTTACACCTTTGATCCTAATAATAGCATCAACATAATATCAAGAATATAGAACAACTAGCACTACCGTAATTAAATCAACACCACCAAATATAGGGCACAAATCTAAAGTGAGATACGCATCCAGCTGGGATTGCAATTGTAAATACCACTTCTAGAACAACATGAAACACACATCAAAGTAGGGGAAATATCTCTCTACTTTCAATATTAATAAAGTCTAATTAAGTACTAGTCCTGGGTCAGCAAAAGCTTCAATCAAATGATAAGAGATGTCCCATCAACAGAAAAGAGAACAAGGCCAGTACAATGGGATTCAGGGCCCCCATCATCTTTTACAAGGTATAATGACAAAACAAAACAAAACAAAACAAAAAAACAGCAGTGAGTGTGAGAAAGACATATAGAAACTATCTAGTGATCATTCTATATTGCATAAGATATACTGTATCAGAGTTGAATCAATCAGCACTGAACCAATGTATATATTTACTAATCAAATGGTTTATATTCTATTTTAGGATTGCTTCCACTAAAAGCCACCTCTAAAATATGGCAATTCTATATAAGTTAACTTGATCGTCAGTTTGTACATAAATCACGTTTTTTAACGGTTTTTTCTTACAATTAACCATCAGAACTTACTTTTATGTTAAGTTTTTTCAATTTTATTGTAACGTTCAGTTGTCAAATACCAAGGCTATGTTTGGATTGGGGACTTGTTTTATACCGAGACTAATTTAACTTATTATAGTTCGATATAATAACACAACAAACTATAGTTAGTTAAATTAGTAGTAACATATTTAGTTCAGTTTGTTGTTAACACTTCTAACACCTGTTTTTGGGAACTCGTCATTATAAGGTGACATAGGATTCAGACATAATAGCAAATGTCCATAGTACCATTATGTATGCATGTCATATATACCCTCCAAATCATCCACATTTGCAGATTAACCACACAAAATATTGATATATGATAATTCCCCTTGAAAACTATGATTTTTTGCCCCAACAAAAAAAATAAATATTACAAATAGCCTATGAAAAATAAACAATTACAAATAGCACACTAAAAATGCAAACAACCTCATAAAAATTTTTGCAAGCAACCCTTAAATTAGAAAATTACAAATAACCCCTAAAAATATGAAAATTATAAACATGCCCCTAAAAATTTTGATAATTACAAATAACCCTCCTAAAACCTAAGAATTACAAAACTCTCCCTAGAAAGACTAAAAAAATTTACAAACAACAACCCCCGAAAAATCTAAAAATTACTAACAATCAATTTTTAGCTTTTTTAGTGGGTTGTTTGTAATTTTTATTTTGCAAGGGTTTTTTATAATTTATCTGCTTTTAGGGGTTATTCATAATTTTAGATTTTCAAGGGGTTGTTTGTAATTTTTATGTTTAAGGGATTGTTTACAATTTTAAAATTTTAGGGTTTTTGTAATTTCTAAATTTAAGTGGGGGCTTTCATAAGTTTTAGATTTTCTAGGGTTCTTTGTAATTTTTATTTCTTTAGGAGGCTCTTTGTAGTTTTCAACTTTTTCTGCTAGAGCAAAAATCACTATTTTTTTAAGTTCAGAGTTTAAGTGACATTTACCCAATGATGGAGAGGGTAGCCATCGGCAATGTTTAGGAAAGTTAAAGGACAATGTGGTCTATTTGAGTCTAATCGCAATTGGAAAATAGTTCTAGGACTATAACAACACCCCTCCCCCTCCTTTATTTAGCCTGAAATCTCTATACTATTTCATTTTAAATGATTAATTAGTCAAACCTAATCCCCTCTAAATTTTGAACCAAACACTTCATTATTTCATTTTAAAGAATAAAAGATTATTAACACAAAATAGTACCTAATCCAAACATAGCCCAAGTATATTAGAGAGATGATCCTCAATTGAGGTTAGGTGGGATCAGTTACTGAAAAAACTTAACTGAAAAGTGGGCTCAGGTGGTTGATTATAATCAAAACAAAAACAAAAACGAAAAAAAAGAAAAGAAAAAACCCTTCAAGGATGGTTTATGTATAAGTTGACAATCAAAGGTGGTTTCAATAGAATGATCAAATTTTAAAGGTGGGTTTTTTTTTCTTTGTTTGGGGTGGGGTTGGGGTTGGGGTGTTTTTATTTTGTATGCATGCTTTCTAGAGAGCAAAAAGTTTGGGTGCCAACTATTGGACCATTAACGCACGAATCCTAGAATCTATTAATCCAAGTAAAAGTATATATTTTTTGGGTTCATTGCTAATGCAGCATATCAATACCATTGTGTACTTTCTCAAGACCAGAAAGTATCTAGTAGTCCTAGACCGCAATCCATTTCATTAATATTTGCATCAAAGACATGTATAAAGTCGAATTAATGCAAAAATATCTAAAAATCGAGCAATCCAGCGATTTAAATTTTCTTGATGCATCATTAATGCAGTAAATTGAACCACCGGTTACTTTTTCCAAGCAAGAAGTATCTAGCGGTCACTATCCATTTCATTAATATTGCTTCAGAGTTATATTAACTATTGGATCAATATACAATTGTTATTTTTCTAATACATCATTAATGTAGCAGATTGAGACTATAGACTGAGATCAATGAATACTTTCTCAAAACAAAAACATATCCAACCGTCCCGATCCATTTCACTAATATTGCATCGTAGTAATGTCAACTATTAGATAAATGCACAAAACTCCCTAAATCTATCAATCTATTTGTTTTAGTTTCTTTATTGTATCAATTTTTTGGGTAGAGCAAGAACACTAGATTCTTTCTTAAGAGGAGAGATGGATTGAACTCAATTCAGCCTTTTAATATTTACAAGGATTGGATCTCGGTAACAGTGCTAGATGAATCGATTTGTATATAGTATAGTCTGTCTGATCAGAAAAAAGGGTAGAGTTTCTTATGGTTGGGTGGGGACAGCACTATTTTACGTGGGCCAGTGCATATGCTTAAGTGTGGAGACAATGACTCTTGAGGAAAAGAAAGGGTGGGTGATTTGAGTACAATCAAGAGAGTGCACGCTTGCATGGTTTCTCCTCACAAAAGCCAATGCCTATGCTTTGCCTACCTCAATGAATATAGCCCATGCTTGCCAACTGCCAAATTTCCAAATATTGCGCCCAATGTTTGGTATACAATGGAGAGGGAGGAAGAGAGTTTTCTTTTCCTTTGATCATGCGTATTGTCTTTCGTACATGGACCTTTGTGTTTCTATGAAGTTGTTTGAGGTCAACTTTCAAATAAATACGATTCATATGAATATCTGCTGATATGTCCATATTTATATATCTGAATGGATGTAGATGTTGGATATTCATATCCCCTCGGGTATGATTTGTAAAGGATAAAGATAAAGTTGAGACTAAGTCTCAACTTATCCTTTGACTTAGTTGTTAATAGCTTGTTAATTAGATATTGTTTGTTGTAACCAAACTCTTAGCTGGAATCTTTCTCGCTTGTTAGTCTTAGCTTCTCACGTAAATAGCTCAAGGTTGTTATTATCTTGAGTTACTTTTGTATTATAAATTCGTAAGTTCATATGAATATAATTAAGCTTTTCTATTTTCCTTTATGGTATCGAGACGTTGTTCGATTCACCATTTTTTCTTCTTCCTCTCTACCATGGCCAACAACACCATTCCTAATGATGTCGACCCTAAGTGTCCACTCATTATTGTCTCTCTCCTAATATCATAAAGCTTACCTCCACCAACTATCTCGTGGAAGCTTCAAATTGAAGCCACCCTTGTTGGATACGGTCTCTTCAAATTCTTGGATGGTTCCTTCCTCGCCCACCGCCCACCATCACAAAGAGAAGACCGATGAGCCTAATCCCGCCAACCAAACTTGGATACGGCAAGATCGACTCATTTTCGGCACTCTAGTAGGCACGCCGAGCCTACCATTGTCCCTCTCATCTCGCTCCACCACCACCAAGGAGCTTTGGGACACTCTTGCCAACACCTTTGCTAAGCCCTCTCGCGGTCATGTCAAACAACTCAAGGCCAAACTGAAAACTATTGTCAAAGGTCCTCAATCTATTACTGAGTTTATGCATGCCATTAAAGCATGTACCGATCAATTAGCCCTCCTTGATAATGCAATGAATCCCGAGGACATTACTGACAAGGTGCTTGACGGTCTTGATTCCTCCTACCAAGGTGTCATTGATGCAGTTCATGCTCGAGATACTCCTATTTCTTTTGAGGAATTACATGAGAAATTAATTAATCGGGAACTTGTCCTCAAAGCTCAACCCGTGCTTGGTCCAATGCCTGCCTCTGTTCATGCCACCTCCGCTAGGCCGAATAATTCCATCTCCACCCCGGCTACTACCCATTATCGCTACAACAATCAGCACAAATTCAACAACCGTCCAAACAACACCACCTCTCGCCCATACCTTGGTAAGTGTCAGTGGTGTCATACCAAAGGCCACTCCCTCCATCAATGCCCCATATTCCAAGAAAAACATCCCACCATCCGACCTCCACCACGCCCCACCTTCAACAATCCCTCACCACAGGTGCACGTCACCACTGCTTCCGTACCAACCTCTTCTCCCTCGTGGCTCCTAGACTCCGGTGCATCTCACCATGTCACTCATGATCTTTCCAATCTATCCTTACATCAACCTTACGATGGCACAGAAGAAATCGTCATTGGTGATGGCTCCGGTCTTCCTATCACTCATACGGGTTCTACTCTCTTTCCAACTCCCTCCAAATCTCTCTCTCTTTCTAATGTCTTGTGTGTTCCTACTATGCAGCGAAATATTATTTCCATCTCCCAACTCTGTTCTGAAAATAATCTTCTTATAGAATTCTCATCTGATTCTTTTCTTGTGAAGGATCGTCTTACGGGGGCACACTTACTCAAGGGTCCAACAAGGCAAGGCATCTATGAATGGCCATCATCCTCGTCGTCTATCATTGCCTTTTCCAGCTGGTGTCGAGCATCGCCTATAGATTGGCATCACCGCCTTGGCCATCCATCACTTCACATTCTCAAAAATATTGTTTCATCTTTTAGGCTTCATGTTTCCGATTATTCTTTTAATTGCAATGCTTGTCGTAATAAGAGCCATAAGCTCCTTTTCACCAAAATACATTGGTTTCTCATTCTCCTCTTGACCTTATCTATCGATTTATGGACATCTCGGTTTATTCCTTTGATGGTTTCAAGTACTATGTCATTTTTGTGGATCATTTTACTAAATACATTTGGTTCTACCCTATTAAAACAACTGACACAAAAGAGGTGTTCATTAGATTCAAAGCTTTAGTGGAAAAATATTTTGAGAAACCCATAAAGACAATCTACTCTGACAATGGCGGTGAATATCAAGTTTTAACCACTTATCTCACCATAAATGGAGTCTCCCATCTTACTACACCTCCGCACACCCCAGAACATAATGGCTATGCAGAACGTTGACATCGCCACATAGTTGAAACGGGGCTATCACTTCTATCTCACGCGCGTCTACCTCTTGAGTATTGGTCTCTTGCCTTTACTACCGCCACATATCTTATCAATCGCCTCCCTACCCCAACTCTCCTTCAAGTCTCCCTATCATTGTCTTTTTCGTCATCCTCCTAACTATCTCAAACTCCGCTTTGGTTGCTCAGGCTATCCATGGCTCGCCCATACTCTCTCCACAAACTAGACACTCGCTCCTTACCTTGCATATTTGTGGGTATTCTTCTGCGCGCATTTCACTGCCTTGATCCAATCACAAATAAAATATATACCTCCGCCATGTAAGATTTGTGGAAACAAGTTTTCCGTGATTCTCAACTCACCACCACCACTCGATCACTTTCACCCAAACCTCGCAGCAGTGGTGTCCTATTATACTTCCCTTCACGCTACATGTCTCATCCACTGAAAACCCATCTCACCTCCCAACTCACCCCCATCGCCCGCCGCCTACGCAGCAACCTCTATTGCTCAGCCCCGCCTCTACTGCCCAGCCAACCTTCGAACATCTTACATCATCGACCACCTCACCTCCATCCTCACGCCTAGCAATCCTCTCCGCCCTCTTCGGACTGCCCCTTCCCACACTATTGTCACTGCCCCACAACAACATCTTCAAACCTAATCCCAAATATGCCAATCCCACCACCACTCAACCCAAGCCCACTGAACCCACATCAATTGCCCAAGCCCTTCAAGATCCCTTATGGAAGCAGGCAATGTTGGATGAAATCAACGCCTTACATAAACTTGGTACATGGGATTTGGTTCCTCCTGCCTTGGGTCAAAATATAGTGATGTGCAAGTGGGTCTTTCGGATTAAATATAATTCGGATGGGAGTGTTGAGCGCTATCGTGCTCGTTTAGTAGCTAAAGGATTTCAACAACGTCCCGGGGTGGATTATACTGAAACTTTTAGTCCAGTGGTAAAACCGGCTACGATCCGCACCCTTCTCAGTCTTGCTGTAACTAACAAATGGCATCTTAGGCAACTTGATATCAATAATGCCTTTCTAAATGGCACCTTACATGATGAAGTGTTCATGGCTCAACCACCAGGTTTCCCGTGATGCGATTTCCAAACTATGTGTGCAAGCTTAAAAGGCTATTTATATTCAAGCAAGCTCCACGCTTGGTACACGGAGCTTGCTACTTTTCTTACTGGATCCGGGTTTACGCGATCCATTGCAGATGCTTCTCTTTTTATACATCATCATTATTCTTCTCCTATCTTCCTCATTGTTTATGTGGATGATATAATACTCACTAGTCCGGATTCATGTGCTCTTGACAGATTTATTGCCACTCTTGCAAAAAGATTTGCTCTAAAAGATCTGGGTACTTTATCATATTTCTTGGGTGTGGAGGTAATTCCGAATGCCCATGGACTATTTCTTTGCCAAAAGAAATATATCCTTGATCTCCTAGAGCGCACACATATGCAGCATGCCAAACCAGCTCCTACGCCTATGATAGTCAATGCTTCTCTTTCGAATCAGTCCGGAGAACAAATTGACAACCCTACGGATTACCGAGCCACGGTTGGATGTCTTCAGTATTTAACACTCACTCGTCCGGATGTTGCCTTTGTGGTGAACAAATTATCTCAATTCATGCATAAACCAAGAACCACACACTGGACAGCCTTAAAGCGTCTTCTTCGCTATCTAGCTGGGTCTTTGGACAAAGGTATTACAATCTTTCGTGATTCTCCGCTCAATCTTTATGCTTACTCGGATGCTGACTGGGCCGGTAATAAGGATGATTTCACCTCCACAATGGGTCAGGTTGTGTTTCTTGGTCGAACACCTATCACATGGACCTCGAAAAAGCAACGGTTTCTAGCTCAATCTTCCACTGAAGCTGAATACAAGGCAGTTGCTTCCACTACAACTGAACTTCTATGGCTCCGCAACCTACTAAGTGAGATGGGTGTTACACTCAATCATACGCCTGTCATTTACTGTGATAATCTTGGAGCAACCCATCTTAGTGCCAACCCAGTCTTCCACTCCCGTATGAAGCATCTAGCTCTTGCTTATCACTTCATCCGTGAGCAAGTTCAGCATGGCTTCTTACGAGTTACTCATGTACCCACTGGCGATCAACTTGCGGATGCTCTTACCAAGCCCCTGGCTCGATCGCGTTTTGATATGATCATGTCCAAGATCGGCCTCTCTGTTCGGTCGTCCATCTTGCGGGGCATGTAAAGGATAAAGATAAAGTTGAGACTAAGTCTCAACTTATCCTTTGACTTAGTTGTTAATAGCTTGTTAATTAGATATTGTTTGTTGTAACCAAACTCTTAGCTGGAATCTTTCTGTTTGTTAGTCTTAGCTTCTCACGTAAATAGCTCAAGGTTGTTATTATCTTGAGTTACTTTTGTATTATAAATTCGTAAGTTCATATGAATATAATTAAGCTTTTCTATTTTCCTTTATGATTATGGATATAAATATTGCTTTTTTTTATCCAATACAAATATCTTTGTGTGTGTGTGTGTGATGGTTGAAATTTATATAATGAACATGAGGCGATTTTGGTGATCCAAGTGCCCAATCCTGGTTTTATGTGTGAAAGACACATTAATAATTTCAATTGTGAAATTTTTTATTTTATTTATGCAGCTTTTGTATTAGATGATATATGTTTTCATATGCATGTTTCCCTTGTCCGATGGTTATTTATATCCGATTTGATAGATATGGATATATGTTTTCCTTCTTGAATCATATTCATATATGTACTTTCATTCATAAATAGTAAACCTTTATGGATATATATGATCATACTCTCTATAAAAGTGGGAGTTTTGAAGAACACTTTTCTTGAGCGTAATCCTAAAATTTAAAATTACTAACAACCTCCTCACGTAAACTCCATAATTATAAAAACACCCTAAAAATATGAAAATTTTGTACAGTCCCTAATCATACTCCCTTTAAAAGTGAGAGTTTGAGAAAAACTTTTCTTAGACAATATTACCCTTGATCTTTTAAATATCACATTATGATCCTATCCTAATTAATAGAACCCTTAAATAGATCTATAATACATTACTTGTGATCCTATTCTAAAGAATAGAAATATCTTTAATAAATTCTTAAAAATATAATAGTTATAAACAATGTTCTTAAAAATCTAAAAATTATATATAGCACCCTTAAATCAAAAATTACAAACAACCCCTTAGAAATAAAAGTTTTAGAAAAGTCCTTAAAATTTAAAAATTGCAACAACCCCTTATATAGCTACAAATTACAAATCGCCATTTGAAAATTCTAAAATTACAAACATCGGGACCCTTAAATACCCAAAAGTTACAAAAATACCCCAAAATATGAAAATTATAAAATAATCCTAAAAATTTGAAATTTTTGAACAACCTCCTGAACAATATGAAATTACAAGCATAATCCTAAAATTTAAAATTACTAACAACCTCCTCACCAAAAACCCAAAATTATAAAAACACCCTAAAAATATGAAAATATTGAACAACCCCTAGAAAGCTTGCAATTATGGATAGTATCCTGAAAATTGAAAATTTAAAGCTAAACCCCTTGAAAAGGTAAAAATTATTAAAAGACACCTTAGAAAAATCTAAAAATTACAAAAAATAAATTGAAATTTTTGAACAGTTCCATGAACAATTTGCAATTACATACAACACCCCAAAAATTTTAAATTAAAAACACTCTAAAAATCCGAAATCTTTGATCTGCCCTTTGAACAATCAGAAAGTACCACCGAATTTTCAAATTTTACAAACAACTTCCGAAAAGTATTTAAAAATACAAAAATTATGATTGTCTAACAAAATATCTATGAAAGATTTTATCAAATACTTCTTACTTAAAACTAACTTTTATTGAATACTTTTGAACAATCCGAATGATGTCGAAATGTTATCAGCTGTTGAATTGTGATTGTCTAACAAATTCTCTATGAAAATATTTGGATGAGGCATCATGTAATTACTTAAACCTTATAGAGATAGAGCTAACAGGTTAATAGCATTATCCTAGTCTACTTATATTGATAAGATAGTGGCCAAGTTTAATTTGCAAGATTCGAAGAAGAGATTTATTTCATTTAGACGCGGAGTTGCTCTTTCTAAGAAAATGCGATCTCATACAGATGAAGAATGAAGCAATGGCTATGCTTCTACTGTAGAGAGTCCTGTGTATACAATGTTGTGTTTAGGGTAGATATTGCTCAAGAAGTAAGTGGAGTTAGTAAGTGGAGTTAGTAAATATCAGTCCAATCCTAGAGAGGAATATTGGACTGCAGTTAAGCATATTCTTAAATATCTTAACTGAACAGAACATTAGTGTTTAGTGTTTGGTGATCCTTTAAAAGTTGAAGGATATACTAATTCTAATTTTCAGTTGGATCGTAAGGATAGAAAATCTACATCAGTGTTTGTCTTTGCATTAAAATAGAAACTATTAGTTGAAGGAGTTATAAGCAAGAAACTATAGCCGATTATATAACTAAAGCAAATATTGCAGCTTGTGAAGCAATAAAAGAAGCAGTTTGGATTAAAAAATTCGCACAAGAGTTAGGTTTGTTCCTACTATCCAATCTTTCATTACTTTGCATTGTGATAACAATGGAGCAATTGCACAATCTAGAGAGCCTAGGGCTCATCATAGATCAAAACACACCAAAAGAAGTATCACTTAGATAGAGAAATTGCTAAGAGAGAAGATATAGACATTACCAAAGTTGTTTTTACCAATAATGTGGCAAAACTATTAACTAAACCTTTTGAGTCAAAAAGTGTTTGAGAAACATATTGACAATATGGGTTTGAAATTTATATTGAATTGGCTTTGAGCACAAGTGAGAGACGAAAGATGTATGCTCTACAAAGCTAATTAATTTATTATATGATAATAAATAATAGTTTACATGCATATTTACACAAAACCATAAAAATATGGATTTTTTAACAATCTCCTGAATAATATGATGTTATACCACGTAACCATAGAATTTAAAAATTACTAACAACCTCCTCATCGAAAATTCTCAAAACCACAAAATTATCCTTAAAATATAAGAATTTTGATAAGCCCCCTAAACAACTTGAAATTATAGGCAACACCCTAAAAATTTTAAAAATAAACAAAACCCCTTGAAAAATCTAAAAATTATAAAACACACCTCAAAAAATCTAAAAATACAAAAACACCTTGAAAATTAGAAATTTGTGAACAGTTCCATGAACAAACTGTAATAATATACAGCACCCTAAAAATTTTAAAAATTACAAATAGACTTTCAAAAATCTTAAGTTGCGTAAAACACCTTGAAAAAAGTGAAAAAATACCTTGAAAATCTGAAATATTTGATGAGCACTCTAAACAATCTAAAACTACAAACAACCATTGAATACTCAAAAATTACAAATAACCTTCAAAAAGTCTTTAAAAATACAAAAGACATGCCAAAATTTTAAAAGCATAAAAACGTTCAAAATCTAAAATTTTTATTCGCCTCTACACAATCTAAAATTACGAACCCAAATAATTTTGAAAATTAAAATATTAAAAATTACAAATGACCTTTTAAAAAAATTATAAACAACTCCCTAAAACCAAAATTGCAAACAAGCTCCTAAAAATAAAAAATTACCAAACAATCATATTAAAATCCTAAGTACGAAAATAAATTTGGAGCTAAAAATTCTATAATTGAAATACTAACAATTCCCAAACAATGGATTGGAATTAATTATAAAATTTTAAATTCTAACAATTCCTTAAATCCAAACACAAACTTAATATAATTTAAAAGACACATGACATTTGAAGAATCTTGAACAAGACCCTCTAAACTTTATTCTCTTTGAACAAAGAATGATAAATGTTACAAGATTCGAATGTGAGTTTTTTGGGTGAATTATATGTCTACATTATCTCTTTGAGATCATATATTCTTATGTGATTATACTTTATTGCATAAACTATGTATGCTCTTATTTTTTTCCTTCGAAATTGCTTTATATTTGACTAGTAGGATTTTTGCTACAAGGAAATAGTATCTCTCAAAGTTTAAAACTTCCCTAAAAGGTCAAGGCTTTGATCTCAGATGTTTTCTAGGGTAGATGTCGCTTTTCATTAATAATATTATTGTCATCTAGCATAAAGAGTATTTATAGCAGTTTTATGAGAAGTTAGTTTTTATTTAGAAGTGTTTTACTCATATTGAAAATCATATTTGTTTTGTCATTAGTAATTAATAACATATTGATATATAATTTTTATTGTTATTAACTGATATTTTGGTTCATATAACTAATCTTCTTTGTTGGTCTCATGTGAATTTTGTCAAGAATGAATTTAATATGGATTTCTCATCTCATTAGCTATTATGCATTTGCAATATAGCATAAAAGTTCTTTGATATGTCTATTAGATCAAAGTTTTAAAATTACAAGTTGGAATTTTTTATATGTCATATCAAAGTTCTAAAATTTATAGACATAACTAAATTCAATGCATTATCAAGTTTGATATTAGTCTACAAAATGTTATCATCATCAAGTAGAGGTTTAAAATATGATCTTATTTCGTGCAATAAATTATCAATTTTACAAATGAGTTATCGTAAAGACATAAATATGTTTCTCAAAAAATAAATATATATAAAGACATAAACCTGAATGAAATAATCAAAGCATTTGATGACGTGTAACGCACGTGCATCCCACCTAGTAAATAATATATCTAAAATGCTCCTCCAATCTTTTTACAATCTACATTCGACTCAACAAGATTTAAACAATACTGATGGAACAATCGATCCTCCGGACAATTCAGTTTGGTCTATAATGTAAACCTCTGTATGTTTGGAATGATCCACCTATAGTTTAATTTCTTCCTTCCATATAGTACGTATCCTACATTCACTTTTCTTTACACATATTTACAATTCATACGAATTGATGGATTCTTCACAGTCAAGGAAATGAAAAACACTTAGGGGCTGTTTGGTTCAAGAAAAATTTTGGCATTTGGTGTGGATTACAAATTTTGGGATCAAAAAGTGAGTTTTATATGTTTTGGGATTCCATATTTGGTGTTTGTTTTAAGAAAATTTTTGGAATGTTGAATCCCAAAAATGTAAAAAGTACCCAATTTTTAGGATTTGCCAAATCCTCTCAATTGGAGAGGATTTGGCAAATCCCATAAATGGGTATGCTTACCTCTCTTTTTATACCCTTATTTTTTTTTTGTGGGAGGTAACATCACCAAGGTAAGTATATTCACATCTTCTTCTTTTTAAGAATTTGTTATCCTATAATTTGCATTTGAACCAAACAAGATATTACAAATTTTAGGATTTACTTTTCTATAATAATATTGAACCAAACAAAATATTAGAAATTTCAAAGTATGTATAAAACCCGATGGATTTAAAATTTTTCATGAGATTACAAATCCTAAAATTTTGGCATTTGAACCAAACAGCCCCTTAATTTCCAACAAAATCATTCTGGCTTGCATCCAGTGAAAATATTCATTTTTAAGTTAAGTGTTGTATCTTATATTTGCCTTTTATCAAGACAAAGAAAAAGTCAAAATATAAAGATCGTCACTAATTAAGTGTTAATTAAAATGTGAGACCTATTCTATATTTATATCTTTTCAATATAAAACAAAGACATGCTTAGATGCGTGAAAGAAGCACAACGTTGCTATGGTTAATGATATGATTGAAATTTTGAATTAATTAATTTGGTTCTCAACTGATCTATTTTTAGGTCCATTAACATTCAGGTTAGCCCCAATTTTCCCCAGTATTGATTATGATTATAAACGAAATAATGTTGATTTCAAAAGTTAATAGTTGATCCAGCATCAAATGGTTGAGACTAGAAAAATGCAAATCAAATACGATTTTCAAGAAGAAATTTTGAAAGGAACTCAAAGTACACGAAAACTTTTAAGTAAAACCTTCAAGAGATCCATTGAAATTCAAGAAAATCATCCATGTAACAAGTGAATAAAAAAGGATATCAACCATTTTAATTAAAAAAAATTAAGGGTATATGCATGATCCTTAATTTCAGAGTCAATTTTTTTAGAGATTAAATAAACATGAGAGTTTGTGGAATGCATTAGTGATTGTTTAAAGGTTGACAAAAGCAAATGGCAGCAGGATTCATGTTGAAGCAAGCTTGGCTACCATCACAATCAAAGTCCATGCATAGATTTGGCATAATTCGAAATTAAGGCATATTAATAAAATATTAAATTGAGGTTGACCCTCAAATTTTGGGCTTGTTTGGCAACTCCTTCACTAACTTGAATAAAGGCATTAACTTGAATAAGGATTTATAAAGTGTTGCTATCAGGACCTGAAAATATGACAGCTTTAAGTGACAGCTGACCTGGCATAGATATGGTTTTAATGTGGTCTCTACAGTTCTAATCATGTAGAAAAATTAATTGTAACTTAATCTTTTCTTTTCATCAGCAAAGATATAGAGATGAGCACAATGAGAAAGAAGAAGCCAAAGAAGATTGGAGTAGAGAAACAGCAGGAACAAGAAGAAAGAACTTAAGCCCCTAGTTCCAAAAGTACCCTTACACGCTTCTCCCATTTGTCCAGCTTGGAAAACAAAATTTTAACAAAATTAGAAAGAATCCCCATAGACCGTTCCTAAGCTTTGGGTATAAAAGGAATTATTCGAATTTATAATGTGTTTGGCAAAAGCTTATACAAGATTGAACTAATTCTTTTTCGTTCAAAAAATAAGCTTTTATCTAGGTTATCTTTGAACCGCCTCTATCTTGATTCAATCCTAGCCTGGTTAAGATCTTAACCAGATTAGTGTGAAGTTGCCAAACACACCCTTTATATTCTCGTCTAAGTCCTCTTTGATCAATCATTAAAATATGACTTTATTCCCTATCGAACACCCACTAATTTCCCTTCTTCTTCTTCTTCCTTTTTTTTTCCCTCTTCGAGAGTTTGTGTTGTTATTCATAAATTAATAAATATAGATATTATTTTTCTAATAAATATAGATATTACTTTTCAAGATGTCTTACTTTTGACATGACATAGTGTTACATGGACCTTGAACCGAGAGAAACCACCACAAACGAAAAGCCCGGCAAAACACAATAAAAGAGTAAAGACACGAGATTTACGTGGTTCGGCAATTTGCCTACGCCCACGGGTAAGGAGGGGGATTTTCACTAATAGAAAGAGAGAATACAAATTAGGATTACAAGTTCTCACAAAGAAACCCTAAAACAAACCTCTCAATCTCTCAAAAGATCTCCTCTCCAAAGATGCACCAAACTCTCTCAAAGGTCGCCTCCAAACGTGCTTATTAACTTCCAAATAATCGTTTAGGTTATTTATAAACTCTAAACGAACCGGTTTAAAACCAAAACCCGCTGACCGCTTTATTAGTCGACTACTACATCATATTAGTCGACTACTGCTCCTACCAAAGATCTGCCGTCTCACGCAGATTAGTCGACTACAATACGATTAGTCGACTACTACATCATATTAGTCGACTACAATACGATTAGTCGACTACTACATCATATTAGTCGACTACAATACGATTAGTCGACTACAATACCTAGTAGTCGACCATCGAACCTCAAAACTGCCTTGTGCATGTTTTGTGCATGTTCTACAATTCTCCACCTCGCACATCATTTGATTCACCTCAAATTTTGGACTAACACCAAGAACACCAAGAACATCTAGAGAGATCACCATTAGCCAATCCAGCCAATCCAGCCACTACACCGCTGACGCTTCACGCATCTCCACCGGATCAAGCTCACCGTAGTTCACCTCAAATCATCTCCACCTTACCCATTACCAAGGGCCATGCCCTCTTGGGCAAATCAACACGAAGCCGATATGAAGCAAGTCCAAGCAATGCTTAAACTTACTACTGTGACCACCTTGGTTAACATGTCCACTGGATTCTCATTCGTGTGCACCTTCATGAGAGAAATATCACCTTCCTCTATGACATCCCGCACAAAATGATACCGACATCGATATGCTTGGTACGAGCATGATGAACTGATTCTTCGCCAAGTGAATTGCACTCGACCGTCACACCACAAGTTCACGTTTTCTGCTCAATCCCCAAATCGCCTAGAAGACCCCACAACCACAATGCTTCCTTCACTCCTCCGCCATGGCCATGTACTCGGCCTCTGTAGTAGAAAGTGCCATCAGAGCTCGCAACATCGATCGCCAACTAACCGGAGCCCCATGTATCTTGAATACATAACCAGTAGTAGATCGTCGTCTATCTAGATCGCCGCATAATCGAGTCCACAAACCCGTCAATCGACATGTTTCTCCTCCACCAAACACACTTCAGACAATCAGTTCTTTAAGTACTGAGGACCCACTTCACTTTGCTTCCGGTCGCCTTTCGGATTCGCCATGAATCTACCGACCACACTAACCGCCTGAAATATCGGCGTGTACACCATTGCATACATTAAACCGCCAACCGTGACTAGCATAGGAACACGCCCATGTGTGCCTTCTTCCACAGAGTGGGAGATTGATTACCGTAAAGCCTAAAGTGTGGAGCCAATGGAGTCACCACCGACTTAGCACTTTGCATCCCGAACCTCAAGGACACCATGTATGTTCCGACTCAAGAACAATCGCCGATTCGCTCTTCTAATCTCCATACCCAGATTTTCCTAGCAAGACCCATGTCCTTCATCTCAACTCTTCACCAAGTTGAGATTTCAACCTATCTATCTCCACCGCTCTTAGAAGCAATAAGCATGTCATCCACATACAAAAGAAGATAGATAAAATTACCTCCGCCAAGCTCAATGTAAACACAACAATGTTGTGTTTAGGGTAGATATTGCTCAAAGTAAGTGGAGTTAGTAAGTGGAGTTAGTAAATATCATCCAATCCTAGAGAGGAATATTGAATTAGCTTAAGCATATTCTTAAATATCTTAACCTGCAGAACATTAGTGTTTAGTGTTTGGTGATCCTTTAAAAGTTGAAGGATATACTAATTCTAATTTTCAGTTGGATCGTGGGATAGAAAATCTACATCGTGTTTGTCTTTGCATTAAAATAGAAACTATTAGTTGAAGGAGTTATAAGCAAGAAACTATATAGATTATATAACTAAAGCAAATATTGCGACTTGTGAAGCAATAAAAGAAGCGGTTTGGATTAAAAATTAAGCACAAGAGTTAGGTTTGTTCCTACTATCCAATCTTTCATTACTTTGCATTGTGATAACAATGGAGCAATTGCACAATCTAGAGAGCCTAGGGCTCATCATAGATCAAAACACACAAAAGAAGTATCACTTAGATAGAGAAATTGCTAAGAGAGAAGATATAGACATTACCAAAGTTGTTTTACCAATAATGTGGCAAAACTATTAACTAAACCTTTTGAGTCAAAAAGTGTTTGAGAAACATATTGACAATATGGGTTTGAAATTTATATTGAATTGGCTTTGAGCACAAGTGAGAACGAGAAAGATGTATGCTCAACAAAGCTAATTAATTTATTATATGATAATAAATAATAGTTTACATGCATATTTACACAAAACCATAAAATATGGATTTTTTAACAATCTCGAATAATATGATATTACAATGAGAACCATAGAATTTAAAAATTACTAACAACCTCCTCATCGAAAATTCTCAAAACCACAAAATTATCCTTAAAATATAAGAATTTTGATAAGCCCCCTAAACAACTTGAAATTATAGGCAACACCCTAAAAATTTTAAAAATAAACAAAACCCCTTGAAAAATCTAAAAATTATAAAACACACCTCAAAAATCTAAAAATACAAAAAACCTTGAAAAAATTAGAAATTTGTGAACAGTTCCATGAACAAAGTAATAATATACAGACACCTAAAAATTTTAAAAATTACAAATAGACTTTCAAAAATCTTAAGTTCTGAGAAAACACCTTGAAAAAAGTGAAAAAAATACCTTGAAAATCTGAAATATTTGATGAGCACTCTAAACAATCTAAAACTACAAACAACCATTGAATACTCAAAATTACAAATAACCTTCAAAAGTCTTTAAAAATACAAAAGACATGCCAAAATTTTAAAAGCATAAAAAGCGTTCTGAAAATCTAAAATTTTTATTAGCCCCTACACAATCTAAAATTACGAACCCAAATATTTTTGAAAATTAAAATATTAAAAATTAAAATTACCTTTTAAAAAAATTATAAACAACTCCCTAAAACCAAAATTGCAAACAAGCTCCTAAAAATAAAAATTACCAAACAATCATATTAAAATCATAAGTACGAAAATAAATTTGGAGCTAAAAATTCTATAATTGAAATACTAACAATTCCCAAACAATGGATTGGAATTAATTATAAAATTTTAAATTCTAACAATTCCTTAAATCCAAACACAAACTTAATATAATTTAAAAGACACATGACATTTGAAGAATCTTGAACAAGACCCTCTAAACTTTATTCTCTTTGAACAAAGAATGATAAATGTTACAAGATTCAATGTGAGTTTTTGGGTGAATTATGTCTACATTATCTCTTTGAGATCATATATTCTTATGTGATTATACTTTATTGCATAAACTATGTATGCTCTTATTTTTTTCCTTCAAATTGCTTTATATTTGACTAGTAGGATTTTGCTACAAGGAAATAGTATCTCTCAAAGTTTAAAACTTCCCTAAAAGGTCAAGGCTTTGATCTCATATGTTTTCTAGGGTAGATGTCGCTTTTCATTAATAATATTATTGTCATCTAGCATAAAGAGTATTTATAGCGCTTTTATGAGAAGTTAGTTTTTATTTAGAAGTGTTTTACTCATATTGAAAATCATATTTGTTTTGTCATTAGTAATTAATAACATATTGATATATAATTTTTATTGTTATTAACTGATATTTTGGTTCATATAACTAATCTTCTTTGTTGGTCTCATGTGAATTTTGTCAAGAATGAATTTAATATGGATTTCTCATCTCATTAGCTATTATGCATTTGCAATATAGCATAAAAGTTCTTTGATATGTCTATTAGATCAAAGTTTTAAAATTACAAGTTGGAATTTTTTATATGTCATATCAAAGTTCTAAAATTTATAGACATAACTAAATTCAATGCATTATCAAGTTTGATATTAGTCTACAAAATGTTATCATCATCAAGTAGAGGTTTAAAAATATGATCTTATTTCGTGCAATAAATTATCAATTTTACAAATGAGTTATCGAAAGACATAAATATGTTTCAAAAAAATAAATATATATAAAGACATAACCCGAATGAAATAATCAAAGCATTTGATGACGTAAAACGATGCATCCCACCTAGTAAATAATATATCTAAAATGCTCCTCCAATCTTTTTACAATCTACATTCGACTCAACAAGATTTAAACAATACTGATGGAACAATCGATCCTCCTGACAATTCAGTTTGGTCTATAATGTAAACCTCTGTATGTTTGGAATGATCCACCTATAGTTTAATTTCTTCCTTCCATATAGTACGTATCCTACATTCACTTTTCTTTACATATTTACAATTCACAATTGATGGATTCTTCACACCAAGGAAATGAAAAACACTTAGGGCTGTTTGGTTCAAGAAAAATTTTGGCATTTGGTGTGGATTACAAATTTTGGGATCAAAAGTGAGTTTTATATGTTTTGGGATTCCATATTTGGTGTTTGTTTTAAGAAAATTTTGGAATGTTGAATCCCAAAATGTAAAAGTACCCATTTTAGGATTTGCCAAATCCTCTCAATTGGAGAGGATTTGGCAAATCCCATAAATGGGTATGCTTACCCTCTTTTATACCCTTATTTTTTTTGTGGGAGGTAACATCACCAAGGTAAGTATATTCACATCTTCTTTTTTAAGAATTTGTTATCCTATAATTTGCATTTGAACCAAACAAGATATTACAAATTTTAGGATTTACTTTTCTATAATAATATTGAACCAAACAAAATATTAGAAATTTCAAAGTATGTATAAAACTCGATGGATTTAAAATTTTTCATGAGATTACAAATCCTAAAATTTTGGCATTTGAACCAAACAAACCCCTTAATTTCCAACAAAATCATTCTGGCTTGCATCCAGTGAAAATATTCATTTTAAGTTAAGTGTTGTATCTTATATTTGCCTTTTATCAAGACAAAGAAAAAGTCAAAATATAAAGATCGTCACTAATTAAGTGTTAATTAAAATGTGAGACCTATTCTATATTTATATCTTTTCAATATAAAACAAAGACATGCTTAGATGCGTGAAAGAAGCACAACGTTGCTATGGTTAATGATATGATTGAAATTTTGAATTAATTAATTTGGTTCTCAACTGATCTATTTTTTAGGTCCATTAACATTCAGGTTAGCCCCAATTTTCCCCAGTATTGATTATGATTATAAACGAAATAATGTTGATTTCAAAATTGATAGTTGATCCAGCATCAAATGGTTGAGACTAGAAAAATGCAAATCAAATATGATTTTCAAGAAGAAATTTTGAAAGGAACTCAAAGTACACGAAAAACTTTTAAGTAAAACCTTCAAGAGATCCATTGAAATTCAAGAAAATCATCCATGTAACAAGTGAAAACCTAGTTGGTCTTTAGGTTCTATTTCAATAACCCGAGACTTAGAAGTCTCACCATAACACCATCATCCTTGGACGCCCTAGCAATCATGGATTTTCATCAAAGGTAACATCCCCGCGATCACGAACTTTGAATCTTCCTCAGACACCAAAGGCGATAGCCTTTACGCCTTTGCATATCCCAAGAATATTGCCTTTGGCCCTCGCCAAGCTTTCCTCGTTGACGGATAGTAGGCGGTACATCCAAAAATTCGAGCCTATCATAATCGCGATGTCTCGACCACACCCTATGGGTGTATCACCATCCAATGTCGAATGTGGTGAACGGTTCACAATGTAACAAGTCAGAGCCACCGCCGCCCACCATTCGCTGCCCAATCCCGCATAAGATCGCATACTCACCGCTTTTCCCGCTAGCAGTTCGGTTCTCCGCGACCCCATTCTCGGCGTGGTGTAGACTGATCATTCAAAGGTCGAACAACCTTCGATCACGAACTCCTTGAAAGCACCATCTGTATATACTGCATCGCTATCGATCTCGCCGCTTTCAATTTCTTTCCCGCCCCGTTTCAACCATTGTTCTCCACTTCTTGAATGTCTCGAACACCTCATTCTTATGCTTCGTAGTAAATCCAAGCATACCTAGAATAATCATCTATAAACAGACATAATAACGGAACCACCCTTGAAGTTGTCTCGAGCCGGACCCCAAACATCCGTGCACATAATCTAGTATCCTCGCTCTTAGACTTGCTGTCAGAACTTGACCCCGTGTGACTTTCCATACACACAATCCTCGCAAAAATCCATGCCGGGTTCCTTCCGATTCTTCACCAGACCTCTTTACCAAGCTGAACTAGACTTTCTTCGACATATGCCCAAGCCGCCATGCCATAACCGTGTGCTCACATGGGTCTCCACCACTTCCTTCAGCCTCCAACCGCTGCATCTCCTCGCCACCGCTGCATTCGAGAGTATAGATTACCGTGACGAACACCCTTCATCACTACTAAGGAACCACGAACAACCTTCTTCACTCCGCTCCGTCACAATCCCGCAACCACCGGAGTCCAAAGCACCAACCGAGATAAGATTCTTCCGCAAGTTGGGAACATGCCTCACATCCGCCAAGGTTCGAACCACTCCATCATGCATCTTGATTTTGATATTACCTAGCCCCACTGCTTTTACAAGCATGGTTATTCCCCATCAATACAGTTCCACCATCAATGCCTCAGAGGTAGTAAACCACTTCCTATTTGGACACATATGGTAAGAGCAACTGAATCAAGTATCCACTTCCGAGATATCCTCGCCACCCGTGACGACATAGCACTCTTATCGCCCCTTCCTCCAAACGTAGCTCGCTTCTTCCTTGCCCTCTCCTCTCGGCCTTGTTGTTGTTCTTCTTTCCACCTACTCTCTTATTTGACACCGACTTTGAAATGCCCAGCTTCACCGCGACTTGAAACATCCTTTTCCCCGCAAGAGGTCTTGATTTAGATCTAGACTTTCCTCCCTTGCCTTTTCCTCATTTCATTGCTCCTTCCTCTTGCAAACAACTGGCTTGTTCCTTGTTACCACCAGCATTATGTCACTAGTTGCAATCTTCCAAGATCGTCCGCTAGAAGTGCCGCTCTAGTCTCATCCATCTTCAAATTTTCTCCCACAAGCATCAAGTGTTTGCACCTGGTTTTCATAAGACTTCTAGAGACGTAGTAGAAGCCTGATCCTCGTCTCCTACTTTAACATCTATGTCTTTCAACTGATATGATCCTATCAAACTTGTTGATGTGTTCTGATTGATGAGCCCTCCTCCATCTTGCAAGTATACAATTTGGATTTTAAGTAGATCCTGTTAGTTAGACTCTTCGTCATGAAGGTACCTCTAACTTCTTCCACACGTACCGCTTCCTCTTCATCTACCAAGAAAGCTACATCCCTCTCAAGGCATAGGATAATCGACTGCGGCTTCCGGATCCAACTCCTCCCAATCCTCACCGGACATATCCTTGTTCTTCTTCTCCTTTCCATCCAAAGCCTTGTGCAATTTTTGCGAAATTAGAAAGTTTTTCATCTGCATCCTCCAATAGGAAAAGTCGTTCTTCCCATTGAACTTTTCAATCTCAATTTTCCCACTTTAACTCTGGTGACACGCCTCTCTGCTTGTTCGGAATCCGCTTCTCAGAATCACCGAACACCCCTCAAATTAGAAATTACACCACTTCTAATGAACAATAGCTCGATACCAATTGTTGGCTACGGACGGAACCGCCGAGAGAAACCACCACAAACGAAAAGCCTGTGCAAAACACAATAAAGAGTAAAGACACGAGATTTACGTGGTTCGCAATTTGCCTACGCCCACGGGTAAGGAGGGGATTTTCACTAATAGAAAGAGAGAATACAAATTAGGATTACAAGTTCTCACAAAGAAACCCTAAAAACAAACCTCTCAATCTCTCAAAAGATCTCCTCTCCAAAGATGCACCAAACTCTCTCAAAGGCTGCTCCAAAACGTGCTTATTAACTTCCAAATAATCAGGTTTAGGGTTATTTATAAACTCTAAACGAACCGGGTTTAAAACCAAAACCCGCTGACCGCTTATTAGTCGACTACTACATCATATTAGTCGACTACTACATCATATTAGTCGACTACTACATCATATTAGTCGACTACTACATCATATTAGTCGACTACTACATCATATTAGTCGACTACTACATCATATTAGTCGACTACAATACCTAGTAGTCGACTACTGAACCTGAAAACTGTCTTGTGCATGTTTTTGTGCATGTTCTACACATAGTTAACGAGTAATTTTGCTTGAAAGGCAAACTATTTATTTTCGTTGTTTCACTAACTTTGACTCCTAAATTGTTCCATATCTCTTTCTATCCCCATCATTGTTATTGTTTCTCAAACATAACCGTGTGGATTACGAAGACACAATATAGTTAGTTGAACTTAAAACAAAGAAAGCTATACGTATGCACCATGACGAAGATTGTATCTATGTCAATCTCATAAAATTTCTTCATATATTATTTAGGTTAAATATTAGAAAATCCTCTCAACTTTGGACGATTATCAGATAACCCCCAATAGTTTTTAAAATATCAGCAAACCCTCCTTAAGTTTAAGGATTATTAGAGAATCCCCTTAACTTTAAGATTTTTTTTTTCAAAAAACCCTCTAAAAGCGCAAAGCACATTCTTCACTGGCCAAAATGTCCCACGAGTAATTTAACCAATCCATATAAAAATTACGGATAACACCATTTGGAGGGTTTCTGATAAATTCTTAAAGTTAATAAGGGTTTTTTGATATCTCCAACACTTAAGGGGGTTTCTGATTTTTGTTGAAAGGTGTGGGAGTTATATGATATTTAGCCTGTTATTTATTATAAAAGTTTTTGTATACAAACTATGGAGGAAGTGTAAGACTCTTGAGTTGGGATCCTGATTCAATGTACATCTGAAGTTTAATTACGAATAGACTTCCTGAGTGATATTTTTTAGCTCTTAAAATCGTTAGAAAAAGTTTAAAGAGACAAATAGATCCTGTATAATTCTATTCGTGAGGATAAACCGCCAATTGCTAATTTTTTATATTAGGGTGTACTTGCACCTACGCTAATTAGAACTAAAGAGTGTCTTTTCACAATTAATGGCTCATACTGTAGAGGGTACATTCACAATAACCCTTTCTTTAAGATCTCCCTTGTGACTTGTTTTATGCTAGCAAAATAACCAACAACATCATTAAAAGGGTATACCAACTTGTACGCATAATTAGTTGGCTGGCCTCTCTTTGAGAATAGAGAGGGGATGCACATGAAATTAAAAAAAAAAAAAAGGGGGATTCACATGGGGAACAAGTATCCAATCCTTTTCTCATAAATAAACTCATCTATGTTCCCGTTTACCCAAAACATAATTAAATGAGTCAACAATGGATTGCACTGGCAATTATGTGAGCACGTTGGGTATAGTGCTGCAGGTTCTGCTGCTTCTTTTCTATACCTCTTTCTTTCATAAATCATTAGGCATGGAATGCTCTATTTATACAGTTTCTCTGACATTGATATCATATCTTATTCTCAAAAGTGTTGAAAACGGACAGGCCCGTTTGGATGCAATATTTTGTCTGTGAAAGTTACTGTAGCGTCAGACTGACGCTACAGACGCTACAGTAACTTTCAAGCCCAAAATGCTTCTTGAAAAGGCGTTTTGGGATGAAGTTACCGCATTACCACACCGACGCTACGATCTTTCACATGAAAAAAATAGGAACCAAACAGGTAGAGGATAAATTATTTATATCCTTAAGTTATTTTTGTACTATTGTACTTTTTTGATGACTATGTAACCAATATATAAATAAAGCAATATTGGTTTTTTAATTAAAAGCTAATACAATTGTTCTGGGACAAAGAATACATCCCGTGCTTGCACATCGTATCATATTTCTGTGCTCATATATTGTATGGGTTTTTCTTCATGGTACATTGTTCAATTATCAGAGTAAATTATCTCGAAGTGTCCTCATTGTTAATATTCAATCGAACTTAAGATGTACATATTTTTCACTTAGAAAAGCAATGGCTTCGCTATTTTACCAACCCTTGGGTAATTTTTCCTTGGTGACAGTGCAATGTCTATGTAAGATTTTAATTTCAGTTCTCTAAAGATCTAATTCAAATAATAATCATTTAATTCCTTTTAATTAGGGGTACAAGTTCTTGGACGCAAAGAGATCATGTCAACTCTTTGCATCCATATATTTTCCTAGTTATATTGGAATATCAATTAGTGGACGCATCAATATAGTTCTGGAAATTACGGTAATCTCGGCCCAGTTGCAAAAGCCTTAGCATATTTAGTCAAATTTGGGCTGCAAATTTAGACGCATGAATTTGTCCCAGTCGACCAAATCTAGTCCATATCTAGATATACTCCAATATGATTGTGGGAGAAGGGAGAACATAGATATTATTTGAGAATAGGGGAGACGCATAGATCAAGGATCTATATAATGTGGAAGGAAAATTTATAAATCGTGAGAGTTAAAGAATAAATTTTGAAATATCAAATATTTGAAGGGTAAACGCATAAGTTCTACATTTAAGTATTCAAATATAAATAATCTTTATACGTGATGTTAATTTTGGATAAAGAAACTTTTAATCACAGAAATAAGTCAGAACACTACACATGAGTTCAAGTTTAACGAGCTTTTACTTTTTTTTTTTTTAATTTTTCTATGATAATCTAGTCCGGAATCTAATCTAGGACCGTGGGAGCCATATTGGAACTTCCCAACCATTCAGGCACCTGCAGTTGATTTTAATGAGCTTTTACTAATAAGGTATTTTCTAACTGCATTTTAATCTAGAGAATTTTATGTAATGAGTTAACATAAATAGACAATAAGAACTAATTGCATAACTCTATTGATCGGGTAAAATTTAAAACAACATTTGGCCTTGCTCCAAAAAAAAGTAAAAATAAAATAAAACTATATTACTGGGGCTTTTTGCTAGATTTCTTAACAATTAATTACATAACACAAAGCTCTCCAAGAGCATGTAAAACATTGCAAAAAAGTCCTGATTATTTGAGTAGATATATATTGTGTGTTCTAACAAGTTCATATGTTTCCACTTGACAAATATAATGATGATAAAGAAAAGCATGAAAGAGGGGTGGCCCAATAGATCACATGGTAAAGCCGTGTTGCTCCCTCATGGAGGGTCTGGGTTCGATTCTCGTCTGCGCCAAAGGCGCCATTAAAAAAAATAGTATGAAAGAATTTAGAAGTCACATCACTGCTAAGGAAAACAATAAATAAGCCATCATGTTAATAGAATCATTTGCCCTTTTAATTATGTCAAAAGTAAGATCATCCTGAAAAAATATTTTTTAATGTGAAGAGAGACTCAGTCCTGTTAATCTTTCCTTTCCACATGACATTTGAGCTTATCACGATTGCGGTCACGACTCTTTTTTAAATTTGTAGAAAATATGGATACGACCAAAAAGATTTTGTATCCTTTTCAACATCTTAAACATATATTACATGATATTAACTTATCGTACTAGAATATATACATAATTAAAATATTGATGCGATTTCCATCATGAATGAAAAACCTACATTTACAGGTTTTGTCTGGTTAAGAGAAAATAGAGATAGAGAAGTAAACATTGAAGCTAAACTTATAATTTTCATGTATAGTTGGCAACATGGTCACTAGAATGGGTAAGTAAACTTAGAAGTTGTTGTTGGTATTGCTGCAATTTATATATATACTTGGTGACTAGTGAGGGTGAAAAGGGAAAATGATAACCACACTACAAATTTACACTACATTATACACTACGCTGACATGGCACTGCTGACTGTACATAATTTATTGCCTTTTTTTAGAAAGTAAAAATGCCAACAATTAAAAAACCTATTATAGTATCATATTAATGGCCTAAAAAGCCTCTTCATCTTCTTCATTAAACAGAACGACAAAGAAGAAGATCAGAAGTATCTAATTGGAATTAGAGTATTGTATTATTTTTCTTCAGCATTAAACAGATTCAAGTCTCTGTTTGTTAACATTGAGAAAAAATAGCGCTCGAGTTCTTTTACTTCATCAACAAAGAAAAAGAACGAGCAGGTACCTAATTATAATTTTTTTTCTTCCAAAACAAGTTCACTCTTTCTATTTGCTCATATTTACTTGATGATTGACTGCAGGTTGCTCGAGATTATATTGCAACAAGTCAATTTTTCCACTGTCAAATCCTTGCATCGGAAAAAGATTCGACCAAATTTTCTGACAATGTTAGGTGATGCTCCTATAGTAGAGACAGACGTGGTGGACATCAACAACAATGAATCGAAACAAATCGAGAAAGAGCCGCAAGTTGGCCTGAGTTTCAATTCATATGATGAAGTAAGTGAATTTTATAGCAAATATGCTAATAGTTTGGGATTTGGTACAAAAATACATAGTTCATGGTTAAATGAGCACAAGCAGATTAAACGTGTCATATTGTCATGTTGCAAACATGGGAAGCCACGACATACTTCTAGTAATAGTTATTATTCAAAACCATCGGCAATGACGAATTGTCCAGCAAGTATACATGTGAAATTGGAAGTAGATGGGATGTATTACATTCAAAAAGTTAATCTTCATCATAATCATATATGTAGTCCATCTCAAGTTCGATTCTTCCGATCCAACAAGAAGCTTAGTGAAAGGGCAAAACGACAACTTGAACTTAATGACAAAGTTGGAATACCATTGCACAAGTCTTACAATTCTCTTGTAGTGGAAGAAGGTGTATATGAAAATGTGAAGTACAGTGAACGTGAGTGCAGGAAATATATTAGCAAGGTTAAGCGTTTGCTTCTTGGAGAGGGTGATGCCGAGGCAATTCACCAATATTTCATTCATATGCAAAGTCAAAACTCAAATTTCTTTTATTTGATGAATTTGGATCATGAAGGCCGCTTGGAGAACGTATTTTGGGCCGATGGAAGATCAAGAGAAGCATATAAATATTTTGGCGATGTGATTAGTTTTGATACTACTTATTTAACAAATAAGTATGACATTCCATTTGCTCCTTTTGTTGGCGTTAATCACCATGGTCAATCAGTTTTGTTTGGTTGTGGATTGCTTTCAAAAGAAAGCATTGCATCATATGTATGGCTATTTAAAGCATGGCTATCTTGTATGTCTGAATGTTCTCCGAAAGCAATAATAACCGATCAATGTATGTCTATAAGAGGCACAATTAAGGAGGTGTTTCCTGAAGTTCCTCACCATTTTTGCTTATGGCATATTATGAGAAAGATTTCTGAAAAGTTAGGAAAGTACGAGGAATATAAAGCTATTAAGAAGCTCATGAAGAAAGCAGTGTATGATTCATTAAGAGATGATGAGTTTGAGAAAACTTGGACTGCAATGATTGACACATATGAATTACAAGATAATGAATGGCTCAATTCATTATATAGAGACAAGCAGTATTGAGTTCCCGTTCTCTTAAAAGACATATTTTGGGCCGGAATGTCTACTACCCAAAGGAGCGAAAGTATGAACGCATTCTTTGATGGGTACGTCCAATCAAAAACATCATTAAAACAATTTGTTGGACAATATGAAATGGCTCTAAAAAGTAAATATGAAAAGGAATCACTTGCAGATTTTGATTCACTTCACAAGAGTCCAAAGTTAATTTTTGAATTACTATTCGAAGAACAATTATGCAAAATTTATACTAATGGTATATTCAAAAAGTTTCAAGATGAGATAAAAGGTTTGGTTAACTGTAGCACTTCACAAGTTCATGTGGATGGCTCAGAGTTCATCTATGAGGTTAAAGAACGTATCAAAAAGAAAGATGGAAAAAAAATGGAATTGAAAAAAATTTGAAGTCATTTACCAAGCAAGTGGAAACAAGGTGCAATGTATTTGTCGGGCTTTTCATTTTAAAGGCATTTTGTGCAAACATGCAATTTCTGTGCTTAATCATCATAATGTGGATGAAAATCCATCTCACTATATTCTAGACCGTTGGAGGAAGGATTTTAAACGTTCACACTCTAAAGCTTGTTCTTCCAAGGATATAGTACTTACTACCGTGACTGATCGTTTTGACAATATATATAAGATGTGCTTCAAGTTTGCAGAAGTTGGTTCCACATCCAATGAGAGACATGATTTTGTCCAAAAAATTCTTCAAGAAGCAATGAAAAAGATTGATAGTGATCAGAATCATCTTATTGGTCAACCTCAAATATCATCTTCTAGATGCGAGAGAGATTCGATTACCATCAAAAATGAGGTTTCTGAAAAAAATGGCATCGAGGCATCTCATTTTGTTCGTGATCCTGTGCATGTTAAACGAAAGGGTCGACCAAAAGAAAAAAGAAAGCAATCTTTGGTGGAGAAAATAGTCAAACCAAGAAATATAAGGTATTTAATTTCATCCACCATATCATTTTCATATTGAACAATACATAGTTGATTAACTGATGAATTTAATTACTTACAGTGTTCTCAAAATATCTCAAACATTGAAGAGCATAATTCGATGTCCCAAGACATGCCTGAAACTGCTAATGAGATGGTTAGAACCTTTAGTTTCAATAAACTTTAAATTATTTATATTTTCATATCTCACTGTTTTATATTTATTCATAAGAATGTGTGTACTTTTTTTGAAGGAACTTCAATCAGTTAATCTATCAAGGTTTCCACCATTAAGAGCTCAATGGCAGTGGCCGATATTACAGGTATTGGGTTGTATGTTATGAAGTTTATTTTTAGCATGATATCATGCAATCTTCTGAGGTAATGATGCTTTTGTTTAAAAAGGGACAAGCTTGCCAACAAATGTTTCACCTTGCAAGAGCAAATTTGGGATATCAACAAGTCTCGTAGGTTTGTATTTCAAATAATTAAAATGTACATGCGACTAACATTGTATTTCTTGTAGAAATTATTTTCAATTAACCCTTTTCCGAATTAATGTTCTAGTAGGATCAAAGCCTCTAAACAAAGTTTCCATTTAGCTACTCAGTTCCAGTACAAGGCCCTCCTCCTTACTCTACTACGATACATGCAAACCAACATTATTTTCCTCCTCAAGTCCATAGAGGTCAAAGTCCTGGGAATAACTAGAAGTTCTTGGTTTGTGAAAAGTTAAATATTCTCTGAATTTTGGTTTCAATGTTGAAGTATTGTTACATTGTAAAATCAAGTGGATGATATATTTGTAACTTGCTTTGTTTTTTTTTCCTTCTTTTTATAATTGTTGGTTCAAAAGTTTGAATCTTGGTGTATGCAATTAGCAATACAAGCAAGAATTTACAATGTTATTAAGTCTTCTGAACATTGACGCTATTAACGTGGTTACCGCGTGTGTACCTTTCTTTTGCCTTGCACAATTGAGATAGTTCATTAACATTGCTTAATGCTTATTGATTGTATTGTGGTATGTCATAGGGTCCGACTTGGAGATAAGTTACTTTTTTGGTGAGAAATGTAAGTTTTCATTACCAAAATGAACTTCAGACACCAGCTCAACACAGAGCAAGACCTGATATCAAGAGCATGCACAAAAACATGCACATCCTATTAAAGATAAAACCTGTACTAAGAAGACTGCAGACTCTCATTTAGAGAGTCTATTACAAAATCAAAGAGAAATAACAAAAATGTAAACTGTAGCTCATTCATTATTGGACAAAACTTTGGGAATATGCACAAAAGACTTTGAGATAAATTGTTTCTATTAACATATACTTACACATAACCTACTTGCTTTCCAAGCTTACTCTCATAATAGACACGCTAACAATCATTCAAGTAGAGCAAAAGCGGTTCAATCTCCTTTGAATTATTTAGGTCAAGTTTGCTTATTAGGTGTTTCGCTCTTTTTTTTTTTCATTTTAAGCATTCATGCTTATGCTTGTAGGTAGTTGAATGCCAACTTGCAGCTCTTTCTCGATTTGTTTCGATTCATTGTTGTTGATGTCCACCACGTCTATCTCTACTGTAGGAGCATCACCTAACATTGTCAGAAATTTTGGTCGAATCTTTTTCCGATGCAAGGATTTGATAGTGGAAAAATTGACTTGTTGCAATATAATCTCGAGCAACCTGTAGTCAATCATCAAGTAAATATGAGTAAATAGAAAGAGTGAACTTGTTTTGGAAGAAAACAAAATTATAATTAGGTACCTGCTCGTTCTTTTTCTTTGTTGATGAAGTAAAAGAACTCGAGCACTATTTTTTCTCAATGTTAACAAACAGAGACTCGAATCTGTTTAATGCTGAAGAAAAATAATTCCAATTAGATACTTCTCTTCTTCTTTGTCGTTCTTTTTCTTTGTCGTTCTTTTTCTCAATTGGAACTATTTTTCTCTGTCGTTTTTTTCTTGCAGGATCAAAGGCTTCTGTTTAATGAAGAAGATGAAGAGGCTTTTGCGGCAATTAATATGATACTATAATAGGTTTTTTAATTGTTGGCATTTTTACTTTCCAAAAAAAAGGCAATAAATTATGTACAGTCAGCAGTGCCATGTCAGCGTAGTGTATAATGTAGTGTAAATTTATAGTGTGGTTATCACTACTCGGGTGAAAAGCCCATGAATAGGCTCTGACACGAGAGGAATTTATTAGGAAATTGTGCATTTGGTTTTCTAATCTAAGTTTGGTCGTCATTTTTGGGTTGAGGTGGAATTTGCTAAAATGTTATCAAATGTTAGCAAGAATAGGAAAACCCAATTCCAAGAGTTTTGAGTGGAATAGGGTGGAATCGAACAAAAATAATAATATTAAATTGTGGGTACCTTTTTCTTTTCCTTTTCTAGCGGGATTTATGAGGAATACTACTAAATTTTTAAGTCGTGATTTACAGCTTTCTCCATTGGCTCCAAACAGCTGAATGAGAAAAAAGTGATTTTCATTTTGCTATCTAGCCTATTTTGTGTGAACCAAGCAAAGAAAAGAGAATCTATTGAAAACCCTAGAAACACTATTCCACACGGAATTGGTGTTTCCTAATATTTTAGGAAACAAACCAAACATGCACCCTAAAGTTAAAGGACTCACCTCTGTAGAATGTCATTTCATAGCTACAATACACTTTATTATTAGTATTTTTGTTTCCCAACTACTTTCAAAAGGTAAGTAGCGCACTTGCTAAGAGTATTTAGTTTTGAAAATAGGGTTTCATGTTCGAATCTAGCCTCGGTCATATTCTTTTTACAAATCCTATGTTGACCACAAATTTGCATATAACACAATTTCTAAACTATTTTGTTTTGTGTAGATAAAAGAAAAGTTTTTTTTTGCCTATAAACCCAAAATTTTACAGCCATTTATATTTCAATTTGTCCTTTTTTTCTTATAAACTCAAGGTCTCACTCTTATTTATTTCTAAATCCGTGTACTTCCAAATCACTTTTAGACCCTAATGTGTTCTAATTATAAATGTTGCAAGTGCACAGCTTATGCGTGTGTATCACGCAAGTGTCGATCCCACGAGAAAGGTGTGCTCTAAGAAGAATCCTAGAGTGGTTCTTGAATTGTGGAAGAAAAGAGAGAATAAATATTGGTTTGGGTGTTGATTTGATGCAAATAAAATGGGCTAAAACAAGAAAGATTGTAAAACCAAGAGAGGAAAGCAAATAAAAGAATTAAAGAAAATCTAGTTATGAAACTAGGAATCTAGGATTGAATCCACTAGTTAATTCCTATTTAGATTTTAAAACCACTCTCTTTTAATTCTCATATCACTAGATTTCTTGAGCATAAATTATCAAGTTATTTAAAATAAGCATAACCTATTAAATTCATATCCAAGCAATATCACCATTCATGAATAGAAAAAATAACTAGATAGTAATCTAGAATTGAAAAAGTATAAACTATCAAACCAGTTAAGATAAGTATAGCCTATCAAATTTTTTCTACTATTTATTATTCTAGTTGATTATCCTAAGCATGATCAATTGAGAACAAAAAGAGAGCAATTAAAAACCAAATAGAAATTAAACTAGTTTCATCTAATCCTAGATATCCTAAAGAAAGTAGCAATTCATATTACTCCTAGAAAGCAAGAACAAAAAGTAAGAAAATCCTAAATTCCAAAGACAAGCATGAATTAAAAGCAAGAAATTAAACCCTAAATATGTATTTCTAAACAAGAAATAAAAATAGATAATAAAACTCACATTGCAAGGGAAATTTTGAAGCAAATCTTTCATGAATACAAGAGAAGAAGAAGAATTTTGAAGAGGAAAAATAATTTTTATTTTTATTGTAAAATTAAAATTTTATAATATTAGGAAGGCATTCTCAAAGAGTAACCCTCCTATCCCCAAAAGAGGATTTATAAAAAAAATTTACATCCCTAACCCTCACTCTCTACCCCTATTTATAGCTTATAACAACCAATATCAGCTCTTAGATCAAACTTGGGCTCTAAGAAATTAAAATCAGCCATTCATTGCATGTTGGAAACTAATCGATTAGCACATCGCTTAGCTAATTAATTAGTTAATTGATTTGCACATCGATTAGTTAATCGATTAGCTCATCAGTTAGTCTGTAACAGAATTTGTATCCTTTGGTTTACTTGTTCACTTGTCACCTCTTAGGCTTTTGACTTTTTTGGGCTTCCTTTAGGCTTCTTTTGGACTTCAAGTAAAGGTATTTTGGACTTCTTTGATCTTTTATTTGATATTTTTCTTTATTTCTTGCAAATTCGTAAAACACATGAATTTAACAACTACATTTATTTAATAAAATAGATAATGAGGGTATAAAAGTGTAATAATATATAATGATCAGACCCAAAATATTTCACCTAACGCTTTACTCCATTTCTTTAAACCTACCTATTTTCAGAAAAGGTTTTTCCCTACAAACTTACATTTAGATGCCCATTTATTTTATAACCCAGCTCGCTTCTGGAGTCACTCCTATACCAAAAATACTTAGCAAACTATTTTAATCCAGTCTGTATTCTAGTAGTTTATTATGTATATTATGAGTTGCATTTTTTGTTATAACTTGCTGACTAAATTGTTAGATATACAATGCATTTTAAAACTAAATATTTAAACCATTTTTTTCTATTTTTATTTTTTACACTATGTTTTTTTTCTATAAATACAAAGTTTGACACCATTTACTTTTAAACCCAGACGCTTCCAGAAAGGGTTTATGTCTATAAACCTAAAGTTTTTACGTAAGTGCGGATAAAGACTGTGAAAAAGTTTGTTGATGAAGGGGTAATTGCTATGGACTTTGTCAAGCCCAAGGACAACACAGCAGATCCCTTTACAAAAGAACTTGAGTTGTCACTAGTTCTTAAATCCAGGATGATGATGGGACCGAAACCCTTACCTAACTCATCGACAGTAGCAACCCAACCTATCTGAGTGGAGATCCCACAAAGTAGGTTCAATGTGGTAACAACAAGCTGTTGTGTGAGTTGAACACCTAATCATAAATTGATATTTTGTATCTGAGTTTATCATCATGTATACCTGGAAGATGTTGTTAACTGCTAGTATAGTAAGAGTGTTTTGACTCTGAATGGGATCAAGTCTTTAAGACGAGATGCAAGCAGTGCATTCCTGGAGATGCCCAAATATATGAACATAATTCCTTTGATGAGGTTATTCCTTGAAATTGTTCATGAAAAGGATAAGGACGCATGGCCATAATGTGTCAAAATCTAAAGACTGCTACTATAGCCTATATCATGTTGTTACCAATGAATATCACCGCATCAAAGGTTCAAGTTCAAGACTTAGTTTCACTTCGTGCCTGTGGCGATAAAATTGGATAACTATAGGGAAGGTTCAAATCGAAAGATACCTTCTCCGAAAGCATGATATGTATAATCTTCATTACAGTCAGCTATGGATTTGTGGGGGATTGTTGATATAAATGAATATAAGAGGGTTCTTATGGAAAGATATCATTTAATGATTGGATTCCACAGATGAAAATTAAAATGTGTTCAATAAGTAGTTTGTGAGTTTTAGTCCAACATTGGCTAATTGAATGCATTTTAGTTGGTTCAAATTAACATACATTTTATATATGGTATAACAAAGGTGTGAGTATTGTACACTTGTGTTAGTATATAGCGGCGTCGCGAGCAAGCGAAGGACCATGCGGCGGGCTCGTCGCGTCTTGAACGCGTCTGGCCGGGACCGTCGCGTCGCGGGCTCGTCTGGCGGGACGTCGCGTCTTGGGCTTCGTCTGCGTGGGCTCGTGTGTGTGGGTCCTTGTGTGCGGTCCAGGTGCGCGATTCGGCGCGTGCTGTATTTAAACCTGCTTAAACATTTTGCATGTGCTTACTTAAAACCAACTAAACATTTCATACATTACAAACATTATAAGGATTGAATAGGTTTTATTGCAGACGTTACAAATATTGCAATAACTAGAATTCAAATCTTTGTCTCCTCTGAACCATATAAAATGGCCTCTTCTGTTCATTTGTAAAACATAGAAAAAAGAAAAACGAACTCTATTCTTGTATTCCTCTTTTTACAATTTTAAGCTATTACGTTTTGGAGTTTCTGGCGATCTGAAGTAGTGGTCGAGGTGTTCAACGAGAAGAAGCTTACACATTGACGGCCAAATCTCATCCTCAGAAGATTTGTGCAGACGCAACGCTACCGTAGGTGGGGCATATTCTCTTTAAGGCCAGTCCTCAGATTAGAGGGCGATTTGGCTCTTCACTTCTGTAAAAGTATCACTTTCACGTAGTTGATTAGAAATAATGTTTCTAACTTTCTGCTCTTTCCTTATTTTCCTGCATGGTTTGTATTGGATAATTTTGGATTTGTTTTTATGCTTATTTTTCCCAACACATTCCTTATGATTTTAAGAGATATTCTTGTACCTAATTCATATATATATATAGAGCAAGACTCCTATGAACTTAAGTTCATAATGAATAGTGGTGCACCAACTTTTCTAACCACTCATCTTGCTTTGGGATCCGTGAAAGATATAAAGGCCACTTTGAGATTTGTGCATCACAAATCTCAAGACAAGATGAGTGGATAAAAAGTTGGTGCACTACTATTCATTATGAACTTAAGTTCATATATATATATATATATATATATATATATATATATATATATATATATATATATATATATATATATATATATATATATAGAGAGAGAGAGAGAGAGAGAGAGAGAGAGATTCAACTTGAGCCATTATCCTTGCTCAGGCTTCTCAATATTCATCCTCGATGTTATTCTTCATTATCTTATCATCAATTTTCAAGGAGTGATGCCTGTTGGACTTCATCACCATCACTGTTCTTCCAAAGCTTCACTTATATCATCAAGGAGAATAGTTTGCAAAGTTGAAAGGGCTGTAAGATTATTTTATTTGGGCTTAACTATATTTTTTTTGTTTCTAAACTCTTTTATTTCAATCTTGTAATTGATTTGTAATGACATACGCAAGCCAGGGCAGATTGAGGTTTAGTTACTAGTTAGGGCTAAAGTTATTCACTTTGAGAGTTAGGTCAGACGACTAGTTTTGGGTAAACTAACGTTTCGGTCATGTAGGTCAACTGAATCAGGTTTGTGATTCAGGAGAACTTTCATCATAGTGAAGAAGCCCCATCGCATGAAGGAAGAGTGGAAATAGGATTGTTTATCCAAACTACTATAAAAATTGTGTATTTTGGTTGGTTGTTATTTACTTAATTTTGATTATATCTATTGTAGTTCCGCTGCATATTTTGTATTTATTAAAACCATGTAGGCAATTCTATTCATCTCCCCTCTAGGCTTGCATCTTTGATCCTATCAAAGAGTCTTGCAATTTAGTCTCTCAATGACCAAAATATCCTTGCTGCTTTCTTCTCCAAATCTAATCCCCTAAATGCAAGTCACACTGCCGCTCCCAAATCACCTGGCCCTGACCACCCCCTCATCGCTAGCCTTCTTGCTCTCCAGCCGTCTCTAGACCCTTGTCCAAGATTCAAGAAAGCTCTTCTTCTCACCGCTAAAGTGGATTGTGATAGACAATATGGGGAGAAGGTTATCCAATAGGCAAACCATGGTCGAAGTAATAGAGCAACTATATCAGTCTCCATATCATACTCAAAGGGTACTCAATAAACGTCAATGAGTTCGAAAATAATAGAGAATTGGTGTTAGTTCTGAGGGCAAAAAAGTATGATGAGGAGATTGGCAGTGAGAGGGATTCATTTGAAGGCAAGACGGTTAGGAGGGCTGTAGGAGGTGTTGTGTTAATGAGGATGGGGAAGAAAAATTAAAGGGTATTTTGGTCATTGAGCGACCAAATCGTACGACCCTTAAGATTTGAGGGACTAATAAGCAATTTCTAAGATTTGAGGGACTAATATGGAATCAATACTATACTAATAAAGTAAAAATCTGGTTCCATGTTTTTGCCACTTGGCAATTTCTAAGAGCTTTACTATTTAATGACTAATAATCCTTTTTTACACCATCCCACTTAATCTACTACCATCCACATCTTGAAAGTCTCTATTCTTTTTTTCTTTCAATTCCCTATAAATCCTTGATTTTGTTCTCTGTTTCCACAAAAATCTTATTTTTATCTTCAATCTTTTTCCAAAATTCTAATATCATATGCAAGAATATTAATTTAAATCCCGTGCATCGCAGGGTAACAACTAGTTATTGAAATCCACCCTCTTCCAAAGATCACTCTCAATCCCAAAATACTCCTCCGAATTAATTTTAAGTTCACTCTCTATTTCAATACTTTACTAAGCCGCAAGTTACTACACTATATGTAACTTTTTATATTTTGGTCTAAGTTGTTATATTTTGAACATAATGTTCAAACAATTTATTTGGCTTTTATTTTTCTCACGCTAATATCGTGGCATAGTAGATATATTTTTAACATATAAAGTTAATGTTTTATCCCTATTTAATTTTCTAATCATTCACATCTAAAAATAATTTTTTTTCTAAAAATCTTTCCAAAATGACCTGTGGACACAAAATATTCAATCAAATCATTTTTTGCTGATATACAATACAAATCAAGGAATAATATAATCCAGGAATATTCTAACCTTTTCCATATTCGAACCAGGCCTGGCGTATCATAAGTTCGTAACGGTATCCGGGAACTCCAGTAACTGTCATGACATTGATATGGGCCCCACCATATCTCTCATCCAGAGCCCACGGGGGCCACATAACGGAGAGTTGACGCCGTTTGAGACGCAGGCAGCTGAGCCAACTCGATTCCCCAATTCCCTCTCGAAGCAGCGAGCGTTAGCAAACGGAAAAAAAGAACACAGAGCTCAAAATTCCCCAAATCTCTGACATTTTTTTTGCCTCATAATGCTATTTTAAAACCCTAGCGCCCAAAATCCCTAATTCGACGTCGAGGAATTGAATTTTGGGGGAAATTCGTCTCGATTTTTGCGTGATCGTTTGTTATTTTTTTGCGGAATTCGAATTCGGTTCCGTTGTTGAGTTGGCGGGAAATTAGGGTTCGGATTTGGACGGCGGAGGGAAGGCCGCCGGTGGCGGCGTCGCCGGCGGATGGCTCTGTTCAGGAGATTGTTCTATAGGAAGCCACCGGATCGGCTTCTCGAGATCACCGAGAGAGTTTACGGTAATTTGTTATCCCAGTACCCACTTTTCACAATGTTGAAACCCTAGGGCTTCATTTTGGGTAGGCCGAGCATTTTTACTAGGATTTTAAACATTTTGAGACTGATAATCTTAGGCATTTTAGTGCAATTTAGGCGTGGATTTAGAAAAGAGTCTCCTTTTATGGATAGGAGGCAAGCATTGCATAAGCTATGACATTTGAAGTTGGGTATTGCTTTGTAATAGTAGGATTCCAATCAGGCTAGATTTGTCATGATGGCCCAGTAATTTATACTCTAAAAAAGCATCATTTGCTTGTGCAATTCGTAACCAATTTCGATTTTTTCGTGTCATGTCTGTTGCAGTGTTTGACTGTTGCTTTTCTTCGGAAATCATGGAAGAAGAGGAATATAGGGATTACTTGGATGGAATTGTGGCGCAACTGCAGACTTATTTCCCTGAAGCTTCATTCATGGTCTTTAATTTCAGAGAGGGTGAAAGGAAGAACCAAATTTCCGAGGTTCTATTGCAGTACGATATCACGGTCATAAATTACCCTCAGCAATATGTAGGGTGTCCGGTGCTTCCTTTTGAGATCATACAGAAGTTCTTAAGGGCATGTGATAGCTGGCTTTCTTTCGGAGGTGAACAAAATGTTTTGCTAATGCATTGTGAGAGAGGAGGATGGCCTGTGCTTTCGTTTATGCTGGCGGGTCTTTTGCTCTACAAGAAGCAGTACACCGAGGAGCTTAGGACGCTGGATCTGGTGTATAAGCAGGCTCCTAAGGAGCTGCTTCATCTGTCCTCTCCTTTGGACCCTCAGTCCTCCCATGTGAGATATCTTCATTACGTTTCCCAACACGACGATGATCTGGAGGAACCATTGCTGGATATGCCCTTCACTTTGTTATGTCTAGTTCTTAGATTAGTTCCGAATTTCGATGGAGAAGGGGGTTGTAGGCCACTTGTTCGTGTCTATGGTCAAGATCCGTTAATGCCGATTGATGGAACACCCAAGCTTCTTTTCTCGACTTTCAGAACCAAAGAAAAGGTTCGGTATGTTAGACAGGTAATGCTTCATTCCTTGTGCATGTATTTTTCTATATTTAGGATAATCGACTTTGAGCTTTTTACTGCAGGCAGATAGTTCAGCTATAAAACTAGATGTTCAGTGTTGCATTCAAGGAGATGTGGTCCTTGAATGCATACACATGGATGAGAACTTGGAGCATGAAGAAATTATGTTTAGGGTTATGTTCAACACAGCTTTTGTTAAGTCTAATGTTATGCTGCTAGACCACGAAGAAGTTGATGTCTTGTGGAAGACCAAGGATCACTTTGTAGAGAACTTCAAAGCAGAGGTAGGTTTTAGTTTCTCTTACTTGCAGGGTGTTTCTTTTTGATATTATTGGAGTTGAAAGAGCGTTCGTGCCTGAACCAGGTACACTTTTCAGAGTTTGATGTGGGGTCCGGTACCATTTCAGAACCTGTGATTTTAGATGACGATGAGACAGAATGCGGCTCAACAGAAGAATTCTTCGAGGCAGAAGAAATCTTCAGCAGTTTAGATTGGAGTGAAGGACAGAGAGATCCTGATCTTCAGATGGTTGCTATCAAAACTGCATTACAGGATGGGAGTCACGAAAGTGTATTAGGGCTTTTAAATCCTGAAGTTGAAGCTACAGGAAGATTTGAGTTTAGCAGTTCCGACCAAGATCTGGATATTCTTAGCAGCAGTCAACAATTAGCTATTACGAACAATAGAAAGCTCATGCGCGAAGCATTCACAGGGAAGTTTGTTGATTCAGGCAGATTTGATTTTAGCAGTTCTGATCAAGATCTGGATATTATTAGCAGCAGTCAACAATTATCTATTACCAAAAATAGAAAACTCATGCGTGAAACGTTCACGGGGAAGTTTGTTGATTCAGGCAACCTCAAATATGATAAAAGTTTATATGGGGAAAGTTGTACTACTCTGAATACGATGAATATGGCAATAGGAAGAAACACTTCATCACTAATTAGAGATGAGAGTATATTAGAGACCTCAGCTATCAAACAGGAGGCAGTAGATATTCTTGCTGCAGCAATTGAAGATATGGTTACATCGGACACCAGTGAGTTGAAGCAAGATATCAAGGACACAATTAGCATGATTAATTCAGACGATACAGCTTCAAAGTTTGAAATCCCAATTGCAGATGAACCGGAGTTTAAACTAGAAACTGGAGTTTCCAAACATGATAGCCGTGATACCCGAAGTGATTTGGAGGAAAATAAGTGCACCCGTGATGATATGAATTCTAAGCCTGAGACCTCTTGCGTTGCTGGCGAAAGTATGAGTTGCAAATTTGACACTGATGATTGCATAAGAATTGACCCTACACTAGCAGTTCTAGAAAAAAGTAAACTAGATCCAGCAAATACTGGAATACATACAGAGGATATTCTAGATCTGGCAGGTGAAGGTCAGACTACATCAGAAACAGGGGGGTTTAAGCAGCATATACAGGATGCAGTTGTGCCAATTACTTCAGATGATACACCTCATAAGCTAACAGATGAAGAGGTTATCAGGATGGAGAATAGGATTTCAGGACATGCGATTGAGAATGATTTTACTGGAAAGCAATTTATTCACTGTTGTATGGATTCTAAGTCTGGGATCACAGACTCGTATGGTACAGAGAATCACAAACTAGATACTGATAATTGCGTAAGTGATGCATGCACTGGTGTTATTCACAACATTGAAGAACCTTCAATTCTTTGTCAGGCTCAAGAGTGTAATATGGTTCATGAAATGAATATCAAACTGGAAACCTGTGATGTCAGAGATGCAGAGATCGACACCATTCAAAATAAGGCTCTCTATCAGCATATAGAACCTGACGAGATACTTACGACACCAAACAAACTGCTATCATGCTGTGATGTTGTTTTATCTGACCAGGAAATTGAACTGAAGGAATCAAAAGTTGACTACAAAGAAGAAACAAAATCAGGGACAGGACATCACAGTGGAGTTGTGAGTTCAGAATCCTCATCAGCCTCTGCATCACCACCTTCTATGCCTTCACGATTGGAAGGAGTCTCTACTGCTTCCTTTACACCCTGTCCTTCCCTTTTGTCTTCCCACTCATCTGAACATTCTCCATTGCAATCTCGTAGAAGTCCCCCCTCACCCTTAGTTGCTTCTTTGCCTATTCAATTAGAAACTTCTTCCACAAGTGCCACATCAATCTCTCCACTTCCACCTCTTGAAACAAGCTCAACATTCAAGATTCCTTCGCCCCCTCCACCACCGCCTCTCTCCTTCAGTATGTCATCATCTAACTGTCAACGTTCCTCTTCTTCACTTTCACGTCCAAAAATAAGTGCAACAATTTGTGACCCTCTTCCATCAATGCATGCGATCCCATCTCCTCCTCCACTACCACTATTATCCCTGTGTTCCAAATCTTCTACCAAAATGCTGCCTCCACCTCTACTTGTAGTTTTTGACCCTCTTCATCTTCCTGTTGAACAAGTTCCCTTTCTTCCACCAGTGCATGTGACACCATCTCCTCCTCCTCGACCATCTGTACCCCTGCACTCCAGATCTTCCATCCACCTCCACCTCCACCTCCACCTCCACCTCCACCTCGGCTTCAGCCTCCACCACCTTCACCTCCACCACCCTGTCGTGTTTCTGCATCTACCGTGCCTTTATCTCCTGCGGCAATGCCTCCTCTAATTCCATCTCCCCCACCTTTTCCTTGTAAGCTGCAAGAAACCTCTACAAAAACACCTCCTGCTCCCTCTCCACCGACGCTTACCTCTTCACAATTACCATCTTGTCCTCCATCACCTAGCCAGAAAGTAACTTCCTCTAGAGTTGCTCCACCACCACTCTCTCGTCTTATTTGGAAGAAATCAGATACTCCTTCCCCTTCTTTTCCACTAGCACCACAATCTGAAAATTCCCAGGGTCCTCCAATGCCAATGCTAGCTGGAATTTCATCTCCACCTCCACCTCCACCTCCATCCTCTATTCATAAAGAACACAGAGTTCCACCCCTGCCCGTGCTTCCACCTTTATCCACTCTGCTTCTCCCTGGAACATGTGAAGTCCCACGGGCATCCACATGTGTTACAGATGTTATACCTCCATTCTCTCCCTCTAAGCCATGTGGAGATGGAGAATCTCAGCTTCCTTCAGCACCTACACTGTTACAAGCATACGGAGCTCCAACTCCACCACCACCAGCACCACCACCACCTATTTTTACTGGAGCTTCATCTGTGCTTCAACGCCCTTTATTTGGAAGTGTTTCTCCTGCACCTCCACCTCCACCTTCACCTCCACCCCTTTCCCCTATAACATGTAGGGGACTTGTACCTCCGGTCTCATCCTTACTTCCTTCATCCTTAGGAGCTCCACCAGTGCTTCCACTTGTTAAAACAGTCGTTCCTTTGTCTGTTCTTCTTTCAAGGGATCTATCCCCACCTCCACCTCCACCTCCACCTCGCTTCAGCCTCCACCACCTTCACCTCCACCACCCTGTCGTGTTTCTGCATCTACCGTGCCTTTATCTCCTCTGCAATGCCTCCTCTAATTCCATCTCCCCACCTTTTCCTTGTGCTGCAAGAAACCTCTACAAAACACCTCCTGCTCCCTCTCCACCGACGCTTACCTCTTCACAATTACCATCTTGTCCTCCATCACCTAGCCAGTAACTTCCTCTAGAGTTGCTCCACCACCACTCTCTCGTCTTATTTGGAAGAAATCAGATACTCCTTCCCCTTCTTTTCCACTAGCACCACAATCTGAAAATTCCCAGGGTCCTCCAATGCCAATGCTAGCTGGAATTTCATCTCCACCTCCACCTCCACCTCCATCCTCTATTCATAAAGAACACAGAGTTCCACCCCTGCCCGTGCTTCCACCTTTATCCACTCTGCTTCTCCCTGGAACATGTGAAGTCCCACGGCATCCACATGTGTTACAGATGTTATACCTCCATTCTCTCCCTCTAAGCCATGTGGAGATGGAGAATCTCAGCTTCCTTCAGCACCTACACTGTTACAAGCATACGGAGCTCCAACTCCACCACCACCAGCACCACCACCACCTATTTTTACTGGAGCTTCATCTGTGCTTCAACGCCCTTTATTTGGAAGTGTTTCTCCTGCACCTCCACCTCCACCTTCACCTCCACCCCTTTCCCCTATAACATGTAGGGGACTTGTACCTCCGGTCTCATCCTTACTTCCTTCATCCTTAGGAGCTCCACCAGTGCTTCCACTTGTTAAAACAGTCGTTCCTTTGTCTGTTCTTCTTTCAAGGGATCTATCCCCACCTCCACCACCACGTCCTCCTCGTCTTACACCAGGAGCTTCTCCTCTATCCTCTCCATCCAGAGCATTCGAAGAAGGTCTATCCTCTCGACCTCCCCCACTGTGTCCTGCACCATCCGTTTTGCTTTCAAGACCTCCACCCCACCTCCACCACCACCACCTGTAGGAATTTTAGAGCTCCACCTCCACCACCTCCTCCTAGCAGATATGGTGAGTCTCCACCTCCTGAGAGCATGTAGGACCTCCACCTCCACCTCCACCTCCACCTCCACCACCACCTGTAGGAATTTTAGAGCTCCACCTCCACCTCCACCTCCACCTCCACCACCACCTGTAGGAATTTTAGAGCTCCACCTCCACCTCCACCTCCACCTCCACCTCCACCACCACCTGTAGGAATTTTAGAGCTCCACCTCCACCTCCACCTCCACCGCCGCCCCAGCTCCAACAAAACCACTTGGAGTGGCCCCTCCACCTTCTCCTCCACTTCCCATAATCAATGCCCCTCCACCATCACTTTCTTCTCACAGAGCTCCTTCCCCACCTCCCACCTCACCCTCTAAAGGACCTCCACCTCCACCACCACCCCCACCACCCTTGGGAAGGCATGGTGAAATTCGACCTTCATTGTTACTATCACAAGGTGATGAGGGAGGTACTCCACCCCCAGCTCTAATCATGAGAGTTCCACCTCCACCACCACCACCTGTAGGGAATTTTAGAGCTCCACCTCCACCACCTCCTCCTAGCAGATATGGTGAGTCTCCACCTCCTGGAGAGCATGTAGGACCTCCACCTCCACCTCCACCTCCACCTCCACCTCCACCTCCACCTCCACCTCCACCTCCACCTCCACCTCCACCACCACTCCCTGGAGGACACAGCAGTGTTCCACCTCCACCACCACCACCTGTAGGAATTTTAGAGCTCCACCTCCACCACCTCCTCCTAGCAGATATGGTGAGTCTCCACCTCCTGGAGAGCATGTAGGACCTCCACCTCCACCTCCACCACCACGCCCTCCTCGCCTTACACCAGGAGCTTCTCCTCTATCCTCTCCATCCAGAGCATTCAAGAAGGTCTATCCTCTCGACCTCCCCACTGTGTCCTGCACCATCCGTTTTGCTTTCAAGACCTCCACCCCACCTCCACCTCCACCTCCACCACCACCTGTAGGAATTTTAGAGCTCCACCTCCACCACCTCCTCCTAGCAGATATGGTGAGTCTCCACCTCCTGAGAGCATGTAGGACCTCCACCTCCACCTCCACCTCCACCTCCACCTCCACCTCCACCTCCACCTCCACCACTGCTCCCTGGGGCCATGGTAGTGCTCCACCTCCACCGCCACTCCCTGGAGGACACAGCAGTGTTCCACCTCCACCACCACTGCCTGGGGCCATGGTAGTGCTCCACCTCCACCTTCTCCTCCACTTCCCATAATCAATGCCCCTCCACCATCACTTTCTTCTCACAGAGCTCCTTCCCCACCTCCACCTCACCCTCTAAAGGACCTCCACCTCCACCACCACCCCCACCACCCTTGGGAAGGCATGGTGAAATTCGACCTTCATTGTTACTATCACAAGGTGATGAGGGAGGTACTCCACCCCCAGCTCTAATCATGAGAGTTCCACCTCCACCACCACCACCTGTAGGGAATTTTAGAGCTCCACCTCCACCTCCACCTCCACCTCCACCACTGCTCCCTGGGGCCATGGTAGTGCTCCACCTCCACCACTGCTCCCTGGGGCCATGGTAGTGCTCCACCTCCACCTCCACCTCCACCTCCACCACTACTCCCTGGAGGCCACGACGGTGCTCCGCCTCCACCACCACTCCCTGGAGGACACAGCAGTGTTCCACCTCCACCACCTCTCCCTGGAGGTCATGGCAGTGCCCCGCCTCCACCACCACTCCCCGGAGGCCACGGCAGTGCTCCACCTCCTCCACCGCTCCCCGGCAATGCTCCATATCCACCACCGCTCCCTGGGGGTTATGGTGGTCCTCCACCTCCACCACCACTACCTGGAGGCTACGGCGGTGCTCCACCTCCACCACTGCTCCCTGGGGGCCATGGTAGTGCTCCACCTCCACCACCACTGCCTGGGAGCTATGGCGGTGCTCCACCTCCACCACCACTGCCTGGGGGCCATGGCAGTGCTCCACCTCCACCACCGCTCCCTGGAGGCCACGGCAGTGCTCCACCTCCACCGCCACTCCCTGGAGGGCACGGCTGTGCTCCACCTCCACCACCATTCCCTGCAGGGCATGGCGAAGGTCCCCCTCGTCCACCACCACCTGGGAGTGGAGCTGGCCCTCCTGCTCCTCCTGGGGCCCCAGGTGTCCCTCCTCCACCACTTGGTGGTGGTAGGGGCTCCTTGGGCGAGGTAAGAGGACAGGGTCTTGGACGTACCACAGCCCTAGGAGTGTCTGATTCGTCTCAAAATCATCATTAAAACCATTGCATTGGGTGAAGGTATCAAGAGCTTTGCAAGGAAGCTTATGGGCAGAGCTACAGAAACATGCTGATACTCATAGGTAACCTTTAAATGATTATGTCTTGTAAATGAAATTATGTTGAATTAATTTGCTCAGTTACTTTAATGATAATTTGGCTTACATGACATTTTAAACCTCTTGACTTCTATAACACTCAGTTCTGTTGTGAATGCCTGGTAGTTAGTTTTAACCTAGCACTTACTTTTTAGAATTCTTGAATTTCTTTGGTAACTTTTTGGTGTAGCAATTCAGAATTTGATGTGTCAGAAATTGAGACTCTCTTCTCAGCCGTGGTTAAGAAGCCAAATAACTCAAAATCTGATGGTCAGAAGTCTCAAAAATCTGATAAAGTTCACCTGGTAAGTTCCAAATACTACTTGACTTTCTAATATAAGTGCAAAGCAACACTTAGGATGGGTTACTATGACATATTGTTGTGACTTTGCTTTTTAATTTTTTCCGTGCATTAGTAGCAGCTATTCATTACTTCTTTTAGAAACCAAGGTTTTGATCAAAATGCGATTAGCTTGAATTTTCTATGTGGGTTTTTTTATCTTCTTTAATCCTCTTAGGCTCATAGTGGACATGCTTCTCAGGTACGAAAACATGTAATGCGGTACTATGTAATCATATTTCTAAGTCACCAATTCACTTGACCAATAATAAAGTACAGTTGACTTGTTTTCTCATCTTCTTTATGTTACATGCTGCTGAACTCAGTACTCTTGATAATGGTAGACAATTTTTTTAATTATGGAGTGATGTTAATAAAGTTACAATGTACTCTTTGTTTGATGCAGCAACTTAGGTCCAACATAGTTGTATTGAAAATTTAATGAAAATTTGATAGCTGCTGCTTTATATTTCTTCCATAAGAAAAGCTGAATTAAAATTAACCTATCAAATGCTTCCTAAACAATAAATCATGCTATAAATGAACATTTACTCGCTGGCTTATTTTACTTTTTACATTAAGTCTTCATTTACCTGCATTTACAGTATACTTATCATACCATTGACATATATTTTTTCAATTTATGCCTCTTCAGTTGGCTGTGATAAGTTTGAATTCCAGCATGTGTGCAGAATTTGTCTTCAGAAAGAAACACTTATTAAATTAATATGATTCACAATCCAGTATAGTTGACGGCTGATATTTATGGAGAGAATTCATGTTCTAGGGGCTAACATAATTAGGTCATCTGACTCTGCAGCTATATGGAGGCTATGTTTGGTAATGATTGTTGGTGCTGTTTTCCACATGCTGTGAAATTGACCTTCATACCATATGTTGGAAGAGAGTACCATTCCAAAAAGGGTACTTAGCTTTAGTAGTTAGTCATAGACAAATTAACAAGATCATTTTTTCTGAGGTACTCAGATCTGAGATTAAATTAATAGTTTACTTCGACAATAATTTGAACTGCAGTCTCAGTTATATCATTGTCCATGCTAGAGATGTGAGAACTTGAATTGGTTTCTTGGTCCCTATTTAATCTGATCTTAACTATCTTGATATTTTGTTATTTCGTTTATTCTATTGAATTGATGTGTCGCCGTTATTAAATTATTTAGATTGTCATCGTGTTAGTAGCTAACTCTTTTATGTTAGCTATGTGTTAACTCAATCCAATCTTTGGATCAAAACACAGTTTTGCTTAACACAGAATCCGATTATTGACTTTGCTGTAGACTTTTTTTTTTCCTTATTCATTTAGAATATCCATTTACTTGTAGACTGACAAAATTAAGTGACAACAATTTGAGCTGAGCATGCAGTTGTATCATCCGCGCTAGAAGTGTGAAAACTTGCATTGGCTTTTATTTTTGGTTTCTAATTAATCTTCTCTTATATTTCTTGATGGCTCATTTCATTTACTCTATTGGTGCGTCGTAGTTATTGAGCTTTTTGTCATTATATTGATAGCTTATTCTTTTATGTAATTTATACAAAATAAGTGCATTATTTTGTTCGAGAAGCATTTTCTTACTTGCCAACGCACATAATCCATTTCTCTATATCACATCAGGCTTTTTATTTTTCCTATTCATTTTGGATATTCATTTATCTGTAGATTGACCTTAGACGGGCAAATAACACTGAAATCATGCTGACAAAAATCAAGATGCCACTGCCTGATATGATGGTAAGTTATGCACTTGTTACATGCTTCTTTACATTAGGTCTATCAAGGCAATATCTAATGTTTATCTAGCACCAGTAACTCTGTTGTACTCTTTATGCAAAGAGACTTACAGTCGTGAGCTGAACTTTTATCGACATCATCTTTTTCTTGTTAAATTTACTTTTATCTACATCTTACATTCTTACTAATGTATTGAGACAGTCCAGTTCTTTTTAAGTGGTTACTTGGAATTTTCATAAATTTGGTTGAATTTTCACCACTTGATTCATGGTAACACATAAATCATTGTATTTTTGTTTCCTAGCAGTTTATGTCTATTGGTTCATATCTTGTGGCATGAATTTCAATTAAAAAGTTGGATCGTTAAATTTGGGTTGTTTTCTCACCAGTTGATTCATGGTAACACATAAATTATTGTCTTTTTGTTTCCTAGTAGTTTATGCCTAGTGGTTCACATCTAGTGGCTTGCATTTGAATTAAGAAGTTGGATCATTAAATGTGGGTTGATAATATCTGTATCTTAGATATTATCTTTTGTATATATATATATATATATATATATATATATATATATATATATATATATATATATATATATATATATATATATATATATATATATATATATATATATATAGGGTTTGATCTTTGAATCTTTGATGGTTATGAGGTGGCAGCTCATTTAGGAAAATGAGCTACCAAGAGATAGAGGAGGTGAGACCCACACATTTTGATGTGATAAGTATGGTGGGTCTCACCATGTGGATATCTCTTTGTAGCTCATTTAGCAAAATGAGCCACCACCTCATGTCCATTTTTTCCATATATATGTGTGTGTGTGTGTAAAGAAAGGCAAGATGCAATGTAAGATTTTATGGTCAATTATTTGGTTTTGCTTGATTCGACCCACATAGATTTTGTTTGTGAATATCACAATGAACAATTTAGAATATAATATAAGGATGTGAACTGTTTATTTTCTATCAGGTCAATATAAATTCTTATTCTTACACCTTATATATAGGCCAAAGACTACATGAGAAAATTTCACTATTGAAACATATAAGCTATAATTTCTCTACCATTATTTCATATGTTAACTATTCATTATGAATCTATGACAGTCATAGACTAAATATAGGCCAACAAAAATTAAGAAGTTTAGAATTTGTTTACCCATAAACAATTACATTTATTCGATTGCTGAAAATTGTTACTTTTGCAACCACTTGATCATAGGTAGAACGTGATCAAAACTCATGACCTATCATCTACATACATTTTATAAATCGAGCATCACTTTGTATGCTGCAAATCTTGCATTTTAGATAGGAAAATAGTAGTTCTGAAATGTCCATGGGGGAAAATTTCCTCCTATAGCTACTAACATGCCGTATCATAGTACATATAGTAAGGACAAGGGAGATGGGCAATCATTGTAGTAAATTTCAAACACCAGACCTCTGAAAGCTATGCTAAACCAGCATAAGTGATTATTCTCACAATCAACATGATCTCTCTCATCTATCTTAATGAACATTAGGAGTTCAAGGACTTCTATCCTATGCATCAAGTGGCTGCAAAATAAACGCTTTTCAACGATATAATAAATAAGACAACTTCATTTAGTGAAATACTATTCTTATCATACAAATCCTCATTTTATGTTTTAAACTGGGGTGAGATTGGTGGTTGCTGTCAATGTTGAAAAATAATGATAACACATAATGTAACACTCACTTTTGAATAGTGTAAAATAAAAATGCAATACAACTTAACACATAACACAAGTTTCATGTTTTATTCTACAAAGCTTATTTGTCATACATACGTACATAGGTTTAATGGTTATGAGATAGTGACTCATCTAGCAAAATGAGCTACCAAAAGATAGAAGTGTGAGGCCCACACTTTATGATGTGACTAGCATGGTGGGCCTCACCACATGGCGGCTATCTCTTAGTAGCTCATTTAGCAAAATGAGCCGCTACCTCATACTCATTATTTCCTATATATATACATAAATATAGACACATGCACATCTAGTTTTATATTTCCAGTGTGAAGAACCATCATGATTACTTGGAGGAAGAAATTCCTGATACAGTGCATATTCTTCTTGGGGGAACCCTTGGTTCAGAAACAACAAATTTCCCATCAGATTTGATTTCAAATGGATGGATGTAATTCATTTTTTATCCTTTTGATTTTGTACTGCATTGCATCATATATATAACCTAAAGTTATTACTTCATTAACTTTCTCTTATTTTCTCAGAGTGCTGCTCTTGCATTGGATGATTCTCTATTGGATGCTGACCAAGTGGAAAATCTCATAAAATTTTGTCCAACAAAAGAAGAGATGGAGCTTCTCAAGGTGCATACAAGAAAAAAATAATGTTTTCCCCCCTTTTTCTTTAAAGTCATCTATCAGAACATGTGTTTTATTTTTCCTCATGATGTGCATCTTCCTGCTGTTAGGGCTACACTGGTAACAAGGAAACTCTTGGAAAATGTGAGCAGGTAACATTCAACATTATCAATATATAGGACCATATGATTACTACAGAGTTAAATCTTTTCCATATATATTCTTTAGATTAAGCATCAGGTGTAATAAAATAAGCTTAAGTTTTTTTTTTATGCTTTTCAAAAGAATAACCTCCATGGCTTCGACAATCGATACCAACAATGGTAAAATCACTTATCAGTAGTCAGTAGATGCTCTTTATTAGCATATGGATATGCAAAAGACTTCAGAAATAATCAATCAAGTGTATGTAGTTCCTTGGGATACTATGTCCCAAGTAGTGTCCCAAGTAGCAGAGAAACTTAAAAAAAAGTTCTTTACATCTTATTACCAGTCAAATCTGTAGAGTTGAGAGGGGATGGTGGACACTAAGAAATATTTTGTTATTATTTCTTTAGTGGTATAACACTCAATACGCTCAAATACAAATACTCTCTCTACTACAAACTACTACTAAACTCTTTTACAACACCTCTCTATTTATTTTCCCCTCTCTCTCTCTCTCCTTCTCTCTTCTCTTTCTTTGCTACTGAGCTTGCTTGGGATGATATACAAACTAAACTCAAGGGGTATATATAGGCTAGTCTTTGGGGTAGGTATGCACTATTAAGGGTAGATGAACACTATTAAGGGTAGGTGAGTTTGGTGATGATTCTCACACTCTCCCTCATCACCAACTTCTCTATCCACGAGTCTAAGTGGATCTCTAAATCATGCTTCAATGCTTAGATTTCTTCTATCATCACTTTTGTCCATTCATCAGTCCCGTATACTTCTTTGAAGGTAGATGGCTCTTTTACATCTTCTGTAATGGTCACATTAGCATACTTGGGATTCGGCTTCCTGGGTCTGGTTGCTCTTCGAAGTTGTTCAACTGGTTCTTCTTCAATATCCTCTATCTGGCTCGGGTGCACTTCTTCTAATGTTTTCTCATGAACACCAGTTTTTCATAGATTCTTCTCCTTCGGAGATGTAGGATAACTTAGTTCTGTCTTTTTTGACTGTTGCAGTTCTTCTTCTTGACTTGGCTCCCCCAGCTTTTTCTGTAACTGATCCTCTAGATCATTGGAGTCTGGGAGCATAACTTCTTGTGGAGTCCACCAAGACGAGGCTTCGTCGAACACAACATTCCTTGATGTGTAGCACCGTCCGATTGTGGGATCACAACATCTCCATCCTTTTCTTTTGTTGTCATATCCCACAAAAATACACCTTACAGCCTTTTTATCGAACTTGCTGCGTAAGTGATCAGACACAAAGACATAACATACACAACCGAAAACTCTGAAATGACTTACGGTTGGGTTGGTATTCCACAACTTCTAAAATGGTGATATGAACTCCAATTTTGGTTGTGGTAATCGATTGATCACGTGCGCCGCAGTCTTCATACACTCCCAAAACGTCCTAGCACGTTCTTGGCATGAAGCATGCTTCGACATATCTCCGCAAGATGACGATTCTTTTTTTCAGCTACGCCATTCTGCTGCGGAGTATTTGGGCTCGTTAGCTATCACCGAATCTTGTGCTGCTTCAAGTAGTCATAAAACTCCTTCGATGTGTACTCTCCCCCATTGTCTGTGCGTAGGCAACAAATCTTCTTGTCGAGTTCTCCTTCGATTTCTTCTCGAAATTGCTTGAATTTGGAGAGTGCTTTAGACTTTTCCTTCATAAAGTAAACCCAGACATATCTCGAGTAATCGTCGATGAAAGTGATCATGTACCACATCCCACCGATTGATTCTTGTTTTACTCGACCGAATACGTCTGAGTGCACAAGCTCTAAAGGTTCCTTGGCTCTGACTTGTGACTCCTGGTATGGTAATTGATGCGCTTTACCGTACAGACAACCTCCGCATACGGTCCCTCCTCGAACCTCCAAGTACGGATGACCCTTCAACATTGATTTTTTCATCATAATCTTGAGCTTGTGATAGCTCACATGGCCAAGCCGAGCATGCCACAAATTAGCCGTCTCATTTTTCCTGGCTTTGTCTATATATGCCGATTTTGCCGACATCACATAGACAGATTCTACCTTCCATCCCTCCATGATAGGTTCTTCTGGTGGCTTCAAGTTTTGATGGACTTTTCCATCTTGTGGTCCGAATACCACATAATTTCCAAAGATGTCAATTGGGAAACAGATAGGAGGTTCTTTTTCATTCCCGGTACATGATACACATCTTGTAATTGTATCCGATTCGGTTGTAGCGCGGCGTAAACACAATCTTTCCGATTTGTGTGATAGGTAATCTTGAATTATTCGCTATCACAACTTCTCGGTCACCTTTATACTCCTTCATGTTGACGACCTTCCCTTTGTCTCCCGTCATGTGGTTGGAACAATCAGAATCAACTATCCAATCTTTATTATAACTAATTTCTTCCGATCTGAAACCGTTGTAAATGCGGACTCAGATTCTTCTACGATCGAGGTTAGTACCATACCAACAACTTCATTTTCGTTGACTGGTACATCTTCAATGATGTCCACGGATGCTTGGTCATCCAATTCTTCTTCATCATCTTGACATCTGCCCGATGTTGCAGCATTGCCTTTGCAGGTCTTCTCTTGTAGCGACAGTCTCTGGCGAAGTGTCCTTTCTTCCCACAGTTATAGCAGCTACCCTCAGGTCGCCTTGCTCGACGATTACCTTGCTCCTCACTCTGTTGTGTTCTGTCGGCATGCCGTCCTGGCTACCTCCTTGAGCCAGCCTTTCCATACTCTTTCCTCGGGTCTCTCGGTTTGCCTCTCTCCTTGCTACTGAAGAGTGCTTCATCTTCACTTTTTATTGAAACGTCGGCCATTTGTTTGGCTAGGGTTTCTTGTGTAGCAAGCAAACCCTCCAACTCTAATAGCGTTGATTGAGTCGGCTAGCCGTGTGTAGCAGCAACGAGCCCATGGTACTCCGGTCTCAAACCGTGGATGATTATTCTCCTCATCCTTGCATCGGACACTTTAGAATCCGGATCTAGTTGAGCAATATCTGAACAGAGTGATTTTACTTGCTTAAAGTACTGACTAATTGTTAGATCCTTCTGTTGCAAAGTCATCAGTTGATTCTCTAGGAGTTGAAGTCGAACGTCGTTCTTCTTCGAGAAGAGTGGAGAACGTATCCCATGCCTCCTTCGGAGTTCTGGCATCTCGCATATAGTCTACTAGATCTTCTTCTACTGTCGTCTTCATCACATACATAGCCTTGCCGGCTTTGATGTTCCACTTCCTTAGTATTTCGCCAGCCTCCCGAGGTGCTGTAGTTTCGGCACCCCAGATGACCTCCCAGAGGTCTTGTTCTTACAAATAGGACTTCATACAAGTCTCCCAGTAGCTGAATTTATTGCTATTGAGTTTCTTGAGTATAGTAGTTGTACTTGCAAGATCCGCCATCGTGACGTGGTACTGCTTTAGTATCTCCACGCAAGTCTGGTCCCTGACCAACCAACTTCACAGTTCCTGACTGAGCACGAACTTTGGCATTCAATAATGCCGATAGGATCACCGTAGGAGAGAGCCGGTCCCTGACCGCCTTACTTCTATCACGAGCTGTAACTTTCACTATCTCACGTAAACAGTAACCGTATTTATGAACAGTACCGTACCCGTGAATAGTAACCATACTTATGAATAATACCGTATTCGTGAATAGTACCTAGTGCCTTCAAAGGGTAAATGATAATCTAGCTTATTTTCTGATGTGGAGGATCCACCTTTGGTGGCAGTCACAGAGCATACGATAAGCAGATACACGCGCTCTAAGTCAGGCTCTGATACTACTTGTAGAGTTGAGAGGGGGTGGTGGGCACTAAGAAATATTTTGTTATTATTTCTTTAGTGGTATAACACTCAATACTCTCAAATACAAATACTCTCTCTACTACAAACTACTACTAAACTCTTTTACAACACCTCCCTATTTATTTTCCTCTCTCTCTCTCTCCTTCTCTCTTCTCTTTCTTTGCTACTGAGCTTGCTTGGGATGATATACAAACTAAACTCAAGGGGTATATATAGGCTAGTCTTTGGGGTAGGTATGCACTATTAAGGGTAGATGAACACTATTAAGGGTAGGTGAGTTTGGTGATGATTCTCACAAAATCATCGGAATTTCTCCCTTAATAGTATGATATTGGTTTTGCAAGAATTTCTATAAATTTCTTTCCTCAGCCTCTACGTTCATATAAGCATTAATTGTTAGCCAGTTGATTTACTTCCTGATAATTATGCGCAAAATGTCCTCCCTTTGACTCTACAATGAAAGCATTTTTAGAAATTTCTTTACTCAATCTCTACATTCAAATAACCAACCATTACAAGTTAATTTACTTAGTGGTAATTATGCTGAAAAGACTTGTTGGACAGAGGTTAGTTTAAAACACTCATCATACACTTCTTGGATGTATATCCTACATTTCACATACACTTTTGAAACTCATTGGACAGAGGTCTGGTTTATTTCTGCATATACCCAATTCAGAACTATGAATTTAAAGGGTCTTTTGGATATCAGATTTAAAACTGAGCGGTTTTTTCTAGTTTATATATCTATATAGTAACAGAAACTTAAAGCAACATAAAATGTTATAGGAATTTTAATTTTCATAACATGTGAATCAAACTAATATTACTGAATGTAAATCAATATACGCACGTATGTACGTGCATAAGTGTCCCTGTACCCTATCTTTTTCAAATTTCTCGTGTCCCCGTACCTGCATTCGTACCTTCACCATACTGGTATTTATGTTAACTTGTTCAAGTTTGTAAGCACTTGCTTCAAGGTTGGAGTTCAGTCAAGATTTGGCCCATCAGTTATGTTTAGTCTCACAACACTTGCACAAAGCTTTGTAACCATCTTGCATGCTTTCTTGGATGTGTTGGATTTAATCTCTTTATGCCAAGGAGGTTAGCTATGTAACCTATTTGTACATAAGAATATGGGGAGAGCTACAGAGAGGAGATCTATGGAGAGGAGAGAAAGGATCCGCATATGATTTTCATTGATCTAGAAAAAGCTTGCTATAGAGTGCTGAGGGAGATAATGCGGTGGGTTTTAGAAAAAAAAAAACAAGTATGTAATAGGTATATTGATGTGATGAAAGATATGTATGATTGAATAAGGTGAGAACAAAATAAAGGAGGGACTACTAACTAGACAATGTCCCATTTTTTTTTTGTGCTGTTTGTGTGAGTTCCTTAAAGTAATTTTCCCATAAGATTGCTCTTACAGTATTTCATATGAATTGTTTGTGCTGCAGTTCTTTATGGAGTTGATGAAAGTTCCCAGGGTGGAATCCAAGTTACGAGTATTTTCTTTCAAGATTCAGTTTTCCTCACAGGTTACATATAATCTTTATCTTTATCTACTAGAGTGGAAGTGTGGTAGTTTCATGATCTTTACATCTCTCACCGTTTCTCAGATCAAAGATATTAGACAGAGCTTGAACAATATCAACTCTGCATGTGAACAGGTCCTACCAACATGCCACTATAATCTTTTGCTTTTGTATCTTATATCATCATAGAAATCATTTATTCCTTGGTCTTTCAGATTCGGAACTCTGATAAACTGAAGGAGATTATGAAGAAAATTCTCTATCTTGGCAATACATTGAACCAAGGAACTGCGAGAGGTAATGGACATTTCATTTACTTACCAACTTTATCCAAACCAAGATTAAGAAACTGTATTCGGCTTATTAGGATATAACTGGACAAAAATTTGTATCACATTAGCTCTAGTTATGGACGATTATGGTTGCGACCCATTGTTTGCGTATGTTCCCCGCCTTGGGATTTTCTCATATGTTTGTTTGGGATGGTTTGTTTCACTTGATTTAACCCCAACTTTTCTTTATCTTCCTATATTATTGTAGGTATGTTAAATGAGCTATAGCAAAACCTACTATCTTACCTTCCTTTCTGGATTCCTTTTTTGTTCGTGGAAATTTGGAGGTTGCTCCTGGGTTTTCTGAGTTTAGACTGCATACGCAACATGGTATCTCTGCCTGCTACTAACTTTCTGTTAAATTTCGACACATGATCCTTTCTTGCTCATAATTAACTTTGCTAGGATTCGACATGACACAGAGGGATAACATCTAGTCGGCTTCTAGTTATAAGGCTTTCATCAATTCTTTGGTTGAACATTCTCGACTTCTTGTTCCATGGCGGAGCCTTTTTCCATGAGAAACACTTAGGATGAGGTGTGCTGTAATGCAACTACCCTAAATCTTCCCTTTTCAAAATATTTTTGAAAAATCCAGTTTGATCTGCCTGTTCTTAATTTTTTGTGTGATAAACAATGCTATGGAATCCCTTTTCCTCATTGAAGCTCAGATTAAAGCTTCGTCACTTGACTTCTCAATGGCTGTCCTACCACAGGCTTGCGCTGTCTGTATGACACACCATGATGTGTATGTAGTCTTTCACATCTTAAACTTAATAAGACAAACGTTATTAAATATAATACCTTATCCCTTATGCAAAGGAAACCCTGTTAATAATTTTGTGATACCTTTGATTTCATAACTTTGACAAGCTAAATAATTTGTAATATATGCTTGATTGTAGCATGCTTATTAAATTAACTGCTCATGCTGCTGAAGACAACTATACACAATCATTTTGTGATCATTTTGCCTGATCTAGGTCCTTGACAATTATGAATTCTTCAGCGTAGCTGCGGCCATCTATTGTAGGTGTCAGCAGTGATCTTTCTCCATTCAGACTGATTCAGAGCATCAGTGAATTCTGAAATTACTGCCTTGAGTAGTCTTTGTGTCTTGTATTATTTTTAAGTTCCTTAAAAGAGTTTTTTGTAGTTTAGAACAAGTTCATGGAGTCATGTTTACTTTATTTAGATAAGTTATATGTAAGACATTTTCATTTTGAGGGTTATTGGTTTGCATTAAGATGACAAAATAGGAGGGTAGAAGGATTCAATTAAAACCAGATGGCTTGGTAAAAGGCTAAAAAGAGAAGATGAAAAGGTAAAAGACAAGGGTAGTTTAGGGGTTTTCAAAAAAAAAAAAAAAGACATCATGTGGGTTTTAATGAAGTATGTCATATGGTTGCAATGGAATATCTACATTCCCTGTCATATAATTAGGGTAACATTTTCCATGTTAGTAATCAAGTAGTATCCTAGCTATCTAAAGTGTTCTAATAGTGGTTCACATTGTCCAGGTGCAGCTGTTGGTTTCCGGTTGGACAGTCTTCTGAAACTAACAGATACCCGTGCCACTAACAATAAAATGACACTTATGCATTATCTATGTAAGGTACAAACTCTTTTTTCATAAATCATGATTTATAGGCACCTATATATTATCTCTTATAGCAATTTATGATGGAAATTTTAACTATGTTATCCTATTAGTAGCTCACTCCTTTTAAGCCTACTTATGATTTTCTTTGATGTGGAACTGTTGAGCTTAAGTGAGAATTTGAACTGGCATGATGATCTTGTTTCTTTGCAAAATCTTTATGTATTATTTTTGGAATTTTGGCATTCTAGAAGGAAACATTTAGGCCATGTTTGCTTTTTATCCCCGGACTAGGGGGTATTATAATCTTCTTCTTCGGACTATAGTCCTCGGTTTGTGTTATCCTGGGACTATTTTAGCCTAGTCTAATATTTATTTTTACATGGACTAACATTCGGACTAGCTTAAAATAATCCATGTTGGTGTTTGATTTTAGGGGGATTATGACTGTTCGGACTAATATCATAGCCAAAATGAATTTTTCGCCCTCTAGTCAACTAATATTGTATTAATCCATTTGTTTAGTAATTTTTTAAAATAATTTGTGCATGATCTTGTTTGAAAAATATACATACTACCATATACCTATTATGATGAATAGGAATTCAAATTTCCCAAAACGCATCATCAATTTGATGTATTGTCAAATTTGAAAGTTCAAAGTTAGTGAACAATTTATTCAGTGTCTACTCTATACATTTTCATCACGAGCATTAAGCGCACTATGGACATAGCATCAATAAAGTGGTTCGCCATGTCCAATTCAATGGCTAAGCAAGCAAACATTGATATATTTGATATTCCTAAAGTTTGATCCCACATTTTTTGTTTTCTGCTACTCGTGATTATTTTTCGAGAGTGTATTCTTTCCTGCTTGCAAAAAAGAAAGCGGCAGAGAAATTAATGGAAAAACTCATTTAAAAAAATAAAAGAAAAGGATAATTATCAAATAAATCTTAATCCACCTAAATGATTAGCACCTGGATTATAAAGGTAAAGCATGGGATGAGTTTAGTTTAGTCCCTCTTGTGGGTATTAAGTAGTCCCTAGTTAAAAATAGTCCGGACCAGATAAAAAACAAACATAAGCTAAAGAGGTGGGTCTAGACTATTTTAAAATAGTACCCTCACTATAAAAAAAACAAACAAACAGGACCTTAAGCCTAGTCTCATATCAAGCCTTCTTCCTGCTTTCATCTCTTGTTACGCATTTTACTTTGCATAATAGTGATATCAAACTATAGATTTCTGCTAGGGGGAGTTTTGACCTTTGAATCTTATGAGAAGGTGGGAAGGAGAAAATGGAATGATTTAAGGAGTTTGGTTCAACCAATTTTTGGTAGAATCCTAGGGAAGGAGGGTTATTGAACAATTTGGTGCTTTTTTTAGTTGTTAAAAACAATGAGTCAAAATAAGTGATCCTCAAAATGTACAATCCAAAGATTTATATTCAAGTGAGTTCATGTAAGATAAATTGGATGGCCGCCATTTTGTATTTGGTAAGTCCAAGACTAGGTTGCTTGAGGAGCAAACATGAAATTAGATGAAAAAATAATACTCCATCCTCTACTGAAGCCAGAGTTATACCTAAATAGGTACATGTAAGATAAGTTGGCTATTCGCCTTTTTCTTCTATCATATTTGCAGTAACATGTAGTTTTTATTTATTCATGTAAAAATCCTAGTAAGCATATTAGTTAAGTTTTCATTATTAAAAGATGATCCTTAAATTTAATTACAACAACATAAAGGGAATTCCTAATAATTTATGCTTATATAGATTCCCTTTTATGAACGAAAGAAAACAATCTAGTTTATTTAAGATAATGCTTTGGCTGGCTTGGCAAGCCTATTTGTTATCATTGGTTTTTCCTTTTCAAAGCTATAATTAATGTATTATGTCGAATCTAGTATATTATCTTTCTTTGCTTGTATATGTTCAATTTTTTCTGATCTTTCACATCTGTGTAATATCACTAGATCTAAACCTTATCCTGCCATAACATCAGGTCCTTGCCTCAAAGTCATCTGATCTCCTAGACTTCCATGAGGAACTTACAAGTTTGGAAGCAGCATCAAAGGTTCTAATGTTCTTGGTACTATAATAGTTGGTCTTCATATATTGTAATGGAAGTAATCTCATATATTGTTTGTATAGATACAATTGAAATTATTGGCCGAAGAGCAGCAAGCTATTGTCAAAGGATTAGAAAAGGTTGAGTTGGAGCTGTCTGCATCAGAAAGAGATGGTCCAGTGTCAGAAGTTTTCTGCAAGGTATGATCATGTACTTCAATTCCACCTTAGCTCCTTTATGGACCATTTTTAACTGTTACAATTTCATATCGACACTTACCTATTTTGATTTTCTCATGCCCTTAGCTTTCATACCATTAAAATAATTCTAAAGACGTTTTGAATTATCTTGAGGGTAAAAATTTGAATGTGGATGAGCAGCTGATGCAAAAAAAGTGCTGCCCCCTCAAATATACAAGATTGATCATCATTAATGACACTTTTCTTTTGTAGATCAAAATTTATATTGAGAAATGAAACTCAACATTTTATTTTCATGTGTTTTAAAAGCAGATATATACGGGTTGTTTCCAATCCAAAATTCTATATATTTATATATTTATATAAATTTTAATTATAATGATGCCTCTATTTCGACAAAGTTTCAATTTCTTTTTTTGCAAATTATAATTTTTATGCATTTGATTTTAGACTTTGAAAGAGTTTACAGCTGTTGCTGGAGCTGACGTGGGATCTATAACAACACTTTATACTTCAACGGTAGGCTACTGAATTGACTACTACTTTCTAAATCAAATTTTGATGATTCTGCAATCTTATATATTTGGCTAGTATTACAATCCCTTAAATATAAACTCTCTTCTTACTTCTTCAAGTGTTGACAGAGTAAAAATGCAGATGGACTTGCTGTATATTTTGGAGAAGATCCTGCTCGATGTCCCTTCGAACAAGGTAATTCATCAACTTTATCTTCCTGAATGAGCAAATTGTAGTATGTGACTGTGTGGACGAATATTGTAGGACTGCAGACTATCCTGATCCAATTCATTTTGCATCTACATGGAATTATCTTATAAATATTACATCATCTTTATTAGTCTCTTTGTGCTAGGACTATAACCTTAACATAACTCTTGAAATTTGTAGAGGAAACTTAAACATCGGAACAGTGCTTTAAGGATTGGTATAAAGAGCAAAGAGCTGCCTAGACTCCTAGGCGGTCACTTAGGGCTTTTAAAATGTCAAAATGGCAATCAAAACTATATTCAGCTATATATCTTTCTTTTAACATCAGACCAATTTTTTTTTCTGGAACCCCATTTGAGACTCTAGGTTGTAATTCTTCTACGTTGTAAAACTTAAAATTAACTTGTGATTGTCATTGCAAGTTACTTGTTTGGGAATTTTTTCCAGGTTCAAAGACATAAAAATAGAAGAAAAAAGGAAAATTAAATCTACTTAATCTTTAACAAGCAAAATTGATGATGTCGCGACATTTGTGTGAAAACAACGAAAAAATTTATTTATGCACTTGGTTGAAAAATACACCATATATGTAATCATTTAAGAAGAACTATGGCAAGTAATAACAAAATATAGCAATTTACATCAAATATCAAACTGTTAAAATGCAAAGTTAAAAATAGTTTTGTCGACTATTTTGTGTCTAAGAGTGATTTTGGAAGTGGATGAGTTTAAAAGTAAATGGGTGTAAAACTTTGCGTTTATAGATAAAAAAATCATTTTGGAGGTGGATGATTATAAAATTAAATATGGATAAAATGTAGGTTTATATTTAAAAACTCATCCATGATGCCGCAACATTAGCGTGAGAAAGAAGCCAAACAAATGGTTTTAAGTATTTGGCTCAAAATATACACTGCATACATAACAGAAAAGTATAGAAAGTTGTAGTATAATTTAGTAACTTACATAGTATACAAAAGTATTGAAATATAAGGCGAGTTAAAATTAATATGGAGGAGTATTTGGGGACTAAGAGTTGTTTTTTGGAAGTGTGTGGATTTCTAAAAACACAGGTAAAACTTTGGGTTTATCCGTAAAAAACATTTTTGGAAGTATGTGAATTTAAAAATAAATGAGGGTAAAACTTCGGATTTATAGGCAAAAATCATACAATTTGTGGTGCCTCGATATTAGTGCGAAATAAAGAAAAAATAATTGTTTAAATATTTAGTTTTAAAATACATTATATACCTGACTACTAAGTTTGCAAGTTATGACAAAATATTGCAAGTCACAATACATAATGAGCTACTAGAATACAAATTGGATTTAAAAATATTTTGGTGTGTATTTTGGTCTAGGAGTGATTTTGGAAGTGAGTGAGTTCAAAATAAACGAGGGAGAAGGTTTGGGTTTATAGGTAAAAAACCCTTTTTACGAAGTAGATAGGTTTAACAAAATGGTGTAAAGCATTGGATGAAGTATTTTGGGTCTAAGAATGATTTTGGAGGTAGATGGATTTAAAAATAAGAGTTTAATGGGTTATTTGTCATATGAGAGAATTTCCTCATATACAATGATGTGGCTCAATCATTTTTTTTTGAAGTAAATGATGTGGCTCAATCTTAATCAAATATTGTTATGAGCTTGCTCTCCGCATTTATTCACTTGATAGAGATTGCGCCACATCATTGCCATATGAGGGAATCGCCTCTTATACATTTTTTGCTCTAAAAATAAATGAGGGTGAGACCTTTGGGTTTATATGGTCAAAAAAAACCTTTCTATTATATGTAATAATAGTATTATATTATTTTGTTAAAACTCATTGAGTATTTTGATCTTAAAGAGGACAAAGGATTCGTTTTTGAAAATTGGCGGGCTTAAAAATAAATCTGTTTACAAATTGGATTTATTTGCAAACGCCCTTTATTTAGATCCCATCTTTGACCATATGCTAGTGCTTAGCTTGCACTGTTAAGATGTCTAACTTGCACAATGCCTAGGGCCCTTGCTTTGTACCTCAGGCCGCAAAAACAAATATGGCAGATAAAGGTCTCAAACCTGTGACGTGTTTTTAGGCTAAACACTCTGACCAATTAAGCTACCTCTCTTTTGGACTAATTGGGAAAATAACATAATATATACTATATTTATTGTAGCTAAAAACTATTCTTTTCCCATTAACTTTAATATATAAAGAGTAGAATTAACCCACGCGATGCCACGACATTTGTGTGAAAAAAATTATTTAAGCATTTGATTGAAATATATACCATATTTCTAATCACTTGGGAAAAACTATAGCAAGTGATAATAAAATAGAGTAATTTACATCAGAATTATGTCGTTGAAATACAAAGTGAGTTAAAAATAATTTGATTGAGTATTTCATGTCATATGTGATTTTTGGAAATGGACAAGTTTAAAAGTAAATGGATATAAAACTTTTGGGTTTATAGAAAAAAACCATTTTAGAGGTGCATGATTATAAAATTAAATATGGATAAAGCTTTAGGTTTATAAGTTAAAACTCCTCTATGATGCCACGAAATTAGCTTGAGAAAAAATCAAATAAATGGTTTAAGCTTTTGGTTCAAATACACATTACATACATAACAACTTAGAGAAAATATAGAAAGTTAGAGGATAATATAGTTACTTACATCTTATACCAAAATGTTGAAATACGAGTGAGTTTAAAATTAATTCAAGTAGTATTTTAGGACTAAGCATTACTCCTCCATGATGCCATGAAATTAGCCTCGAGAAAAAAGTCAAACAAATGGTTTAGCTTTTGGTTCAAATACACATTACATACATAACAACTTCGAGAAAAGTATAGAAAGTTACCATATAACATAGTAACTTACATCGTGATACTAAAGCGTTGAAACACGAGTGAGTTTAAAATTAATTCAAGAACTATTTTAGGACTAAGAGTGATTTTGGAAGATGATGAGTTTTAAAATGTAAATGGAGGTAAAGTTTGGGTTTATGGGCGGAAAACTCTTTAGGGGATGTGTGAGTTTAAAAATAAATGGGGATAAAACTTCAAATTTATAGGAAAAAATAATCTACAATTTGTGATGTCGCCACATTAGTGTGAAAAAGAATATAGAAAAGAAAAAAGATTTAAATATTCAGTTTAAAAATGTATTGTATATCTAACCACTTAGTTGTTACAAAGAAATGCAACTCGAAATATGTAATAAACTACTAGAATACAAACTGGATTTATAAAAAAAAATTGGTGGCTATTTTGGGTCTAGGAGTGACTTTGGAAGCGAAATGGTTTGAAAATAAATGGGGTAAAAGTTTTGATTTGTAGGAAAAAATCTTTTGAAAGTTTGTAGGTTGAAAAAAATGGATTAAAATGTTAGCTGAAGTATTTTAGGTCTAAGAGCGATTTTGAACATACACGGATTTGAAAATAAATGGGTATGAGACTTTGGGTTATATGGAAAAAGGTTGAATTTAAAAACAAATGAAGGTAAAGCTTTGGATTTATAACAAGAAAAACCTTTCTACTGTACATCATTTTGTTGTTATATTATTTTATTTAAACATGAGCTTAAATTAATTTATGAGTTGGGTTTATATACAAAACCCCCTTTATTTAGTGACTAAAAATATGTGGTCTACATAGGTATTAAATTTTTTTATGAAGTAAAATAATATGTCAAAGGCTAGATTCGAACCCGTGACCTGTCCCTTTAGGGTCCGGACACTCCAACCAAGTGAGCTAATTAGCTTCAGATAATACTTGGCAAAAATAACACTATATATAAAGATTACCGTGGTTAATAACTGTTAATTTCCTTTAACTTTAGTATATAGTATAATATAATTGAGGTATAAATTGATACTATAAGAAATAAAGAACAATGGATTGTCTAAATATATTATCTCACTAAATTAATCGTGTTTGATTATATGTTTGGGGCTTTAACTTGGAATCTCGCCAGTCACCTTTCTCACTTGGAATCTCGCCAGTCACCTTTCTCACTTGGAATCTCGCCAGTCACCTTTCTCACTTGGAATCTCGCCAGTCACCTTTCTCACTTGGAATCTCGCCAGTCACCTTTCTCACTTGGAATCTCGCCAGTCACCTTTCTCACTTGGAATCTCGCCAGTCACCTTTCTCACTTGGAATCTCGCCAGTCACCTTTCTCACTTGGAATCTCGCCAGTCACCTTTCTCACTTGGAATCTCGCCAGTCACCTTTCTCACTTGGAATCTCGCCAGTCACCTTTCTCACTTGGAATCTCGCCAGTCACCTTTCTCACTTGGAATCTCGCCAGTCACCTTTCTCACTTGGAATCTCGCCAGTCACCTTTCTCACTTGGAATCTCGCCAGTCACCTTTCTCACTTGGAATCTCGCCAGTCACCTTTCTCACTTGGAATCTCGCCAGTCACCTTTCTCACTTGGAATCTCGCCAGTCACCTTTCTCACTTGGAATCTCGCCAGTCACCTTTCTCACTTGGAATCTCGCCAGTCACCTTTCTCACTTGGAATCTCGCCAGTCACCTTTCTCACTTGGAATCTCGCCAGTCACCTTTCTCACTTGGAATCTCGCCAGTCACCTTTCTCACTTGGAATCTCGCCAGTCACCTTTCTCACTTGGAATCTCGCCAGTCACCTTTCTCACTTGGAATCTCGCCAGTCACCTTTCTCACTTGGAATCTCGCCAGTCACCTTTCTCACTTGGAATCTCGCCAGTCACCTTTCTCACTTGGAATCTCGCCAGTCACCTTTCTCACTTGGAATCTCGCCAGTCACCTTTCTCACTTGGAATCTCGCCAGTCACCTTTCTCACTTGGAATCTCGCCAGTCACCTTTCTCACTTGGAATCTCGCCAGTCACCTTTCTCACTTGGAATCTCGCCAGTCACCTTTCTCACTTGGAATCTCGCCAGTCACCTTTCTCACTTGGAATCTCGCCAGTCACCTTTCTCACTTGGAATCTCGCCAGTCACCTTTCTCACTTGGAATCTCGCCAGTCACCTTTCTCACTTGGAATCTCGCCAGTCACCTTTCTCACTTGGAATCTCGCCAGTCACCTTTCTCACTTGGAATCTCGCCAGTCACCTTTCTCACTTGGAATCTCGCCAGTCACCTTTCTCACTTGGAATCTCGCCAGTCACCTTTCTCACTTGGAATCTCGCCAGTCACCTTTCTCACTTGGAATCTCGCCAGTCACCTTTCTCACTTGGAATCTCGCCAGTCACCTTTCTCACTTGGAATCTCGCCAGTCACCTTTCTCACTTGGAATCTCGCCAGTCACCTTTCTCACTTGGAATCTCGCCAGTCACCTTTCTCACTTGGAATCTCGCCAGTCACCTTTCTCACTTGGAATCTCGCCAGTCACCTTTCTCACTTGGAATCTCGCCAGTCACCTTTCTCACTTGGAATCTCGCCAGTCACCTTTCTCACTTGGAATCTCGCCAGTCACCTTTCTCACTTGGAATCTCGCCAGTCACCTTTCTCACTTGGAATCTCGCCAGTCACCTTTCTCACTTGGAATCTCGCCAGTCACCTTTCTCACTTGGAATCTCGCCAGTCACCTTTCTCACTTGGAATCTCGCCAGTCACCTTTCTCACTTGGAATCTCGCCAGTCACCTTTCTCACTTGGAATCTCGCCAGTCACCTTTCTCACTTGGAATCTCGCCAGTCACCTTTCTCACTTGGAATCTCGCCAGTCACCTTTCTCACTTGGAATCTCGCCAGTCACCTTTCTCACTTGGAATCTCGCCAGTCACCTTTCTCACTTGGAATCTCGCCAGTCACCTTTCTCACTTGGAATCTCGCCAGTCACCTTTCTCACTTGGAATCTCGCCAGTCACCTTTCTCACTTGGAATCTCGCCAGTCACCTTTCTCACTTGGAATCTCGCCAGTCACCTTTCTCACTTGGAATCTCGCCAGTCACCTTTCTCACTTGGAATCTCGCCAGTCACCTTTCTCACTTGGAATCTCGCCAGTCACCTTTCTCACTTGGAATCTCGCCAGTCACCTTTCTCACTTGGAATCTCGCCAGTCACCTTTCTCACTTGGAATCTCGCCAGTCACCTTTCTCACTTGGAATCTCGCCAGTCACCTTTCTCACTTGGAATCTCGCCAGTCACCTTTCTCACTTGGAATCTCGCCAGTCACCTTTCTCACTTGGAATCTCGCCAGTCACCTTTCTCACTTGGAATCTCGCCAGTCACCTTTCTCACTTGGAATCTCGCCAGTCACCTTTCTCACTTGGAATCTCGCCAGTCACCTTTCTCACTTGGAATCTCGCCAGTCACCTTTCTCACTTGGAATCTCGCCAGTCACCTTTCTCACTTGGAATCTCGCCAGTCACCTTTCTCACTTGGAATCTCGCCAGTCACCTTTCTCACTTGGAATCTCGCCAGTCACCTTTCTCACTTGGAATCTCGCCAGTCACCTTTCTCACTTGGAATCTCGCCAGTCACCTTTCTCACTTGGAATCTCGCCAGTCACCTTTCTCACTTGGAATCTCGCCAGTCACCTTTCTCACTTGGAATCTCGCCAGTCACCTTTCTCACTTGGAATCTCGCCAGTCACCTTTCTCACTTGGAATCTCGCCAGTCACCTTTCTCACTTGGAATCTCGCCAGTCACCTTTCTCACTTGGAATCTCGCCAGTCACCTTTCTCACTTGGAATCTCGCCAGTCACCTTTCTCACTTGGAATCTCGCCAGTCACCTTTCTCACTTGGAATCTCGCCAGTCACCTTTCTCACTTGGAATCTCGCCAGTCACCTTTCTCACTTGGAATCTCGCCAGTCACCTTTCTCACTTGGAATCTCGCCAGTCACCTTTCTCACTTGGAATCTCGCCAGTCACCTTTCTCACTTGGAATCTCGCCAGTCACCTTTCTCACTTGGAATCTCGCCAGTCACCTTTCTCACTTGGAATCTCGCCAGTCACCTTTCTCACTTGGAATCTCGCCAGTCACCTTTCTCACTTGGAATCTCGCCAGTCACCTTTCTCACTTGGAATCTCGCCAGTCACCTTTCTCACTTGGAATCTCGCCAGTCACCTTTCTCACTTGGAATCTCGCCAGTCACCTTTCTCACTTGGAATCTCGCCAGTCACCTTTCTCACTTGGAATCTCGCCAGTCACCTTTCTCACTTGGAATCTCGCCAGTCACCTTTCTCACTTGGAATCTCGCCAGTCACCTTTCTCACTTGGAATCTCGCCAGTCACCTTTCTCACTTGGAATCTCGCCAGTCACCTTTCTCACTTGGAATCTCGCCAGTCACCTTTCTCACTTGGAATCTCGCCAGTCACCTTTCTCACTTGGAATCTCGCCAGTCACCTTTCTCACTTGGAATCTCGCCAGTCACCTTTCTCACTTGGAATCTCGCCAGTCACCTTTCTCACTTGGAATCTCGCCAGTCACCTTTCTCACTTGGAATCTCGCCAGTCACCTTTTCACTTTAACTTTAGTATATAGTATAATATAATTGAGGTATAAATTGATACTATAAGAAATAAAGAACAATGGATTGTCTAAATATATTATCTCACTAAATTAATCGTGTTTGATTATATGTTTGGGGCTTTAATTTGGGTTTTGATTTGGGGCTATTTCTACAAGTCTAGGTTAATTGTATCACTATATTACGAATGTTTGACCATATAATTGAAGCTTGATTATAGATTAATTGAAGGGTATTGGTATAAGTAAATGTTACATTCTTATATTAATAGAGTGTCATTTTGTATCTTCAAAGAAATAAGAAAGATGTTATAATTTATTTCTTCATCCTAGTAGCAGAGCAGGTTCACTAACCCTAGGTGTCATACCTCGGGCTCGCGAGTCTGTTGGTGCGATGTAAGCCCAGGATCTAGTGAGTACAGCCTATATATTGTTTGGATTAAACCACTGCCAAAAATTACTAGTCATCATTCCACTTGACTCTCATGACTTATCTTATAAACCTATCCATATTTTTGCAAGTACTCGATATGGGACTAAAGAGGGTATCACACTAGGACCTATTCTAAGTTTAAATCTTGGGTTTGCCGAGAGGCCACTGCCTCAAGCACTATACCTTCTCTTTCCCTTTGTGGCTATATCTAGCTCGTATCAAGTTCTTATTGTCAATCCTCTCAACCTCTCTCATTGTTGGTGTCTTCCATCTCCACTATCTAGCAGATGCTCATCCAAAATGATAGTGGTAATTCAGTTTTACATCAGAACTTTTGCTTACAACTAATACACTTGTCGAGCCTTCAACTTGAAAAATGCTTTAGCCTTCAATCTTGTCCTAATGTTATTTATCCTCTCATATGGAGTCCCGACGGCCTCCACTTCTCGCATGAACTCTCGCCAACCCCCTCTTCTCACACGCAGTCTAGACAACCTTCTCTTCATACATGCAATCTCACCGACCTTCTCTCCAGTGTATAGTGCCACCTCCCTCAACTTATCCCATGCAGTCCCCTTAACCTTATCTTACGTGCAGCCTCTTCATTGTCCTCTTTTCATGTATAGTCTGTTGGCCTCCCTTTCTCATTTGGAATCTCATCAGTCTCCTTCTCTCTTATTGTCCTCTTCATTGTCCTCATAAGCAGTCCGTTGACCTCTTCTTACGTGCAACCTCTTTGTTATCCTCTTTTCATGTGTAGTATGTCAGCCTTCTTTTCTCACTTGGAATCTCGCCAGTCACCTTTCTCACTTGGAATCTCGTCAACCTCTTCATTATCCTTTTTTTGTGTATAGCCTGTCAGCCACCCTCAACTTATCCCGTGTAGTCTCGTCGACCTCTTCTTACGTGCAGCCTCTTCATTGTCCTCTTTTCATACATAGTCTGTCGGCCTCCTTTCTCACTTGGAATCTCGTCAACCCCGTCGGCCTCCTTTCTCACTTGGAATCTCGTCAACCTCCTCTCTCGTGCAGAGTCTCTATTTCGTTCTCCGTTTCTTCAAATCTTCTCCAAGATCGGTTTTGCTTACATCTAAGTTCCAGACCGTGGACGAGTACAAGGAATAATAAGTAAGGTATTATTTTTGACCATATTTGGGGCTTGATCGCAATATTGATTGGAGGTTATTGTTATGAGTATAGAGTCTAGTAACCATAATATTAGGAATGTTTGACCATATAATTGGGGTTTGATTGTAGGACTGGTTGGAGGGTAGTGGTATAAATAACCTTGGCTTTTTTATATAAATAATTAATAAGGCTTCATCTATGCTTTCAAGGAACAGAATGCTATAATCATTTCTTTAACCATATAACTCAATCCAAATCTAATTGCATATTTGTATCGGCTATAGGTATCTGTATCCATCCAATTAAAAAATGGTATTTATATAGATGAGGTTTATATGTCCCTCCATTTTCATGAGGATGAAGATGATTTAAATAAAAAAAAAACTAGCATACCTTGCAATATACAGCACAGCATGGACCTTGGTTTAGCTTTTCATCCCAATTCTAGTATTTCTGTCAGCCATGAGATTTGTTTCAACATTCATGTTTTTTTTTGTGCATTTAGAAAACTTTATGTTTTTTAGATGATGATAAATTGGCTTTTGAAGTAAATAAAAATGGTTGCCTAAGTCTCGTGAAAAAAGTAAATACAAATGGTCAAAAATAGGAGAAGATGAATTTGATATAGTGTGGTACAAATATCATTTTTCACTAAACAAACTTGTTCATATTGTCATAGAGGACCAATAGAAGCCTTGCACAATTTCAAATTCACCTCAAGATCAATCAGTATCGAGTCTAAAGGGGGCCAAGACTAGTATTACCTGATTCAAAGTAGTGATATTTTAGTTTGTCTAATACTATCATATTATGGGTTTATTAAAATATGTAAGCTTCAACTATTATCATAATCCTTCAGTGGACACAGGTTGGAACTCCCTACTAAAAATTCATTTTCTACCTGGTGACAGGTACATTTTCTACCTGGTCGCGTATGTCTCAGTGGTTGGACTCTTAACTATCCCAGTCGAAACATGAGTTTTTAACTCTTAGTTCTTGAATTTCATTGAAATAAAATCTTTTATCAGCTTGCCTCATTGTCCTACAATGGGATGAAGTCTTTATTATTTGGACCATGAATACACTAATGAGGTCATACAGTTAGGACCTGAAACCAACTAACGGATATTGTCCAACTATCTTATGTCTATTTTCTATGTGAACAAGCTTGAACTGAGAAGTAGAATGAACATGTTTATCAAATGTTAAGAAAACTTCCAGAGTATAGTAGTGTGATTCATGCAAGTATACAAAATAGGTGAAGAGAGTGTAATCATTAAGCTTAAGAAAAACATAAAGTTAAGATAGATATATTCCCTCATACTTGTTTGAAACTTGATCCTGACTTCGAAGAAAAGGGCTTAAACAAGTTGTCATATGTTTGTGTGTGCTATTCATGAAGAGATTTCATATTTGCAACTGTAATTTAGTCTGAGCCATAGAATATGGACTGCTTTCATCGAATCTCACTCCACTAGATTAAACCATGACCTTATCAGTGAAAAAGTATGATGTTTGTATTTCAGTTCCTGCAGTTCCTTTCCCCGCTAGATGCTTTAGCTGATGTCAGTTGTTAGATGATTTGGAAAGGTGCCAGTTTGTGTTGCAGTTTCCTACGGAACATATAAATTGTTTACTAGATGATTTAGCTGGATGCTACCTCTTGAAGATCCTTTACTTCGCATGTCGTACCCTAACTCTCCATTTCTTATAATGGTAGGCTTTTGATCTGCAACACTGATGCTCCTTTCCTGCCCCCTTTCCAACGACAAACATGAACCCTCCTCCCTCCATCCTATCTCATTCTTCTCTAGTTAAGTTTGTTTCTCTAGTTCATTCTCAGTATTGTTTTAGACAGTTATTGAGATGAAGTATATGGTTACTTGTGATTTATTGCAGATACATCCCCATCCTATGGGGAGCTAGCCACTATTTCCCTTAAAAAAAAATAGCACTTAAAACTCCTTTGTTTCCAAACGGAGTTTATCTCTCTGATATCTGTGCAAATGTATATTGAACACCTATAAGGAAATAGAGGATCCCTCAGTAACACACTGAAATATCAGGAAATCTCTGTGCAAAATATTGTTTTGAAGTGACACCCACGTAACAGGTATAGGTGATTGGGTAAGATAATTCTCTTTTTGCATCAGGAGATCAAAGTGCTAATAAAATTTTTTAGAGGATAATAAGTGGTCCTAAAATATAGAGGTGTATACTCTTTTTATGCCATTACTATCCATTTGCTGGAGGTGAATATCATTCACTCCATACTGTAAAATATTTACTTGATGCCACATGAAATTGCAGTCATCACCACCCTCCTAAACTTCGTCCGCTTATTTCGGAATGCGCACGAAGAGAACTGCAAGAATGCTGAACTTGAGAAGAAAAAAGCCCTGAAAGAGGCTGAAATGGAGAAGTCTGGAAGCCCGATGAAGAAAAAAGGCTCTTTCAAAGAGGCTGAAATGGACAAGTCTGGAAGCCCGATGAAGAGAATATCCCAGAAAGAGGCTGAAACGGACAAGTCTGGAAGGGACAAGTCTGGAAGCCCGATGAAGAGAATAGCCCAGCAAGAGGCTGAAATGGACAAGTCTGGAAGCCCGATGAAGAAAATAGCCCAGCAAGAGGCTGAAATTGAGAAGTCTGAAAGCCCAATGAAGAAACCTGCTAGATGACCTTGCATCCACTGACCTACTAACCTTAGCTTATGACTTGGGTTCTTGCTTGTGCGTACATTTTCACCTTATCTAGTGTCGCTGAGATCAAGATCTCGCACGTCCCTGGATGAGAACCAATCTGAGCACATCTGCACTCAGGAAGGCAGAGCCAAAGTCATCATACAGGGAATTCTCCAATGGTAAGATATCCACATTGCCTTTGGGATAAATTTCACAAAATCCCCCTTAAGCTTGGTAGTTTTTGAGATAATCCTTCTTAACTATTTCAATAGGTACAAAACATCCCTTAACTTTGAGGGGGTTTTCACATAACTCCGCTGAACTTGGTAAATTCCACTAAACCCGTTGAAGATTGTTCACTTTGACCCACTAAATTAGTTCCCTCGACTCTAATTTGTCATGTTCCAAGCACATGACGGAAAAAAGGTGAAAATTCCACTTAGACCTAAAAAAATCTTCTCGGTGTTTGGTGGAATATCATAGGGTAGTATGAAAAACCCTCAAAGCGCGGGGATGGTGGTGGTGCGGTGTTGTGAAATTTACCCTTTTCTACATTTTCAATTCATCACTTTTGTTCTGAGGTATACTGATACATTCTGTTTCTATGGGCTGCATCCTGCAGGTATTTTAAAGACCATGGCTGATCCCTCCAGGCTGATGACTGTACAGACTAACCTATACGATTCTTTTTGTATATTTGATGTCTATTCCCCTTTTTTTTTCTTTTTTTTTTTCTTTTTTGGCCTAAGTTTTCAGGGTAGGATACAAGCAGGAATAGGCTAGAAGCAGTTGTTAAAATAGAAATGATGGTGTAACGATAGGAATGACAGAAATGTAAAAGCAGAAATGTCTTTTCCTGTGTTATTAGATGTTATTTTTGTAACCTGTAGAGCTAAAGAAATCAGGCCAATCAGTTTTAAAGCTCAATTTTGCTTCTCTTCCGTGGAGTTTTCGGAGCAGTTTTGGTACTGACTGCTTGTGTGATCAACTGGAGTAAAGCAGCACTTCATTAATTAGTCTTTTTTTGTCAGTTTTACTCGTGAGTGTTGTTATGTTTGACCCCTTGGTTAACTTTATATATGTTGAGTCTCAGAATTAAAGTGGACTGCTGTATCCAACAAAAAGAAATTGCTGGGCACAAACTATGAAGATATTTAGATTTTCCCTTTTATCGATTATCTCTGTATGTGTTTCTTTTCTATATTTGAATCGATATAATTGGTCTCTTGAAGCTCGGTGAGTCAAGCTTTTGGTGATTTGCGGCTAATCAGTGAGTTAACCTTTTAACCACCACGATACCGGGTTTTCCTACTCTTGCATATGCTTCATGTGTTGGTCAATCTTTAGCCGTCATTTTGGATGATATCTTGTTGTCCTGGTAGTTGTCTGTCCTCCTGAGATATACTTATTAGCATGGTATTTGGCTTTCATATGCTTGCTATTTTGTGTATAGCTGAGAATATGGTTGATGTGAGACTCTTGTGCGAGGAACAGCCACATTATTGAATTACAATCTTAGAACTGAAAGGGTTTAGTAGATGAGCGAAAAGCTTTTCGAGACCGTACAACTGTGATTGTACAGCAAACTCAGTAAAACTTTGGAAGACTTTAAGATAGCATACAGGTGGTTTTTGCTAAATTCGGTAGAACATGGAATCAGTTTACAATTTATTGTTGCTATATTTTATGCAGAAATTAAGCTGTATCAGGATATTTCAGAGTTTACTGGATTGAGTAGCTTGCCATCCTCTCTAGTAAGATTTTTCCTTCTTGATAAAAAAAATGGTTAAGTTTATCATGACCTTTCTGCTTATGTCTAGAAGCACATGCGCTTCTTTTGCCTTTTTTTTTTTTGGGAGATAATGAATAATTTTCAATTGTCAATAGCATGCTTTCTTGCATTGTATCTAATTCTTTATTTCCCAGGACTGTGAAAGATTTCTGCAATATCACAAATCTATTCAAGCAGAAACAATTTTTTTTTTATACTGCATCTCAGAATCCATATCTCCACATTTTGCTATTATTAAAAAGAAATCACCACTTATACTCTATAAGCCCTATTTGCATTTTTCCAATTGCTGTACACTTCCCGAATCATATACCTTCTCAAGTTTGCATCTCATCCATAATTTAAACGACAAAAGCCTCCTTCAATCAAACTTGACACTTATCCTCTGGTTCAAACTCAACTCCATAGTCTCCATACCCAAACCCACCCTCCAAATTCTCCAAACAACTCAACCTACACTTTTTATAAAACACACAGCTCACCACAATCTCAAGCACAACCAACAAAGAATGCATATAAGCAATCATAAACCCCTCGCAAACCATCGACACATCGAATCTCTTCCGCAGATTGTATCTCCTCATCACTCTATACTGAAACAGAGCCTCAACCAAAGTCATTGCCATGTTCATAGTCACTGCGATGCTCAGTGCAGTCGCCAACTTGCCTTTAAGAAGCGTGCATGCCGTTATCACAACGTGCACGTATCCCCTCCAACTCTCCATTGCCGATACTATGACAGCCATATTGGATATCACCACAATGTTTGCTATCATTATAGAGTATAGAACTTCACCAACCATAAACATGGCGACAAGAGAGGTTTTAGATAAAAGCCCAATGAGGTCTCCAGCAATGAAGATAATGAAGAAGAGAATGAAGATTGAGGCATTGGTTGATAGAAAGATGAAGGAGTTGAAGATGTGGGTTTTTAGGAGAGGGAGGTAGAGATTTGAGTTTTTGCGGCGAATAATGATTTGAGTTATCGATGATTTGGCAAAAATAAGGAAGGTGAGGGTGAAGGGGAGGGTGAGGATACAGGAGAAGAGGGACTGGGAGAGGATGAGGTTCAGGCGGGAGGAGGGAGGGAATTTGGCGGCGAGAAAGAGAGAATGAAGGCGGGAGGAGATGAGGCGGAGGGAGAAGGGGGAGAGGGAGGGGAGGGATTGGGAGAGGAGGAGAGAGGAGGAGAAGGGGAGGACGAGGAGGACGGCGACGGAGACGAGGGAGGTGTATTTCTGGAGGAAGGTGTGGATGGAGGTCCTTAATTTGTCATGTTCCAAGCACATGACGGAAAAAGGTGAAAATTCCACTTAGACCTAAAAAAATCTTCTCGGTGTTTAGTGGAATATCATAGGGTAGTATGAAAAACCCTCAAAGCGCGGGGATGGTGGTGGTGCGGTGTTGTGAAATTTACCCTTTCTACATTTTCAATTCATCACTTTTGTTCTGAGGTATACTGATACATTCTGTTTCTATGGGCTGCATCCTGCAGGTATTTTAAAGACCATGGCCGATCCCTCCAGGCTGATGACTGTACAGACTAACCTATACGATTCTTTTTGTATATTTGATGTCTATTCCCCTTTTTTTTCTTTTTTGGCCTAAGTTTTCAGGGTAGGATACAAGCAGGAATAGGCTAGAAGCAGTTGTTAAAATAGAAATGATGGTGTAACGATAGGAATGACAGAAATGTAAAAGCAGAAATGTCTTTTCCCTGTGTTATTAGATGTTATTTTTGTAACCTGTAGAGCTAAAGAAATCAGGCCAATCAGTTTTTAAAGCTCAATTTTGCTTCTCTTCCGTGGAGTTTTCGGAGCAGTTTTGGTACTGACTGCTTGTGTGATCAACTGGAGTAAAGCAGCACTTCATTAATTAGTCTTTTTTTGTCAGTTTTACTCGTGAGTGTTGTTATGTTTGACCCCTTGGTTAACTTTATATATGTTGAGTCTCAGAATTAAAGTGGACTGCTGTATCCAACAAAAAGAAATTGCTGGGCACAAACTATGAAGATATTTAGATTTTCCCTTTTATCGATTATCTCTGTATGTGTTTCTTTTCTATATTTGAATCGATATAATTGGTCTCTTGAAGCTCGGTGAGTCAAGCTTTTGGTGATTTGCGGCTAATCAGTGAGTTAACCTTTTAACCACCACGATACCGGTTTTCCTACTCTTGCATATGCTTCATGTGTTGGTCAATCTTTAGCCGTCATTTTGGATGATATCTTGTTGTCCTGGTAGTTGTCTGTCCTCCTGAGATATACTTATTAGCATGGTATTTGGCTTTCATATGCTTGCTATTTTGTGTATAGCTGAGAATATGGTTGATGTGAGACTCTTGTGCGAGGAACAGCCACATTATTGAATTACAATCTTAGAACTGAAAGGGTTTAGTAGATGAGCGAAAAGCTTTTCGAGACCGTACAACTGTGATTGTACAGCAAACTCAGTAAAACTTTGGAAGACTTTAAGATAGCATACAGGTGGTTTTTGCTAAATTCGGTAGAACATGGAATCAGTTTACAATTTATTGTTGCTATATTTTATGCAGAAATTAAGCTGTATCAGGATATTTCAGAGTTTACTGGATTGAGTAGCTTGCCATCCTCTCTAGTAAGATTTTTCCTTCTTGATAAAAAAAATGGTTAAGTTTATCATGACCTTTCTGCTTATGTCTAGAAGCACATGCGCTTCTTTTTTTTTTTTTTTTTTTTGGGAGATAATGAATAATTTTCAATTGTCAATAGCATGCTTTCTTGCATTGTATCTAATTCTTTATTTCCCAGGACTGTGAAAGATTTCTGCAATATCACAAATCTATTCAAGCAGAAACAATTTTTTTATACTGCATCTCAGAATCCATATCTCCACATTTTGCTATTATTAAAAAGAAATCACCACTTATACTCTATAAGCCCTATTTGCATTTTTCCAATTGCTGTACACTTCCCGAATCATATACCTTCTCAAGTTTGCATCTCATCCATAATTTAAACGACAAAAGCCTCCTTCAATCAAACTTGACACTTATCCTCTGGTTCAAACTCAACTCCATAGTCTCCATACCCAAACCCACCCTCCAAATTCTCCAAACAACTCAACCTACACTTTTTATAAAACACACAGCTCACCACAATCTCAAGCACAACCAACAAAGAATGCATATAAGCAATCATAAACCCCTCGCAAACCATCGACACATCGAATCTCTTCCGCAGATTGTATCTCCTCATCACTCTATACTGAAACAGAGCCTCAACCAAAGTCATTGCCATGTTCATAGTCACTGCGATGCTCAGTGCAGTCGCCAACTTGCCTTTAAGAAGCGTGCATGCCGTTATCACAACGTGCACGTATCCCCTCCAACTCTCCATTGCCGATACTATGACAGCCATATTGGATATCACCACAATGTTTGCTATCATTATAGAGTATAGAACTTCACCAACCATAAACATGGCGACAAGAGAGGTTTTAGATAAAAGCCCAATGAGGTCTCCAGCAATGAAGATAATGAAGAAGAGAATGAAGATTGAGGCATTGGTTGATAGAAAGATGAAGGAGTTGAAGATGTGGGTTTTTAGGAGAGGGAGGTAGAGATTTGAGTTTTATGCTAATAATGATTTGAGTTATCGATGATTTGGCAAAAATAAGGAAGGTGAGGGTGAAGGGGAGGGTGAGGATACAGGAGAAGAGGGACTGGGAGAGGATGAGGTTCAGGCGGGAGGAGGGAGGGAATTTGGCGGCGAGAAAGAGAGAATGAAGGAGGAGATGAGGGAGGTGGATGGAGGAAGGTGGATGGAGGAAGGTGTGAGAGAGAGAGTTGGGAGTAAAGGGCAGGTATAGAAATAGGAGGGAAGGGAGGGAGATTTGTTTGTTTTGATTCTTAACTTATAAATGATTTGTTTGAGTTTTTAATAAGATTTGTTTAGGGCTGTTGGGAGAAATCTCTTTTATTTATTTATTATTATTGTCATATCTGATAGTGTTCTAATGTTTCGCTCAAAACAAATCACAATCATTCAGTATATAATAAACGATTTTAATTTATTATTGTCTTCTATTAGTGGTTAGAATCGAAATCTCTTGATACAAGGGGGTTTGATTAGGAGAAAGATTTTGGATGTGACAATAGGCCGACTACTAAAACTAACAGGTCAAATGTATTATTATTGTTTGATAAGAAAACGTTGGACTTTCCCTATACTTGAGCAATATTGAAGGAGTAACAAACTTCCTTTGATTAATTGGCAAAAATGTCCCCTCATTTTCCTTGCGCACTACAGATCTGGAATATATTGATCGCCACCACCATGATGATGTGAAAATGACTCCAATATTTTCAACTTTATGGAACTAATAATACTACTCTTTCAAGCCTAGGGGCACGTGTGCATCAAAACAGGAAAAGGGTCTTCAGTTGTAGTTTTAACGATAAAGTTTGGGCCGAGTAATAATCTAAGGATGAATTTCCATGAGATTGTCATGAGAAATTACACATTTTTTAACGGAAATACGATAAATTAATTTTATTAGAGAAAATATGATAAACTATCATGGCCGGTAAATGTTAACATAGGTTGGCACATGATATACATGTGCCGTATTTTGAATATTTTAGTCCTTATTTACTTTATATACATCTCTCCTTTCTCAACTATTAGTGATATTTTATCCTTTGTTAGGATACTTTGCTGATAGCGTGTGAAAGTTTTTTCCCATATTTGAAAGTTTATAAATTTTCTAATAAAAATAGTTTATGATGTTTTGCGGAAAACTTCTAATACTTGATATGAACTGAATTTTAATTCGTTAAATTTTTGTATATTAGCTTATAGCATTTAATAGGGAGGTTAGTATTTTTTATTGCTAATCTGACTGGTTAACCAATAAATTAACGAATATACCATCAAGACAGTAACACCTCCAAATATAGCTCACAAGTTGTATTGTGGAGATAGAGGTCAAGACATTTATTTCTCTATCTACCATCTGGTGGAACTAAAAGAATTGAGCTCATTTATTAATTCTGATGATGACAATTTTTTTTTCTTTTTTGAAAGATTTATTAGTATTAAGCTCACGTGTTGCTGCACATATTATTTACCGGGGCATATCTATCGCCAAATTGATAATATGATTATTGTATATAACTATCTATAACAAACTTCAAGGACAAATTCTTTTACTACTATTTACAGAGTGAATCTCCAAACCATTTAACAAAATAATGTACCAATTAGTAAGTTTTATCAAATTTTTAATAGAGCCGTAAAAATTTATATATGTGAAATTTCGATAATGGTTCAAATCATCATCTGCAAGAACATAACAAAAAAAAGTTGATATAAATAGTATTTTCAACGTTAAAAATTTTACTTTAGTTTGAACAAAGGACAAAGGGCCAAAATTTTTATTAGTAGCATGAACAGGATCATTAAGTCCAAAATACTGTAGCATGAACAGTATTTAAAATTCAAATTTGCGATCCTCATGGGTTTATATTCTAAATTATACTGTAGCATCAAACAGTACCATAAATAATGTTTACTATAACATCAGCAGTGATCTTTAGGTTTTGCCTTTAAGTTAAAAGTAGTAGACGAGAAAAGCCTGGGTATATATCCGAGCCAAATGAAAATTCATGTATATTAATTACATATTGTCCATGCATCAAATGATTGTTAAAAAACGTTGTTTTAAACTTTCAACTCATGAGTTAGGCTGCTTTAATGGATGATTCATCATTTCATTCACCATGACCTACATATCTTAATTGCAAGAGTTCTAACTCATATTTGATAATGTGTCTTTAAATATTGGTACTTGTGGAGTAATTCGAACTCAATATGACAACCTTTTGTTTTGAAGATTGTTTAAAACATGTAAGAACAGAAAGGAACTCAAATTTATGACACATCATAAAGTTTCAGATGTAGACAATCATGCAAGTTAGTTACAACATCTTATGAGCTCTAAAGCGTGTAGGTATAGATGTGTAATTAAATTACTCATATTATACACACGGGTAAATTACACTAAACCCCAAGAACTTTCAGCATTTTGTAGTAACCCTCAATAACTTTCAAAACCGCACTAAACACCCAATAACTTTTGCAGAAAACCCCAAATATCTTTTGGGTAAATTACACTAAACCCCCAATAACTTTTAAAATACTTTTTTATGTTGCTTTTGGTTTGAATTTATGGGGGTTATCTGCTAAAACATGAAAACTTATTAGGAGTTTTCTAAAATTCCAAAATTTATTGGGGGTTTATCGCAATTTTGAAAGTTTTTGGGGGTTTACTTCAAAATGCTGAAAGTTCTTGGGAATTGGGTGTAATTTATCCGTATACACACATAGGCACTGTTTAGTTTATGGATTAATCTTGATGCATGTAATGAATTTTGAAAAACTTATAATTACATTCATGTTTATTTCTAATGGATATTAAAGAGGATTTTCATGAGAGATAAAATACAATTGACTTTTGTTTGGTTGGACAGGAACTTTGTTGAGGATATGTGACTAAATTCACAAATTTAGTTGAAATCAGCATAATTTTAGAGAATTTTATTTGATGCATTTATCCTATTTGGCAACTCCAAATCCGTGTATAGAAAATAACAAACAAACAATGTATTTGCTAAGAAGCCATGATTTTTAACATGTAGGTCTCTTTTTTTTTTTTTAAAATGCCATGATGCAAGATGCATAGAAACAAACAGCCCCATAGAGTATCGGAAGGCCGGAAGGGTGACAGGGTTTGTTTGTTTCCTATGTGGCCAAGCCGACACTACATGTTGGAGCTAGGCGACTCATTAATTGATGAGCTGGCAATGAAAGTTGTGGCTCTGCATTTTTTGTATGGCATGCTAAGGGATTTGGTAAGGGGTCAATTAGTTTATGGTTGGCAGTCTTGACATGGAAAGAACTATTATTACTATAATTAGATATATGTAGAAGTCTCTTTCTGAGTTGAATAATGGAGTGGGTTCAAGGGTGCAATTCAATCATTCAAATTAGTGCTACTTAGACGGTACAGGGACCAGATGTACTTTAGACTGGTTAATAGAGGTGCAAATGAATTGAATATATACAGACTAGTTTATCATATTCGTATCTGCTTACTAGTAATTGATATAGTGCAAATATAAATACGGTTCAATAACAAAAATATATAATCCATAACCCCAAATCGAACACACATATGAATCAGATAAGACAAAATCATATAGGTTATGTGGTCTAACAAATGTTTAATAAATAAAATTATCTAATCAGAGTGTATCTATATGTTCAGCATATCTTAAAATTAGGATTAGACCTCAATCACCAAAAGTGATCTCAGATTCATTAATCCATTCAAAGTTGACCGCGTACATTCATATATGGGTAAATTGTACTTATACGACCCAAAGTTTTCCAGTTTTTCATTTACACATGACCCCACTTATACAACGTATCACTTAAATGACTCGGTTTTTTTTCACTTTAATTACATGTTAGATTTGTGTAGATTTAGTTGCATTTTGGGATTTGTAGGTATCTGATGTTGGTTATTGTGTGAAAGTGTTTGATTATGAACCACATTGTTGTTGATTATGGTTTTTTCAAGTGGAGAGAATGGATTTGCTATGCTTTGGGATTTTGTGTTAAAATGCTGACTGCTCTTGAGTCTTGGGGTTTTAGCCTTGTTGCTTGAAGATCTTGAGTTTGGCAACATGTTTCACTGCATTTAATAAAGGAGAAACAATGTCAAAATGGTAGATTTAGGTCTATTTTGGGGAGAAAGATGAAGAATATAAGGAAAGTTTAGTTGGATGTAAATTAATGGCTAATAAGGCATAGTAAATGACCCCCATAGCGTCACATGATACCTCACATGAGAATATTCCCATCATCTTCTAACAGAATAGCAACGGTTTAAATTTTAGGTCATTAACATGAAAGTTTTGTAAACTTTAGGTCATTTAAGTGATAAGTTTAATAAGTGGGGTCATGTAAGTGAAAAACCGGGATAAGTGCAATTTACCCTTCATATATTGTCGCATCCCCACTTCTTAGTACATATTTTATGGAGACTAGCTTTCTTCAATTGATAATTAGTGACAACATCTGTGGGCTGTTTGGTTGCTTGTTTTTGCAGAGGAAAATTACTATATATCGGTCTGTCTAGTTGGGTGTACCGTCTCCAGCTAGAGTAACTTTTCAGGCATGTTACCCAGAAACAACCAACACACACTAGTTCGCCAGAAAGTACAAAATTTGAGGTAGGTGACGATTCTCATTGAGCTTCTACGCAGATACACAGTGAATGAATGGTGTTTGTTACACGGCCTCAAAAGAGTTCACAATCACATCAAGATACATAATTACCACAAGATTAGTCAAGAGAAAGCAACTACATTAGAAGTGAAATGCAGGCCATTATGGCTTTACTAGTCCGCTAATTAGTCTTCAAGTCGAGCTACGTATGACTTTAATTAATGACTTCCATTAGCATAAACAACAGCCATAACTACAGGATCCAATATCACGACTCAATAGTTATTAGCATTTTGATCGTACGCAAAGTTTCAGTCCCTTAATCTCTCAAGTGCGCCATATCCGAATTATTTAGCTGGATTTTGGACGAGAGTAACTGACAACGACCAAGGTGATGATATTTACCGAGGGCCGACATTAAGCTTTAAAAGGGATTTAATTCATAATGATAGAAGGGAATTTATGGATACAAGGACAGGCCTTTTGGTAGGAGGTCAATTTTTCTTGTGCCTTTTTCTTTCTTTGAGATTCTTTAATATTACGTTATTCCTGCTGGGTTCTTGACATTTTAGGCATTATTAATAGGTCCCTCTATCTTGATTGCGTGATATCATCCAACCACTCAATAATGCCATGCACTTTCAATCCTAGCTGACTTGCATAGCACCTCTTTCCTCCTCCTCCTATCTAGAAAATCACTATCGTCTTGAAAACCACGTTTGTGAATTACCACCTAATTAGCCAATTGGAGAGGATCCAAATCCAATCCAATTACACCTCTTAACCATGTCTGTATATCTAATCTTCATAGATTTCACAATAGCAGAGGAGTAACACAAGTTATATTACGAATCACATACTACGTTTTTTACTGCAAGGCATAACCATGTGATATTCTTCCTCTTGAATTGCAAGATGGATCTATGTTGTACCTGTTTTCATATATGTCAGTCGTATAGTATCAACGTAGCATGGTACTAGTAATATAGTTAGCAGTTCTCTAATGAAAGCCTTCTGCTCTTCCTTTTCTATTTACAAAGACTACATAAATACAGATCATTGAGTAAATAGGTCAAAACATTAGATCATATGTTCATCATACAACCATATTGATAACTTCTTTAGAAACCTCATCTGCTCATGTCACAGAACGATTAGTTCTTAAACAAGAAGATATATTATCTTGGGGCGATGCTGCAAGCACCCGTTTCGATATTAATAGCGTCAAGCAACACGAAGTTATTACGTCTATTTGAACCTATCGTTCAAAGTTCTCACGTTGGGCCATAAAAACGATCAAATTAAGTAACCAAATAAAGTACTCATAGCATTTCTTTGAGACTAAGCAGTTCTGAAAGCAATAGATTACACCACATGATCTATTTCAAACAGTCCTGGTACTGTTGCAGTAGCTGAGAAGGGATTGCAAGCACTTGTGATGAAACAGACAATAAACCTGCAGCTGATTACCAACAAATTCCAAGAAAAATCTCTCCTAAATCTAGCAGAGGAGCTAGGCATTACCAAATTTATCCATTAAAAAAAAAGGGTTTTTCTAACGGGTGCCCATGAGCACTCACTAGGAGATGAGAGATATAGAGAGAAATGAATAGCAAGCGAGTCCCCCTGATTTGCACTAATTTCTCTCCTTACCTCTCCTCTCTCTATCTCTCTCATCTCTTAATGAGAGCCCAAGGGCACCCGTTAGACAAACCCTAAAAAAAAAAAAAGGTTAAAATAGAAAGGAAAAAGAAAAGCCCCATTAATTAACTTGTGATTCCACATTGTTTCATGCTCATCCCAAGTCTACACATCTACTGGGTCTAGAAAATCATACTATTTAGCCTGTGATATATTTAAAAATTAATCTCTCTTTCTGCATTCAGCATCTCAACACCTACACATTCGACTATCTTCTTCATGAAGTGATACCTGACCAAACTTGCACAAAAAATATTTGTCAATCTGATTTCAGTGCTCTAGTTCTTAATTGAAATCAATTAGGCTAGCAGCCTATCACACAGTTTAAAATCGAAATCAATGGAGGAAGAGACAAGCACCAGAACAGACTTATAGATGCATATCTATTTGAAATGTGACCTATATATAATGTACATTATATAAATGGTACTGCTGGATGATGAAGATGGTATACAGACTTGTCCAAAGTTTTAGGTGAAAAGATGTATTAAAATTGGACAGTGTTAAGAAAAGAGGAAGAGAATGTACATGTCTTGAAGTCACCAGCAAACTCATTCTTATAAGAAAATCCACCACCGACATTGAGGAGATCTGAAAAATGAAAATAAAAATGGCGTTATAGTTCTATAAGACTAGATGACAAAAACATCCATCCGAGGTGGGATCATGAGTAAAACTTATAATTATTAAAAATAACAATAGATGATGATTATTAGTATAATATTCTTATGGCACATAATCACCAACTTATCATTATAATGATTTGATGTGCCAACCATAAGCACTTTGTAAAGAAGAATTATTTCATTATTCATGCATATCTAGATGATAAAGACTTTCTTGAATATTTTGTATAGTTCAAAGCATCAACGGACCGATTAAACATATTTGATTCAAGAATCACATTCAATTAATTTGACTCCATAGTAAGCAAGATTCAATATATGCATCCTGCATGCCTAATGAGAGAGAAATTTGTAAGTCGAGGACTGCCAATCTTTGGTTCTTTAAACATAAATAAAGCAACTAAAAGTTAAAGTTCTTTCAAAAACAACAGATGAACTTGCCACTTAAATTCAGGATATTCAAGATAAGGTCTCAGGAGTCAGGACGTAACTTGCTTTGATAGTTTCAACCAAAATAAAAAGGAAAAAAAAAAAAAAAGAAGGATAGTTCCTGGAGATATAATCTGAACAGAACCTAAAAGTTGAAGAATTAGAAAGATGCAAGGGAAACATATGAACTATGACTTTAATAAAAGAAAAAAAAACAAGCAAGAAAAAACAAGTATATTGTTCATAGTAGGGGCAGATAAAAATTGAAAATGAATCACACTAGTTAATTTTGGCTTAATCTTCATTGGTGTTGCTAGACTTATGATCATCACAGAATCCAAGCGGGATGGACAAAGTGAAGTTCTTCTAACGTTTGGAAACACACCATAAAATTCTATAGGAATATGAGCAATCAGAAACACACATGAAATTACATGCAAACTGAAATCAGAATGTCGAGTAGGATGAGAAACAATACAATAAAAAATAGACATACAAGTAAGTTAACTGATAACATGTAATAGATAGCTTCCATGCATTTTATAAAATAAAACATGTAGGGATGACCCAGGTTGGAGATAGTTTTTATTGAGGATGCCTATTGTTTATGTGCAATCCTAAACTACTATGTCTGTGATGACTTTTAAGCGCAATTAGTTTTGTTATGGTTTGCGGTGGGTGACAACAATGGTCCGCTCCTCATCCTCCTGAACATAATTTAATTGTTTAACTTAATCATCATTTTAAATATAATGGTTTGGGGATCACATTTTGGCATCCTATTTTGTATATATATATATATATATATATATATATATATATATATATATATATATATATATATATATATATATATATATGGGAGTTTTGCCCTACTTTTCCCTTTATCAAAAAAAAAAAAAAAAAGAAAGGAGAAGAAAAAGATAGCTTCCATGGATATTGATTAAGATCAATGATCAGTGAAAGTGAACTTGATACTGGACTTGAAAAACTAGGGTAGGCCAAATTGAACTGTCAGTTGATATGGCAAAAAGATATGGATTGCTGAATAAGCAAAGAAGATAACGTGGGACTAGAATCTAAAGAGTAAAAAAGATTTCATGTTCCAAACTAAAATTTCTGTATAAAAGCCTTTGTTGTTTGTGTTTCTTTTTGTTCTTGTCTTCTGACTCTACTATTATAAAGTTGTACCCAAAGCTTAGAGATTTGGTAATTACCGAGCATATTAGGTTTCAGGTAGGAACTAAGTAACATCAGAAGATATAGTGGGACTGGAAACTAATCAACTAGATTGGGATTTAGCAACTAATTGATTAAATGTTGAAAGGTGGTCTTAGACAATGACAGAAGTGAAAGTGGAAACAACTTTATGACGGGCTTAATCATCTGAGGATGATCTGAAAATATATATGCTATCTGACACAGTTTCTGCATGTGAATCTGAGAAATTGCAAGGAATAAAGGGCCCTGGAAGCAGGAAATTGGAACCAGAAAAGATCACCAATAGGATAGTGAAAATAACATAAGTAGTCCAAAATCAACCAGAAACAATTCTTTCAGTTCAATGTATAGCTAGCAGGAAAAAAATTAACAAACTAGTAATCAAAATGCACCTTGATAATAGGACCTTACTTTAATAGGACCACGTCTATATGACCACGTTTCGGAGTGTTTATATGGGGTATTCATTACTGAAAGCTTGAAGAAATAGAAGCATAGAATAGAAGGGTCAATCAAACAAGTTTTCATTAACAGACCTAGCATGTACCCAAGGAAAGGGCATTTATAACAATCTGGTAAGTACAAGACTGATACTTGAGCACAAAATACAAATTGCCCAGGCACAATACATACAAAAATATTTTCATACGAATAATAAAGATTTTCAGATCTACCAAATCATATAAGCATGTCATATTCTCTTCATAACCATCACATTCTCCACACACAAAAAAATTAAACTTTTTTCCAGGTTTGGTATAGGATCTCAAAATTTTCAAGTTTCCTTACGTAGTAGAGCATACAAAAATAAATACTCATATAGCATGTTCTCATAAGCCATGTAGATGATGCATACTATAGTACCCTTTAAATATCCAGATGCATACCAGTTCTATCTAGAAATAAAATAATAAAAAATGAAAAAAATTGTTGTCACTAGCGAGATTAAAATATGGAAGCAAAAGAAAAAGAGTCCTTGCACATGGTTAATATAATTCAAACAATCGCCATTTTAACTCTTGTAATAAAATTTCACCTAATGTGCTAGAAGATGAAAATAACGGATTATGTATGACTAAGCCACTTGGCTGGTTCTGGAAAGAGAGGTTGCCCCCATGGTGTGCAAGCAAAACACAAATTCAAAACACTGTTTCAGCAACTCCATTTATTGAGATGTATATAGAAAAGTAAACAAGTGTACTTTATCATTTTCCTTGCAAATTTCAGATAATAATTCAGACTGGTACTGCCCACCACATTATGAATATGAACTTTTAGTCTTCATCTCTGTTACAGTTTCAGCTTTAAGCTTACAAGTTTTAGAAAAATCTAAGGCTTGATCTTTCCTATGTAATAAACAGTTTTCAAAGGCGCGCGCCTCATTGCACCTTATGCGCCCTACAATGTGGGGCTGTGACGAAGCGTCCCGCATCTATTGCGGCAGCGCCTCTTTGCACCTCGCAAGTGCCGCGCGCTTCGCACAGGACGCATGTAGGGTATTTTTTTATTTTTTGTTTTTTTATACATTTCAATCGGGCCTTTATCCCGATAATTCATATCTCAAAAAGAAAACTAAACTCATTATCTATTTTACTAGACTGATTGAGGACCCTAACTCATTCTCGTTTACTATTTGATTTTGCTTCAAATTGGTCTTAATTTGACTTTTGATTTGGAAAATTATGAATTTTACTACTATGTTGGGTGTGTTTGTTAGCATAATGAATTAAGACCTCATTTTGTTATTTGATCGTAGATATAATCTATCTTGACATATTTTTTATGTGAAAATTCATAAACATGTTCTTTCATACTTGATTATCTATCTTAAAAAATTGTGTGGTGTGCGTCTCGCTTACTTCCGGCACGTGCATCACATTGCGCCTTGCACATGTGTGCATAAAGGGACTTTGTGCCCGGCATTGCGCTTCACTCATTGATAACACTGATAATAAATACACTCTCCAAATCATGATAAACATCTACTGAAGTGACAGAATACTGATGAGTTCAGTATGACTATTTGTATGTGACACATAAATCATTGTGAAATATAAATAAAATAATTGCACTAGTTTGAACATATAAAGGAAAAGGAAGTATAGCCATTAGACTCTTTTTTACCATAAAGGCAACTCAGGAACGATTTTTTTGGATGTAATTCATCAGTCTAGCTATCTCTGATCAACCTATCAGGTCTATCTTCGCGGATATGATCAAGATGAAGATGTTAAAGATGAAAATGATTTAATTGAAAATAAGAATACTTTTTCAATTTTACACAATATTCCCACATAAGTAAACTTAATACGTGTGAGAGTTTCTAAAACCTTTCAAAATAATCTCATCATTCTTAAATGTTATCAACTTTTAGTTCCTTAGTAAAAGTCTTTCCAACAAACAAGCAGACAATATATATTTCTTATTCAGGGGGGACAATATATTTCTTATTCAGGGGGACAGATAGACAATCTCCAAAATAAAAGAAATTAATATCATGCAGCTGCAACTAACGAGTTCCCACTGTTTTAAAAGCCTCCGCCTAGTCTGCCTAAGTGTACACCTAGGCCTAGGCGGTACCTAGGCCGCCTAACTAACGCCTAGCGCCTGGGCAGTACCTAGGTTGCCCACCTAGATTTTGGGAGTGTTTAGGGGAGTATTGTCTGCTTACGTGGTCTGCACTCTTTAGGCATTGATCGTGGTTTTCTGTGTTGCAGCCTCCACGTCCTCCAACCTCCTTCAAACTCCTTTAACCTTCAAATATGAACACCTCCACTACCTCCTCCGACCTTCAGCAAAACCTCCTCGACCACCACTTAAATGAAGAAAGAAATCCGCCGAGACACCAGTCCGGCACCTAAGCTTTCTATAACATTGATATTTACTATTAATTATTGTAATTAAAAAAAAAAACCTCCTAGGCTCTAGGCGTCGGGTCCAATGCGTAGGCTTCCTAGAGCTTTCTATAACCTTGTTAGTTATTATTTTGGCTATTTAGCATTTAAGTATGCATGATTTATTGTAGATCTAAGATTGCTATCTTTTTTTTTGTAAATTTATATGAATTTAATACATATTTTTATCAATTATTATTATTAAATAATTTTAAAAATAGCCAAACGCCTAGGCGTCTAGGCACTAGGCGCTGACTCAAACGCCTAGTCCGCCTAGCGCATTCTGTAACATTGCGAGTTCCTACTCCTATTGGTGCTTTATCGTTTCTTATGTAGTTAAAGCTCCTACAATCTTCAATTTTTCTTATTTCCTAGAAAGCATGTATACCACTGACAACATGCACAACCCCACTTGACAAGGAAAAAGATTTTAATCGTTTAATATAAGTAAAACATTATTCAAGGAAAAAAGACTCATTGGATTTTCACCCATTTGGTTTTGAGTGTGTTTAAAAGCCCTACAATCCGTCTTGAATTGACTTAACCTCCTGCAGAAGAAATAATGTTTCTAATTAACTTCAACAACGTGATGTTAAGTTCATGCATCCTTTGTGCATGTCGATGGCAAGGATTTACTCTTATCACATTTTCAGATAACTTTTTCGATCTCTTATCCTCATGACGATCAATCTTCTTGCGAGATTGTCATCTGTCCACTCTGATTCCACAAGAGTAGAAATCCTCCATATATTCATATAATGTGGACAAGGAGTCAATAATGGTAGATGCTTTAGTTTCTCTTTCATCTAGAAACCTACCATGATAAACTCATTCACTGCAGCACATCTCATGGCGCTGATATTTGTAACATGCCTGACACACAAATACTAACTTTGAAGAGTATGTTAGTCCCATGTCATGACCTATCTAGTCATGAGGATTCTACCAATATTAGACTGGATAAATTTCCATAGATAGTGTGCGAAACCTAACCTGCTTTGGAATCAAATGAAGCAAAGAGTTGAACCGACATGTCATTCCAATAGGTAAGATTCAAAGCTGACTAGAACATCTATATCCTCATGACTATAAGCTCTATTATTGTATTGTGAAGTCTGTGTCACTATAATAATCAAGGACTAGGATAACTATATAAATTTCCAGGTGCTAAATTCAATTTCTTCTAGCCCCTAAAAGTTTAAAAGCTATCGGGATGCACTATGAGGATAGAAATGTCAATACCAAAATAAAGTGAATCTAAATAGTTTGCCAAAAAAATATATTCGTTAATAATACACATTGCAAAGTTATTAACTCATGGTAGAATATTGAAATTCAAAAACCTGGTATATGGCTTCCTACTGGATGATCTCAGATCAAGCATCTTAGAATCTGAATTGAACTCTTAAATCGTCATCTATAAGAGCAGAATATCTGATTTCATCATTAATTCATCTGCAACCTCAAAATCATGTGTGCATAAACTTGTAAATCATCAAAGGATTAAAAAAACATCTTTACCCAAGGATACAATGAAATCTTGTACAGAAGCATCGACTTCCAAATTGAGTAAGATTGTTAAATCACTCTTCTTAAATCACTCTTCTCGCCTCTTTCCCATTCCTTTCTCTCAAATTTAAATAAAATCACAAAAAGTGCTTAGTTGAATTAGGAGAGCCATATCTCTCTTATATAGGGAGGTCTGAACTACAATCATGTCTTCCTTCCTCTCCTTGAGACAAGTCCTCGATGTAGGGGAGAGAAGAAAAGGGATGTGAGTAATTTAACGTCATGATCCCATCTAACTACTATATCGAATGACCAAAATTGTGATCGTTGTAATTGGTAGTACAATCATGAACCAATCTGATAGCAACCAATATCAGAGTTTGATCCACTGCACTATGGAGACTAAACAAAATTCACTTGATCAAAATTATGAGTTCACATCCATAAGCTTCACCATTTCTTACATTCCCATTCTCTGATGCATTGTCCCAAACGCGCAATTTGCCAAATGCAATGAATATGCCGAGAGTTGCATTTTGAAGAAACCCTATTAGGATTCAAAACATTATCGAGCTCCTATATTTGAACTCGGTAAATTACTAATGTGGAATTTTTTTAGTCACGCTTACTTCAGTTAGTCTGGATCTTATAGAAAAGATGAAAATGCATCTATATTCTTGGGGGCCAAGAAAAAAATCTGAAGCTCTAACAGTGATGGTAGTCTCATGATTGAAGAGATCTCAGTGCTTGTGTGTTCTCAGCCTATATTCTTCTTTCCAACTAATGGTTTTATTTGATATATAGGAATCCTGAAATGGAAATTAAAAGGAAATATTTCTCTAGTTCCTTCAAAAATAGTTAGATCTTTAGCACAAAGACTAGGAGTATTCTATATCATCTTGGCTTGTTCTACTTCCCCTCTTTCTTGAACAATAATAAATCCGAATCCAATTCTTGTTGAAGTGCTCTCATATTCCCAACTTCCTCAGAGCCTCTGGTGGCACAACCGGGACAATTCCGAGGTCTTTTTCCTATGGAGACGGAGCCAAAAATATTGAGGTTTCAATCTCACCGCAAAACGAGAGATAAGATCGTTGCAATACTGTTAAATTGAACTAACTGAGATGAATCGATGTCAGTCGATGGTTTAACAACACTTCATGATGTCTATTTCCAAAAGCCAGAGAGAGCTCGTTACCCCCAAATGGTCGAGTGGCACTCTCAGCCAAAGTGGAAGTGCACTATCCACCTTGGGTTACATTATCCTTGCATGATTTAGTAGTGCACACTACCTCAAGATCATAAGGGTAAGGACAAATTTTTTAAAACGATAAATTTTTTTATTTTTATTAGCAAAATCAACCATTTTTTGCTTTAATTACCAAAATCAACCTCTTTTTGGCCACATCATCATGGTTGGTCAAAAAGAGGTTAGTTTTTGCAAAATAGAGTCTTTAAAACATACGGGACCGCTATCCCCGTGTAATTACTGATCACTAATTAAGGGTTAATCCGATTCTTTTAAAATACACTGGAATATTAGTCACATGTATATAACAGAGTTTAGGCTCGGCCAACGAAATACACGGGACTATCAGTCCTGTATTGAAAACAGAAAGATCACTCTTTTTTGTTAACGAAATATACGAGATTAGCAGTCCCGTGTATTTGTCGGCCCTATTTAAACCAAGTGTGCCCTAATATTCCCACTCACACTGCTGCCCCAAACTCTCTCTCTCTCTCGATTCTCCCTCTTCCTAACGAACTCCGATGTTGATCTACACCCACAACCTCCAAACAACTCTGACCAACGCCGTCCAACGTCGATCCTCCACCCCTAGTCCAGATCCAGCTTAATCTTCGTCTCCTCCTCTACCACAGCTCCTCTTCCAACTCCACCAACTTTGATCCAACGCCAAGTCACCTCCTCAAGGTGAAAATTTTCTCTTTATCTAGAACTTTTTAATTTTAATTGAAATATGAAATTTGTGGTGAATTTTGAATAATTTTATTTGAATTTTGATGAATAATGTGGTTAGGTCACAATTAGGATTTAACCAAAAAGAGTATTTAAGATTTTAGAGTTGCATAATATGAATTTTAATGAATTATTTGAATATTATTAAATAGTAAATTTTCAATCAAGGGTTTAACTAGAAATTTGATATAGTAAATTTGATATAGGGTTTGTTAGTTACTTTAACTAGAAATTTGATATAGGAAATTTGATATAGGTTTTTCAATCACAGTTTAATTAGAAATTTGGATATAGGAAATTTGATATAGATTTTAAAGTCTCAAATATGAAGTATAATATATAATTTGCATATGATGGAATGTTAATCTTTCAGTTCGATGGTGAACAAAATGCTCATTATTTGCTTCTTCAATGGAAGACTAAGTGTTAGAATGCATAATATGTCAATATATGAGGGAGGTTCTAGAAAATTGTTCATGTTATCTAAATCATGCAATTTCGATGGGATGATGAAGAAAGTACACAGAGTTACTGGAATTAATCAAAGAGAATATGCAACTAATGTGGTCTGCAATTGTTCGATAAATGAAAATAGAATAATTGCTATAGTGATCACCAACAATCAGGATGTGACTGACATGAAACACCTCTCTAAAAAGCAAATATCAATCGAGTTGTTTATTAAAAAAATTTCAATTTCCAATGTTGCCCAAGTTTTGAAACCTTAGGGAGAGTTCTCCCGCATGCATGACTTAGAAAATAAATCGAGTGAATTTTATGTTATCTCCAAGTTCCATGGACTTAGAAAATGACTTGAGTGAAGCGTCGTGGACTCAACTATGACATTTAAGCGGGCCTTTCTTTGGTGGGACGTCAAATGTTATGTTTGATAACGCTTGGGACCATGTTACGGGTCATTTATCAGGTGAATTGATTGTAGAATAAGAAGCAAATGATAACTCTGAAGATGTTGAAGATGTTTTGCCACTTGATAGCATGCAGTGTACTACTGAAGGCATCAATGAGGACTTCCTTTCTATGGATGACTTTTGTGTTAACAATGACTATATGGAGTCTGAAGAACCCTTGCCCGACGAGTTTCAAAATGAGGATTGGATAAATGCCTCATGAGCTGAATTTGTTGATGTTGATTGACATTTTGAACAGTCTGAGGACTTTACTTTTAAAAAAGGAGATTTACTGGAGAGCAAAGAGGCGTTGGTTTTTGCTATACATGAATGGTCCATCAAGGCTCAGGTCAAATTCAAGCGGGTAAAAACTAATGCCACAAATTACCATGTAAAGTGCTACTTTAATAACAAGAAGGGTCAAGAAGAATATGCAAGTTCTCGGGATGAAAGAAATTTGAAGCGTCCTTAAAAGCTAAATACAGCTATTAGAAAATCAACAAATGGGCAATTTATAATCTCTAGATTCATACATGTAATTCGTCTGTGGATGTCGATTATAAGGCAACATCTTCCTCTTATATATGTAAGATAATTATGCCCAGAGTCAGAAGAGAACTTGATCTCAATCTAGGTCAGATAATTCAGAGAGTAACGATATGAGGAAAATAACTATATGTAAATATAAAGCATATGATGCACGGAAGAAAGCGTTGACCAAAATCTTTGGAGATTTCGGAATTACACCCACAATATCTTGAAGCAATTAAGAGAAAAAAATCTGGGTACTAATAACAGAATAATGTCTAAAGAGATTGCACCATGAGTGGAGAGGTTCATGCGAGTATTTTGGCCATTTGTCCTACTATCAAGGGGTTCAATTTTTGTCGTTCGCTTTTGAGCATCGATGATACATTTATATGACAAGTACAAATGCGTGCTTGTAGCTGCGATTGAGGTAGATGAAAATGGCGGGTTATTTCCTTTGGCCTTTGCAGTTGTGGAGGTAGATGACACATCGACTAGGAAGTGGTTCTTTACATGTATGTACAAGTTAATTCCTAGTGTCCAAATGTTGAGAACGATAACTTTTATATCTGACAGGATGAAAGGAATTACGGGGCGTTGCAGGAGGGTTTCAGCGCACCACATCATCGGTATTGCTCGCCTTGGTATTCAATAAATCACTACCAAAAGACATATAAGGAGAGTTTTCATCCTCCTGATGATAGTTGACATTGATGAGAATATGATGGATCACGTTTACTACTACCTGAGTATAAAAGACAGGTGGGCCGACCCCGATATGTGTGCATTAGAGATACCATAGATCAAGCGCGGGAATGTGGTGAAGTGAAATAAGTGCAGCCATTAAAAGCAACTAGGTCATTATAAATCTTGTTGTCGTTGGCCACTTGAGGATGAGCGCATCATTATTGCGGTAGGACGAGCCGGATTCTGACATGCTCGAAGCTACGAGGGGGGAAGTTAGATTGGCCCTTTCTCACCGCTTTCATATACAGATGGAAACCTGAGACTAACACTTTCTATCTACATCTTGGAGAGACCTCTATTACTTTACAAGACGTATTAGTCATACTTGGTCTCCGCACTGATGGTCAAAAAATGACAGACATGCATAGCGAAGAGTATGCGAGGAGCAGTTAAGAGTAGCTCCACCCTCAATACGGGGGGGGGGGGATTTAAATTGAAATGGTCAAAAGAAATCTTTTCGCAGCCATTGCGTGTTGATGCATCATAGGACGTGATTGAGCGACATGCACGTGCATATATTATGCACATGATCGGTTCACTTCTATTTCCCAATTCCAATAAAGATAAAGTGCATACGAGGTATGTGTATTTGTAATTTGAATGTGTATATACTTGCATTGGCTACTTGAATATGTTATAATGCATTTTCTGAAAAGATGGTTACCACTCCTCGAGGACTTGGACATTAGTGGCACTTTATCATGTGATAGTGTTGTTTTAGCACATCTATATAGAGAAATGTCCAAGGTGACTTTCAAGCAAAATAAAGAGCTCAAAATGTGTCTAATGTTATTGCAAGGTTGGGCATGGGAGAGACTTGTTTTGAAGACAAGACTATGCGAGAATTGACATTTAGATGGATAGATTCCACTGGGGTGCAAGTAAATATTTTCGAATATAGCAAATATAAGTATAATTGCAGTATTAGATGCTAAACTTTGAAAACCACACAAATGGAAGGTCTAGAAATGATATGACGAGACCCCGGCGAGATAATTAGAGTTTAACAGTAATGAGACTGATCGCATGAAGATAATTCAGGTATCAAATTTTACTTTAAGAAAAGTCAATCTTTACATCATACTTTTTTTCCAGCGATATACTAATAAGTGTAATATTTTCTAGTTTTCATGGTAGCCATACAATGATAAATTGGGTCATCTAACACCGATCTGTACAGAACACAAAGAGCCAGAGTTCCTCTTATACGCTTTGAGATTATAAAAATATATTTTTCGGATCGCATGATTAGACAATTTGCTCAGACACAACACGTTCCAGAAGATGTTGAAAGAATAAAGAGAAAGGCAAAGAAAGTACATCAGATAGACTAGGCAAATACACATCAGGAGTACATACATAGATGGGATGATCGGCATCTGAATATTTTGGAACAAATTGATCATGCTCCTCGAGAGTCGGGTTACATTACTTGGTATTGGGGGATCACTAGAAGATGGATAATACATGAGACTACAACTCCGATCGATATTTCCCTACAAAAAAGGTATGTGCGCTGAGGTTTAAATGAGAGAGAATTTGTAAGTTTTTTACTATGAACCAAATATCAAGTGAACTTGTTTAGTATTCTTAGAAATTGCTTATGTATGTTTCTACTTAATTGCAAACATATGTTGTAGATGATATTGAGGCCATTATAAATGATTCAAACGACAAGGATCTTACAAGAACGACGATGAAGTTAAACCTTCACAACATGTCGACGTCCCGTCATAACCGCACACGCAGTCGGACATCGAGCTCGTACAAGCTCAAGTTTGTGGAGGAGGGGGACGACCACAACGATGAAGACAAGGATCTTGTAGGAATGACGATGAAGCTAGACCTTCGCAACATGTTAACGTTCCGTCACAACCACACATACAACTGGACATCGAGCTCGTGCAAGCTCAAGTTTGTGGAGGAGGGGACGACCACAACGATGAAGACAAGGATCTTGTAGGAATGACGATGAAGCTAGACCTTCGCAACATGTTAACGCTCCGCCACAACCACACATACAATCGACATCGAGCTCGTGCAAGCTCAAGTTTGTGGAGGAGGGGACGACCACAACGATGAAGACAAGGATCTTGTAGGAATGACGATGAAGCTAGACCTTCGCAACATGTTAACGCTCCGCCACAACCACACATACAATCGACATCGAGCTCGTGCAAGCTCAAGTTTGTGGAGGAGGGGACGACCACAACGATGAAGACAAGGATCTTGTAGGAATGACGATGAAGCTAGACCTTCGCAACATGTTAACGCTCCGCCACAACCACACATACAATCGACATCGAGCTCGTGCAAGCTCAAGTTTGTGGAGGAGGGGACGACCACAACGATGAAGACAAGGATCTTGTAGGAATGACGATGAAGCTAGACCTTCGCAACATGTTAACGCTCCGCCACAACCACACATACAATCGACATCGAGCTCGCAAGCTCAAGTTTGTGGAGGAGGGGACGACCACAACGATGAAGACAAGGATCTTGTAGGAATGACGATGAAGCTAGACCTTCGCAACATGTTAACGCTCCGCCACAACCACACATACAATCGACATCGAGCTCGCAAGCTCAAGTTTGTGGAGGAGGGGACGACCACAACGATGAAGACAAGGATCTTGTAGGAATGACGATGAAGCTAGACCTTCGCAACATGTTAACGCTCCGCCACAACCACACATACAATCGACATCGAGCTCGCAAGCTCAAGTTTGTGGAGGAGGGGACGACCACAACGATGAAGACAAGGATCTTGTAGGAATGACGATGAAGCTAGACCTTCGCAACATGTTAACGCTCCGCCACAACCACACATACAATCGACATCGAGCTCGCAAGCTCAAGTTTGTGGAGGAGGGGACGACCACAACGATGAAGACAAGGATCTTGTAGGAATGACGATGAAGCTAGACCTTCGCAACATGTTAACGCTCCGCCACAACCACACATACAATCGACATCGAGCTCGTACAAGCTCAAGTTTGTGGAGGAGGGGGACGACCACAACGATGAAGACAAGGATCTTGTAGGAATGACGATGAAGCTAGACCTTCGCAACATGTTAACGTTCCGTCACAACCACACATACAACTGGACATCGAGCTCGTGCAAGCTCAAGTTCGTGAAGGAGGACGATGAGAGGGCCAGGGAAGAAGAGGGAGAGGAAGGGAGGACTTCTAGGATGTATGTGATTGATTTGTAGATTTCTGTATCGACTCTATATATGTTATCTACGTAGGTTGTTTGTAAACCAATTGGCCTGATATATCTGGTTTTGTTCCGATGTTTGTGAATGGAGTTAATATGTATTCATGTTTATCGATAGTGTTTTGGCTTTGATGCGATGTTTGTGTTTTGGCTTTGTGTATCGAGTTATCATGTTAAGTATGTTTGAGATAAATTTTTATGATATATTTGGTGTGATGTGTTGTGGTAAGAGAAGAGGGTTATGTACAGGAAATGCACGGGGACATGTTTTGATGTGTATAGGAAATGGGCTGGATTAGTAGTATGTTTGCTGCTAGCTTTAGAGAATACACGGGACTAGCAGTCCCGTGTATTTTATGAACTTGTATAAGAGTTTGTTAAACACACGGGACTAGTAGTCCTGTGTATTCTATCCAAGAACGTATATCGCTCTATTAAAAACACGAGACTGGCAGTTCCGTGTACATTAAAAGAGATAATTTATTTGTGATTAGTAAGCATTAATTGCACGGGACTGGTAGTCACGTGTTTTTTAAAGGCTATTTTGTAAAATCAACATCTTTTTGGCCAGCCATGATGGTGTAGTTAAAAGGAGGTTGATTTTGCTAATTAAAACAAAAAGGGTCGATTTCGCTCATAAAAATTAAAAAGTGGCTTTTAAAAAAATTTAGTCCACATGCCAATGTACACCTTTTATTTTACATTTTAAACATATTCTGCCTACTTTTATGGTATTTTCTCAGAGTTATACTTAGATTTTTTTGTGGTGTTAATTGTTTTTATTTGCCACTCCTAAATATGAGCACATGTAATTGCACATGACATGAAAAAATTATATAAAATTTATAACTTCGCTATAATGAGCAATGATGTGATCAAATTTGAATCCTTTTGATTCATATTCTTAAATCAATACACAATAATTTATTTATTTTTAAAGAAAGAAAAAATCTTTTAATTAAAAATATTTCATATGAAATTTAATATTTGAAAGAAATCTAATTTAAAAGGTGTTTCTCATGTAAACTAATTTTTCATAGATTACGGAAAAATTTAAAGGAATATATACAATAATATAACTAATCACTCAAAAGTGAAATTATGGCTTCATCAAGGAAACAAGAAATTTAATTGATTTGATGGTCTAAAGCGATATCTAATCTAAAAGGTTCCAAATGATTCTCATTAAACATCTACTCTTCCTCATCATATGCTCATATGTGTCACTTTTGTTTAAATATAAATGTGTAAGGATCATGTATGATATTTCATTAGTATCTCGTTAGTACGTAATATAAAACCTTTGGGGCTTAAATTACGTTTTTCTTTATGCTTGCAATTGAATGGACATTTCCTCTGTTCATTAAAAAATTGCCTCCACTAGACCTTTTCAATTTATATATTTAACAAATTTAACCAAAGTCAATTAAAAGTTTTCGGATTAGATATCTCTTTAGACCCTCAAATCAATTAAAATCATTTCCTTCCATGATGAGCTACAATTTCATTTTTCAATGGTTGATTATATCATTGTATATATTCATATTTCGCTTATATTTTTCTTATAAATTCTATGAAAAATTACTTTGCATGAGAAACATCTTTTAATTAGATTTCATTAAATGTTGAATTTCATACAAAATTTGTTTAATTAGTATGTACATTTATTCCATCTTCAAAAAATAGACCAATAATTGTATCCTAATTTAAAAATATGAATTTAGAAAATAATTTAAATTTTGACCATATCATTGTATCAAGTACACCGCTAATTAGAAGTTAGAATTTTATATAATTTTTCATGTCACGTGTAATTGAACATGCTCATATTATATAATTATTATATTTTCAGTATTGTTAAAAGATTGGGCTCTTATATAAAAGCATTTAATTTTATTTTAAAATTGAAACATCTCTTCTCCGTCGTTTGTCCTTATGTGTCACTTTTTGTTTGAAAACATACGTGTGGGACCAATCTATGACATCTCATTAGTATAGAATTTAAAACCTTTAAGGAGAAAATTACATTTCTCCCCCTTATGATTTTCTAATTTCTCCAAAAAATTTCCTGCCGCCTACGTGACCCTTTATATTTAATGTAGATGTTAAAGTATGACATATGGCTAAATTACCAATTTTGTACTTTTTGTAACATCCCTTCACCTGTTTGGTTTTTTTGTAAACTCCGGCGACGTTTTGATATTAAAACTTAATTTCCAATGCCAATTAGGCTCATTTCATCGCCGTAGGCAATGAAATTAGCAGGTAAATACCACGTCACTTCACATGACTAAATGTGTTCTATTAAGATGTTGTGTGGCAGGGATTAAGTGGCGTGGTAGAGATTAAGGTTTAACCGTTTAACAAACCCTAAAATTGTTAAATTCACCCAATTTCCTTTTTTTTTTTTTTTTGATATTCAAGTCCACAGCTGCAATGATAGGGATTACTAGGATTCAATTGAATGAAAACCTAGATTTTGGAGATAATTTTGAGTAAATTTTATAAATTAGGGTCTACGTGATACTATTGAAATTTTGTCCAATTCTTACTTGTGGTCCAAATGATTTTGAGCTTGAGCTTCAGTTTGAAGAGGTCATCATGGAGCTTCCCCTAATTTGAAGATGATCTCCATTTTGAAGATGAGATTGAAAAGGGAGAATTTTTGATGTAAATCCTAATTTGAATTTAGCCCCAATTTTGAATAGAGGGAGAAAAGAATGTGACAATCACATGATCCATGCCATGTCATTTATTCATTGCCACATCAGCTTTAGACTGGTTAAAATTCATCAGCGGCGACGAAAATGGGCCTAATTGGCATTGAATGTTAAGTTTTAACACCAAAACGTCATCGAAGTTAGAAAAAAATACCAAACTGGTAAAGGGATGTTACAAAATATACCAATTTGGTAATTTAGCCATATGACTTATACATCTTTATGACTTTGCAAAATAAATAGCTTTGCTCTTTGTAGAGTCGAAAAAGTTTTGTTTGATTGACTTTAAAAAAAAAGAAATTACAATCACACTCTCTCGATTACAGAGGAAGAGGAGATTGATTTGACTCCTCTTTTTGTATGGGTTCTTGGTGGCGAAAGAAGGCTTCACTCAATGCTCACGTAGAGATCCGCTTTCCGTTGACGATCAGAACGATGCAGTTGATGATTGATGAAGAACTCGATCTTTTTTATACGCAAATGCTTGATTTTCCAAAAAGTCCCTTGTTCATAGATATTCACGGCTATTTATAGAACTTTAAGCATGTAACTATCATGCTAGAATCGTGGAAACGTGGGTTAGTGGGCATAACTGATGCCCACCATTTAACCCACGTGGTTATCGTGGCTTTTGGGTTTGCTACGAGGGCGAAGCCATAGATGACGAGCTTTGCTCTTCATTGACCGGTCAACCTTGATTGAATGACGAAGCCGAGCTTCTTGAACCGTTATGCAGGCAAATTCGATTGCATAACGAGGTCCGCTACTTGGATGAACTTCGCCTATATGACTAGCTTTCTTTGCTTGGCGAACCTCGGTTGAATGTCGAGGCTCACTACCGTAGGCGAACCTCGGTTGAATGTCGAGGCTCACTACCGTAGGCGAACCTCGTATGAAATGGTTGGATGGTAAGCTTCGCTGCTGTAGGCGAACCTTGTATGAAATGGTTGGATGGCGAGCTTCGCTAGGTGGCGAACCTCAGTTGAATGTCGAGGCTCACTACTGTAGGCGAACCTCGGTTGAATGTCGAGGTTCACTGCTGTAGGCGAACCTCGTCTGAATGAAGAGCTTCGCTTCTTGGCGAACCTCGTCGAATGAAGAGCTTATTTGCTTGGCGAACCTCGTTTGAATGAAGAGCTTATTTGCTTGGCGAACCTCGTTTGAATGTCGAGGCTCACTACTGTAGGCGAACCTCGGTTGAATGTCGAGGCTCACTACCGTAGGCGAACCTCGGTTGAGTGAAGAGCTTCGCTTGGCGAACCTCGTCGAATGAAGAGCTTATTTGCTTGGCGAACCTCGTCGAATGAAGAGCTTATTTGCTTGGCGAACCTCGGTTGAGTGAAGAGCTTCGCTTGGCGAACCTCGTCGAATGAAGAGCTTCGCTTGGCGAACCTCGTTTGAATGAAGAGCTTCGCTTGGCGAACCTCGTCGAATGAAGAGCTTATTTGCTTGGCGAACCTCGTCTTAAGGTCAAAGTCAAGTTTGAGGCGAATGTCGAGCCATCCTCTTGTGAACCTCGGATTAAGGTCGAGCCTGCCTCTTGAGCAAGTCTCGTTTTGAAGCTTTAACAACTAGGATGCGTGTGACCCTCGCTAGAATTTTTAGCTGTCTACAAGACCCCTTCAAAGTTTCGGACTTGAATCGGGTTGTGTGGAGTGCGGAATACTTTGAATTTTTCTAGACTATCGGCGAGGCTCACACGCCAACCTCGTCGAGGAGTTGGATATGAGGGCAAGGCTACGAACCTCGCGACTCACCGACCTTTGGCGTTTCATTTCGATTTCTCTTTAAATCGCATCCAGCGTGGCAAATTGGGGATTTGACACCTTTCGAGTGACTTTTCACATCCAAAGATCTCGTCCGCAGATCTCGTATTGAAGATCACGTGAGAGATCTAGGCCGTATATTTCGGCCGTCAGTTGGGTTCTTCGAGACCCTATATATGACAGCGAGAGGCCCCAAAGAGCCCCCCTACTGCTCATCTTCTTCAAGCCGCCGCTATCTAAATCACCGAGATCTCTCTTAACGCTCGAAGCAATGGCCCCCAAAACCGCTACTGGCAAAGGCAAAAACATTTGGGACTTACGGCTCCTCGATGGCCAGCTTTCCCGGGTAAAAGACGTAAAGACGTCGCTCGCCAAGACATGACTTTTATAATCTGCCATAGAGTTGATTTCATGACATGATTTTCACTCTGGAGACGAGATCGATCTCAAAGATCATAACTTTCTAACTGCGCCAGCGGTTTTAACGAGGCTTGCCTCATTTGGCTTGATAAACCTCATCGAGGTTCTTGATCTTCCAGATCCTCATAGGGTCTCTGTTTTGAAACTCGCCTGTTTGGCGAGGTTTGATTCTTTAGACGAGGCTCGTTTTGGCGAGTCTTGTCTTTTTGAATGATGAGTTTTGTTTAGCGAGGCTCGTCTTCTTAAAGGATGAGTCTCGCTTGCTTGTTGGACGAGGTTCATTTACTGTAGACGAAATCCGTCTTTCTGACGAGGTTCGCTCGGTGATGACGAAGTTCGTCTATTTGGCGAGGCTCGTTGATTGGAGACGAAGTTCGTCCATTTGACGAGGCTCGTTGATTGGAGACGAAGTTCGTCCATTTGACGAGGCTCGTTGATTGAGGACGAAGTTCGTCTATTTGACGAGGCTCGTCATCCAAGTACTTTTACTCCCTTGAAGTAATGATTTAATCCCCTTGGACTAACTTCTCTCGTTCTTTTCTTTTGTGTAGTTGAACATCCCTCTACCGCTATCCCTCAACGGGGTGCTTTGAACAAGCGGTACTTTCGGGAGGCGAGAACGACTTTCTATCTTCAGCATATCCACTGTATTGGGGCCGAATGAGGAAGAATTGAACCGCTTCAACCCTCGACACCCACACTTAGGCGTTGGATTACGGATGCCCTCGGAATCGTCAGCGGGACAGTTATAAAGCTGTCTTCTTATTTGGCGATGATGCTGAAGATCCAGATCTATTGGACTTGGGTTCGTACAAGTGGCTCCGAGTGGTAAACTCACGCTACATGTTCTTGCCCGCAATGGAACGTGACTATTCCCTTACTTCACTAAGAGCGCCTTCGCTTCTAGGAAGATGAATCGGGATCTAACTCCTACTCAAGATGGAGTCATGTGTGGTCGCTTCCGCTGATGGTGCATGTGGACCGCCATGGTCATCATGTAGCGGTCTACAATGCTTTTCGAGGAGGGAGCTTCTGTTGGTGAATCACCGCCGCGCCAACACTTTTGGTCGTGCTTTCCATAAGGCGAGGGCAATTCCCGCCAAAGATTTCCTGACTCGGCCGGTCTCGATGGGGTTCTTCTCAATGGTGGCCTCAGCGTCCTTGAATACATTCTAAAAGAAACCGTGGACGAATTGAAGAAGTTTGGCCTTAGGGCTCCGTCGAGCAACTCAATTGGGCACGAGGAATAACTCGGCAATTCCTCGGGATTTTGGAGTTGTATAACCCGATACCCACACTTTCTTCACCGGATGGCGAATTGGGGATTGCTTTGCACGAGATGGCCGAGGTTTCGGACTACCTCATGGAAGGTATCCGCACGAGTACATCCCGGTATAAAGAACCGATGGATTTGGAAAAGATCACCCCAGTAGTGGAGACCTATTGGGAAGTGATGTGCCACTATCATATTTGCACATGTAGGCGCGAGGCCGTGATAAGAAGGGGAGAAGTCCATTAGTCATCATATTTGGGCCCACTACCTCTTTGAAGAGTGAATGATAAGGAAGGTATTGTGGTGCCCACAGGTCCTCTTGGTAGGTACATTGTCGCGCTTGTGCTTGACAACCTTCCGCTTTCTTATGTGACTCACCTGACGAGCATGGCTTCTGGCGGGGCGGCGTTTGACACTTATATTTATCGAGCGGAGCCGATTTCTTCAAAGGCGGTGCTAGCGAGCTACCTCATGTTATGGCTCAAACACATCGTCGTCCCGCGTGACTTTGATTCGTTGGTCACGAGGTGATTTTCCTCGCTGTTTGCTTAGCTCACGGGCCAAGATGCACTTCTTCCCGCCATGATTGCCCGTATTCATTGGGGATGCGGCGTCTTTGTTCGTATACGCCGTAGTCGAGAACCCAAGGGTGGAATTACCATACGCTATCTTATGGCGTGGTTTGTCATCTGCGCCCTACTCTCATGGGTACACCCTCTGCTCATATAGAGGGACAAATTACTCCTTTCATCCGAGGCTAGAGAACGCCGATTGAGCCGACATTACATGGCTTGGTGCGTGGCTCTCGGGACTACAAGAATTATTCTTTAACCTGCCTCCCACATTTTCTGAGTCGACTATGGACAAGCTTTGGTGGATGAACCCAATGCTCGTGGTTATACCACTTTGTCACTTGGTCGCTTTTATGGCTCATGAGCATACGGTAGGGTATTTTATCTCGCCGCCGGTCCCTTATGCGTGTCGGGCCTTATCTACCCTAAGCTTTGCGTCGGTTCGGGTATGATCAAGCTGTATGTCGGTAATCGATTCTCAATTACAATCCGGCGGTAGCGGCTTAGTTGCGGGAGCCGGGGCTTGATGCTTGGGCCGTCGTGGCGGCTTACAGTGCTCGTTTTCCCTTCGCCGAGACCCTCAATCGGACGGCGTTAAGCTTATTGCAAGTGGCATTGCATGGCAAACGCAGAGATCCCGTGTTTTAATATCAATTCGTCGGGTTGCGTTCGATTCGGCGTCGTTATAGAAGGCCGGACTTCAGCGAGGAGCGCATTAGAATGAAGGAGTATTTGAGTCTTGAGAAGGATGTTGGTGCGGAGACACCACATCCACCTAGCCCTCATGAAACTCAAAGGAAATAGATGAGGCTCGAATGAGTACGGCAACATTCCTTCTCTGGCGGTGTTGAAGAAACTTTGGTGAACACGCATCGAGGCACCTAGAGATTTTGTTCCTTTTGATGAACCATCGAACATCTTCGCGGGATCCTCTTGAAAGCTCTACCTCACCCGGCCGTCTGTTGGGCTGTACCCCGAAACCACCCCTTGAGCACGGGCGGCCGAGGCTTTGGTACCAACAACTCAAGGATCTAAAGACCGGGGCCTCCTCGGACCAGCGTGTAGTCAGCGGGTAAGGCAAGAGGCTTTGATTGGTCCCGCCACGGTTTGAGTATGGCTGGCGGCGTCCACGACATTGTTGAAAGTGCTCCTACCATGCCGAAATGTCCACGGCGGCCGCTCTTTTACAGTGGGAGACCGGGACTCAAGATGAAGATCTGGCGATCCTGCGGCGTACTGAAACTTCAGGCTTTGGCTGTCATCGCCGCCCCACAATTGAAATTGATCCGTCGGTTTGTCCGTCAAGCCCTTCTCTTGCTACCCCTCTTCTTTTGACTTGTCAAAGATTACGGGTATCTATGATCCGTAATAATTTCCTTACCATCTTAAAAGAATCTCCTACTCAAGTGTTGGGCGTGGTGGGGATTTTCTTTGGGATCAAAGGCGTATTGGAACCTCTCACGGATGTGATGCGAGTTTGACAAATGCTACAGCCTATATTGCCCTACCGCACACGCCCGCAATGTAGAAGCTTTTCAACAAATGGCAAAGTCGGTAGCGATCGACCCCTTCGCCCAAGATTGAAGATCGGCGCCATGCGACTTATAAGACAAAGGGATGATTCCCAATTTGAGCTTCAACGTCAAGTGCTTGAGAAGAAGCGGGTAATCCACCGGCTTGGGAGATGACTACAACTCTCTTTAATGAAAACAAGAGGGTTCGCGACATCGGCGCAACCAACAACTCTTGGTTGACTCCTACAAAGGCGCTTCGCCGATATCCAGTCAAGCTAGCAAACGCCGAGAGAATTAGTGGTCGCACCGAAAAGCAGCAGCTCGACGGCCAATGGATCGGAACACCGTGCAACGGCAGCCGAATCGATGAATGGAAAGACTAAGTGTTCTTTGTGAGCCATATCTTGGGTACTCTCGACAATGATCTCCATAATCAAGCTACCGAAGAGATTAAAACCGCCACCGAAGCTATGGTCACACTTGCCTCGAAATCCGTCGGTTTGTTGAGCACTTGTAACTTGTATATCTTTGATTACATGATGAATAAAATTCCATCTTTTGTGTTCCCTCAAAATTTTGTTGCGCAATTTGCATTTGCAACTGGAATTTTAGCAAACTCCCACTATCAACGGACTTGGTATGTCTTTACCGATTCTTGGTTTGAGCTGGACTAGCCATACTTTTCCCCTCGGTATGATGAGTTTTCAAGGAGGTTCTTTAGGCTTAGCGCTAAAATCTCTCCTCTATTTACAAACAACTAGATTGTAAACGAGCCTCAATTATGAGGATAGCGAGGTTGAATTATCGACACATCGCTTGGTAGGCGATGTTGGACAATAAACATCATATTGACACATCACTTGGTAGGTCAATATTGGACAATGGCGTCATTTATGAGAAATGGCGAACATCGAAAGGATGAAATGTTGACACATCACTTGGTAGGTCAATATTGGACAATGAGCGTCATTTATGAGAAATGACGAACATCGAAAGGATGAAATGTTGACACATCACTTGGTAGGTCATTATTAGGAATAAAATCATGTGGGGATGATCGAATCGTTCAGTGACATAAAAGTATAACGATCGTGATCAAAAGCAATCAAGTTGTTTAGTGACATAGGAGTATAGCGGCGGTGATTCTGAACAAAATCATTTAGAGGAATGATCATGTTGGAGTAGTCAAGTCGCTCGCTGACATAGAGTATAACGACTATGGTTGAAATAGAGGCACATCGCATGGTAGGCTACTATTCTGTGAGGGAGCCGATAGGGTATATCGCTTGGTTAACCACTATCTAACATAAAGTCACTTTCGGACAAGAGACGATATGGAAATGATCAGTCGCTCGCTGACGAAAAGTATAACGATCGTGATCGAAAACAATCACATTGTTGATGGCGTGAAAGTATGACCACCGTGATTGACATGAAGACACATCATTCGATAAATCAAAATTAGGTGGCGGTAGTTGTTCATGGAGAATTGAAACATTGGCTCATCGTTGAGTAAGCCCATACGGGATGGCGAACATCATTGGTATGAATAACAAGCGTCGGAAAATTAGAATATTGGCGCATCACTTGGTAGCCAATGGTGGACATCGTAAAGATAAGATATTGACTTGGTAGGTCAATACTTAGAAGCGATAAGATAATTGATTAGGGGTAATATTTCTTTAGAAACTTACCGCTGATAGCATCATGATTTTGTCGCCTTCTTGATTGGTTAGGCGATGCGGCTCCATTCGAGTAGACCGACTCCACTACTTAATGGTCCTTCCCATTTTGGTTCGAATTTCCCTTTCTTTTGGAATTCAAAATCATTGGGCGTCGAGCAGTGACGAGGTCGCCTTCCTTGAAAATACGACATCGGACTTTCTTGTCAAATGCTTTAGAAATCGGTGCGGTACAACTCGATATCTTTGTTGAGCACATGAGTAAGCTTTTCATCCGGCATTTCAAGTTCCTCAAAGCGTCGGCGATGATTTTCCTCGGTTGTCATTCGGTGGATAAGCGCCATTGAGCGATGGGATTTGAATCTCTAGCGGTAAAATGGCCTCACAACCATAAACCCGAGAGAATATGGGGTGGTACTGTCGGTGTCGCGAACCGTTATGCGGTAAGCCAGCGAGCTTTACCCGACTTGTCGTTCAATCCTTCTTGTTTGAAGAGACCATCTTGGTAAGGATCTTGATGATCGCTTTATTAAAAGCTTCACTTGTCCGTCACGCAGATAGTAAGTCGTTGATGCTAAATTCGGTTGAAATTTATCCTGAGTCAGCGTGAAAGCATATTGACAAATTATGGGCCATTGTCGTGGACAATCTGTCTTGGCACACCATATCGGTATATGGCGTGATGTTTGACAAATTTGATCACATCACTAGTCTTGACCATTCTCAATGGAACGCTTCGCCCACTTTGAGAAATAATCGCTATCGCCAATATGAAGCGATGTCCTTTTGAAGATGGTGGAGAAATTGGACCGACGATGTCCATTCCCCGTTTCAAATGGCGGGATGTGGCGGTAGGATGCAAGTGTTCGGAGGTTGGTGAAGGTAATTAGCATGTATTTGGCATGCATGGCATCGTTTAGCGTAAGCGGCATCCCTTACCATTGTCGGCCCGATAATAGCAGAGTCTGTGGGTCCCATAACTTAGGTCGGTGGTGTGCTCCACAAACACCGCCATGAGCTTCTTTCAAGACTTGCTCTGCTTCCTTAGTTGGCGGACATCGGCGGTAACCCATCATATGACCTTCTATATAAAGTGCGTAGTGGGAATCATAATAAAATCTTGATGCTTTCGTCGGCGAATTGACTCTCTTTCTTTTATGTCTTCGCAATATCCCATGCAAGACATAGTCGATGATCGGGAACCGCCGGTCGTGCTTCAAGTGACTTAGGTTAGTCTTCATTTGCTTGGATCTGTAATGCATATTTTGGTCGAAATAGTTGCCGACTAGACACATTAACCTGGCGAGTAGCATTCGAGGCGGGGCTAAGCGGCTAAACGAAGGCAGCCATCGGCATAAGTGTTACGCAAGCGGGGTACATGATCAATGTAAAAGCTTTCAAAGGAGTCGACTAAAGTTATGGGCTGGCATGATGAGGATAAGGTCCTCGTGCCTAACCGTACTCTCCTCTTAGTTGTCTTCACGATTAGGCTGTGAATCCCCAAATGCCTCAAGGTGTTTCACGCCTAAATGTTTGGCTATGTCGAGACCAATCAATAACGCATTATACTCTGCTACGTTATTGGTGCATGGTTGATAAACGCGGCTCGTGGTATCCGCGTGGTTTTGTGGAGATATCAATACTACCCCACTCGGCTACAGCGGGACCGTCGGGGAATTAAGCTCTCGCTCGTCCGAAGAACAAGCTGCCATACATTTCCTTAGGCAGATTAGCTTCATAAGGTTCATCGGGCATGTCTTGATACAATTCGACTTTCCCTTTCAAAGGATGGTTAGCCATAGATCGCTGCGGCTTGACCCTTCATCGCCGAGGTTTGAAGTGAATGTAAATGCTTGAGATAATAACAATGCCCATCTAGCCATTCGACCATTCAGCGTGCGGTGGGTCATGAATACATTATAGGGTCAATTTTGGAGATGACGGTATGGTCCGCCCCACTAGATAGTGCGCATCTTTTGGATGGCGAAGACCAAAGCCAAACATTCCTTCCGAATGGGAGGATATCGATATTGCCCAAACGGTGTCCCGAGGTAATAGGCTACTGTTAAGTGGCCATTGTCATCGTCTGTGCTAAAAGACATGCCAACGATACTCGTAGCGGATGTAAATCGAAGGGCTTTCCGACTTAGGTGCAACTAACGGGGGATTAGAAAGATATGTTTTGATCTCTTGAATGCCTTAGGCAATCTTCATCCCAAGCGAGCGATACACCTTTCTTCATGAGCTTGAGAATGGTTGACATTTCCAGATAAATTGGAAATGAATCTGCGAATGTAAGCCAGCGCCCTTGGAGACCCGCGAAGCTCTCTAAGGCTTCTAGGAGGTGAAAGTTCTGGATAGCTTTGATCTTGTCGGTCGAGGCGTATACCATCTGCTTGTGACCACGAACCACAGAAATTTGCCACTAGACATCCCTTAAAAGACTTAGTTGGGTTCATCTTGGTGATGTGCGCATTATCTCAAATGTTGTCTTCAAGTCATGCAAATGATCACTTTTGCGGCGACTCTTAACTACTAAATCATCCACGTAGCATTCCACTGTCTTAGTAAATGTTTTGGGAAAATAGTGGTCATATACTGTTGGTATGTAGCCCTGCGTTTTCAAGCCAAAGGGCATGGCGTATATGATATATCCACGGCGGTGTTGGAAGCGATATGCTTTTCGTCATCGGTACATTTTGATTTGATTGTACCACGAAAATCCATCCATAAAGACATTCTTTCAAACCCGCATGTGTTGTCGATGATAATGTCGTAATTGGTAGAAATCGTCTTTCGGACATGCAGCATTTAAGTCTCGGTAATCAACACGGTCGGATCTGTCCGTTTTCTTTACCACGGGTACTATATTTGCTACCGGTCGGGATCTTTGCACTTCGGATGAACCACGCTTTGATCGGCTTCTCGATTTCTTTCTCGATGGCTTTCATGACTGAGGGAAAATGCGTCGTTGTTGTTGTTTAACGGGTTTAGCTCGGCTTAATGTTAAGGTGATGCATGGCCACTTGAGGGTCTAAACCGGGCATATCTTCATAACTCCATGCGAAGACATCGATATATTCCCATACCAAAGCGATAAGGCTCTCCTTTTCTTGGTAGTCAAACTATAAACTTATGAATATGGGTTTTGGATTAGCCGTCCCCGTATTTACTTGGGCTATTTTGTCATCGGTGGGTGGCTCGTTGTTCAAAGCGATGTTCCCATTGCATTCAATTTGTTGACTCATTGGATCCTCGATGGCGGTAGAGATCATCTTCTTGGATCTCTATTGGATCGGTGAGGTCATATTGGCCATCAAGGACTTAAATTCATGTCTATCTTGGCGTCGAGAATCGGAAGTTGCTTGAGAAGATGAGTGATCGACTCACCCTCGGTCATAACATGCCATGAGTGCAGTGACTCATATCGACCCTTCACGAGTTTTATGATAATAATCATCGGTGGCCTTAGGGACATAGCGGTCGGATCGGTGTTTTAATACCTTTTAGTAGTTTAGCCCTTCTTTGTGAAGGAAATCATATCTCATTTTCTTCATCAAATGTTGCGCCGTCGGCGAGAAATATGAAAATTGGGGTTCTTTTTCTTTTGCTTGGGGTTGTTCCACCTCAGCTTGCAATGGTTTGTTGACCTGCCCAAAGATAATGTCTTTCGATCATTATTAGGGACGGTATCACAAAACGCTTGTGAAGAATTAAAGTGCCTTTGAGTTGTCATAAATGGCGGATGGGCATGTGCAATGCAGTTCAAGATACAACCGTGGAAGAATTTCGACATCAAGTCGGTATGACTTTTAACACGGTCGCGTAAGCTAAATCATAATTTTCATTAAAAGCGACTATGTCGTCATCGGGATCATTGGTCGATTACAAAGGGTTTTACATCATTGAACACAACTCCTTGTTCTGGACTCTATGTCGACTTCATTTCATTTGTCATAGTCCTCGATCTGTGGTTCATCGGTTTGGCCTTCCTCAAGGTAGTGGGCGAGAATCAGTAAAATAATTCTCCACACCTTTGAATGGTTGCCTTTCGCGACCAATGTTTTAACCATCCCTTCTTCATCTACATACTTCATGCATTGATGCAGCGTAGATGGGGCGATCAAATTTTCATGGATCCGTGGTCGACCCAAGAGCAAATTATAAGATGTATCGCGTCGATGACATAGCGGGTAACATCGTCTTCAAGTCTCCTATTTGGCATTTGAGTTTGATCTTGCCCGAGGGAGAATTGGTAGCATTGAAACCGTATATGGTAGTCGGTTGTCGCTAACCGATGTAGCGGTATCCCAAGATGTTGTATAATTCTCAATGGGATGATACTCAATGCATCCCGTCAACTTGAGCTCGGTTGATTCGGACAGATCCGATATAGCGATGAAGTACAACGGCCTATCATGCTTTGGATTCTTCACTTGCATGTCCTCGATGAAAAAGTAATGTAAGGTATCGGCCCTTTGAAGACGATGACATTGGGCACAAACTTACATTGTCCTTTACGGGAAATGGCGAGGCAGCTTCATTATCTGCTAGCGCTTCTCATGAGCTTCTACAGTAGATTGAGAGACGCAAGAGCTCAAATAAAGTAATTCGTAGGGATGTTGGAGAGTTGGGCTAACCGTCGGCGGAAAGGAGCGCCGAAGTTTGGGCATGTCCTTCACGAGTGCTTTGTTGTAGCGGATCTCCCTTGTCTTGGACCCTGGCTGGCTCCTTCTTGCTTCGTCGGGTGTTACCTCGGGGTACTCCCTTAGGAACTCTTTTCGCCTCGGGTGGCAATGGCCAGTGCAGGGATGTGCGGCCAGGCGATTGTTGCTTGGTAGAGTCATTGACTTGCTCCTTTTCGGTAGCGGCCGGTAGCGTTACAAGTCTTCCCTTTTGACTTTGAAGAAGTCCATTGTTCATCGATAACAAGTCGGGGTGAACCCACATAATTCGCCTTCGGTGGTGTAAGGGACCATACCTTGTGCTTCTTGCGGCGGAGATCAAAGTTCACAACTCTAGCTTCGCTGAGGGATTGGCTTTACACCATCCTCGCACTTGGAATTCGCGAATCGCCAAACCGAGAGCCACCATGTTTGCGCACACCTTCTTCGATCCTCTCGCAAAGTCATAACACCCGCTTCTAACAAGACTTGGATCTTGTCTTTCAAGATGTAGCATGACCCGTCGGATGGTGTACCATTCGATGGTACATCTGATATTTTGGATCATCCGTCCTTGAAGCTTCCTCGGCTTCTTTATTTAGGAGCGTGATCTTGTTCATCTTGAGTAAAGTCTTGAAGATAGGGACAACTGATCATCCTTGAAATCATACTTCTTCATAGGGCCGGTTATCGGGCGTTTGGTTTACGCTTAAAAGGTTTTGCGGTATGTTGAGTCTCCACAGCCTAGAGTCTCCTTCCCCTTATTGTTTTTGGCGTAAAATTGCTCGATTACCCCTTTTTAGAGCGGTAGTCACGAGGTTCTTACGCCTCTATCCTCTTAAGCATATTTTCAACTTGTTAGCCTTGCCTCACGATTCTCTCGAGTGTGCTTCAAGCGCACCCATCTTGAAAGTATGTTGATCGAAGGTTGGCTCGCACATCGCGATGAATGTAAACCGAGACTTGGTCCCGGAATGCAAGGACCGATTCGAATCGCTTGACAAAAGTCTTGGCGGACTCCGTCTTCTTTTGCTTTTCGGCCAACAAAGTGGCCATAGACACCTCGGTGTCATCATCGAAAAATCGGGCCATAAAGAGCCTGCGAGATCTTTCCAAGAGTTGATAGAACCGGGCTCTAACCTTGAAACCACTTTCGGCGACTCCTTAAGAGTGCTAATGAATAATCGGGCCATAATAGGATCATTACCGTTATATGCCGGTTTGCTTGGAAGTAATAGATGTGTTGTGACGGAGAACTTTTTAGTCAAAGCGCACTAAGTTAAGTGGCTTGAATTTGGAGGATATGGGACATCATCCCATTCTATAGGATATGGCCTCGCCGCTGACTCCTTAGATTGCCCTTGGGTTTGAGCATCCGGTTGCTTTTAGAAATCCCGCAACACATGATCTTGCTCTTTTATCACAGCGGATTGATTCGCTTCGATGACATTGAGTGGACATCATGATCCCGTCGTAGCCTTCTTGCTTGATTTGGATCCTCCTTAGTCCATCTTCTTCTTGCCCACAAGTTTCTCCATCATCATTTCTAAGCGATAGATTCTTGTTGCGCAAGAATAGTAACTTCTTTGCTCTTCTATTCTTCGTGTCATCTCTTCCTCTCGTTAGGCCATGAGGACAGCGGCACAGTCCTTTGAAATCAGTGTTCGAAGGTTGAGACGTAGCAATGCCAGAGTTCTCATGTTCTTCAGAAGTACCCCCAGTCAATTGTCTATAATCGAATGGAATTATTGCTCCGGAACGAAGACGGGTACCTCGATAGGCGCCTTGGCTATTGATTAATGCGCCGTAACCACAGGGAATATTCGAGTCGAGCGATTACGGACTACTGTTGGGGTCTTGCTTCCGCTTCTCCCAACCATGTTGATAGTCACTCCATGACCATCACGGGCCGCTTGCTTTTTATGGTGGAACCGCCTTTATGCAGTTGGCGGGTGGACAATCGCTCAAAAGCGAAGGCGTCGTCGATGAACATTGTCTTGTCGCGAGAGATGAGCTTCTCCAGCGGCAATGAGGCGCATTTGATTGGCATCACGCTTGCGTGTGAGATAATCCGCGAGTCGAGAAGTGGGTGTACCCCGATTGATTACGAAAAGCGAGCCTCATATGAAAGAGGCTTCGAGTCGAGTTTGGCGAACTGGCGAGGTTGCCATTCCCTTTGATTACGGCGAGGTTATTTGCCTGCAGAGTTAGATCTGTTTAGAGGAGACCTCATGTTGGCGAAGTTCATTATTTGGGCGAGGTTCATCCCTTTAAAGGGACCTCATGTTCTTTGGCGAGGTTAGCCATTCAAGCGAGCTCGTCCTTCAAGGGACCTCACGTTGTGGCGAGGTTAGCCACTTGGGCGAGCTCGTTCCTTTTGAGGACCTCACGTTGTGGCGAGGTTAGCCACTTGGACTCGGCTTCGCGGCGGGCGGCGTTAGTCTTGTAGGCGAGGTTCGCGGTGGGGCGATGAGTTAGCGATTTAGGCGACCTTCGTCTTGTTTTGAATGAACCCCGATGATGGCGAGGTTCGTTGATTTTCTTGGACGATAGTGGAATCCGTCCAGCGAGACCAAAGCTTCGAGCTTCGTTGGCGAGCTTGGTTCATCGGCGGCGTTGTCTATGCGTCGAGAGTGGACCATTGGAAGGTCCGGTCTTCTCCGCAGTGACGAGGCTCGCCCGAAGCAAACGGCTAAAACATCGAAGTGGGCCGGTTGCTTAACAACCCATTTCTTAGCCCGGTGGTTGACTTTTGGAGCCTTGTCCTTGAGAGGCAGTGATTATCGAGTTCGCTCGAGAGGATTGGCGAAGCGAGAATTTGAAGTCTCATCTGAGACTTCGGCGACACTTGCGTGTCTTCAGGGCTAGATGCCCGGAGGAAAGAAATTCCTCGTACTTACTCGATCAAATTCGATGACCAAGGTTTGAACCTCGGTTCCAGCGCAACCTTGTCGATTGCGCCACCGCGGTTAAGTCGGAATGAGCGGTTGCTCCCTTGTAATTAGCCATCTTACGTAGAGTCGAAAAAGTTTTGTTTGATTGACTTTAAAAAAGAAATTACAATCACTCTCGATTCTGAGGAGGAAGAGGAGATTGATTTGACTCCTCTTTTGTATGGGTTCTTGGTGGCGAAGAAGGCTTCACTCAATGCTCCGTAGAGATCCGCTTTAGTTGTGATCGAGCGATCACGGTTGATGATTGATGAAGAACTTCGATCTTTTTATCGCCAAATGCTTGATTTTCCAAAAGTCCCTTGTTCATAGCTATTCCACGGCTATTTATAGGACTTTAAGCATGTAACTATCATGCTAGAATCGTGGAAGCGTGGGTTAGTGGGCATAGCGATGCCCACCATTTAACCAGCGTGGTTATCGTGGCTTTTGGGTTTTGCTTCTGAGGCGAGCCGTTAGATGGCGAGCTTTGCTCTTCATTGGTGGTGAACCTTGATTGAATGGCGAGCTTGAGCTTCTTGAACCGTTATGCAGGCAAATTCGATTGCATAGCGAGGTCGCTACTTGGATGAACTTGACTATATGACTAGCTTTCTTTGTTTGGCGAACCTCGTCACGAATGCTTATTTGCTTGGCGAACCTCGTCACGAATGCTTATTTGCTTGGCGAACCTCGTCACGAATGCTTATTTGCTTGGCGAACCTCGTATGAAATGGTTGGATGGTAAGCTTATTTGCTTGGCGAACCTCGTCACGAATGCTTATTTGCTTGGCGAACCTCGTCACGAATGCTTATTTGCTTGGCGAACCTCGGTTGAATGTCGAGGCTCACTCGTGGCGAACCTCGTTTGAATGAAGAGCTTATTTGCTTGGCGAACCTCGTCACGAATGAAGAGTTTAGCTACTTGGCGAACCTCGTTTGAATGAAGAGCTTATTTGCTTGGCGAACCTCGGTTGAGTGAAGAGCTTATTTGCTTGGCGAACCTCGTTTGAATGTCGAGGCTCACTGCGTAGGCGAACCTCGGTTGAATGTCGAGGTTCGCTGCGTAGGCGAACCTCGGTTGAGTGAAGAGCCCATTTGCTTGGCGAACCTCGTTTGAATGAAGAGCCCATTTGCTTGGCGAACCTCGTCACGAATGAAGAGTTTAGCTACTTGGGCGAACCTCGGTTGAGTGAAGAGCTTATTTGCTTGGCGAACCTCGTCACGAATGCTTATTTGCTTGGCGAACCTCGTTTGAATGAAGAGCCCATTTGCTTGGCGAACCTCGTTTGAATGAAGAGCTTATTTGCTTGGCGAACCTCGTCTTAAGGTCAAAGTCAAGTTTGAGGCGAATGTCGAGCCATCCTCTTGTGAACCTCGGATTAAGGTCGAGCCTGCGCCTCTTGAGCAAGTCTCGTTTTGAAGCTTTAACAACTAGGGTGCGCGTGACCCTCGCCTAGAGAATTTTTTAACTGTCTACACTCTTCAACTTTAAATAAAATGATAGATATATACACGCTTAGTTTTATGCAAGTTAATATTTAATGACATTCAGCAATCTTTGATGTATAAAATAAAATAAATAAATGCCCCAAACATGTAATATGAATAAAGAAATTCATGAGAAGTTTGTGTATGTGTGTTTAGAAGTGTTAGACAAGTGTCTAAATCAACAACAACAAAGCCTTTATCCCGAAATTTCACGGTCGGCTACCTTATTTTCATTCTTACATTCAGTTTTGTTTAGGGCTACCTCCTCCGTTAAGGAAAGCACTATCATATTCTTCATAACTGCATAATTCAGTTTTGTTTAGGGCTACCTCCTCCGTTAAGGAAAGCACTATCATATTCTTCATAACTGCATAAAACCAAGTAATCTTACATCCACCTCTGGTCCTCCTTTGGTTACTAAATATATATCTTATCATCTTTCTTAATTGGTTCATTTTGTGGTTTTGGTCAAGTGACCAAATAGTCTCCAATTAATGTCTCTCATTTTATCCTCAATAGGAGCAATATTTAACCTGTTGCAAATGTATTCATATATTATATAATATCCTTACGCCTCGTTTGGTACGCGGGAATAAGTGGGAATGGAATGCAATTCCCACTCTTTATTCATGCCTACCAAACACGATGTATTTTTAGATGCTAGAATTGCTATTCTCACTTCTTATCAATTCCCACTTTATGTGGGAATTGTCATTCCCAACCATTTAACAAGAAATTGATATTCCCACTTAAGTGGGAATGAAAATAATCAAATAATTCGATTATACCCTCCTTAAAAGATACGAATAGATATAAATTCTCATATGAAAAATTATTTTTATAGAAAAATATTATTAGATGCTCGTACAAATATACAAATAGATATAAAATATTAAAACACTTGTTGACCTTGCTCATTATTATTTTAATCGTATTATTTTATGGATTTTTTATTAGAATTTGGATATTTCTAATAATCTGTTGAATGTGATAGTTTATGCATATAAAATTTTAAACTATAGATACTATAGTTTATATTAATTTTGGACATGGGCATTATTAGAAAACTAAATTTTATTCTCACTTGTGAATAAATGATACCAAACGTAGAAATGAGAATAAGATTGTCATTCCCGTTTCATTCTCTAAACGCGCCCAAACAAGAGAATGAGAATTAGTATTCCATTTCCACATCTATTCCATTCCATTCTCACATTCTTTCCATTCTCACTTGACTCCATTCCCGCGTACCAAACGAGGCGTTAGTGTATATACACAAGTTTATTATAACATTCTTATTTCTATTACTCATCTTTTGCTTGCACATGTGCAATATAATTCAGAACAAAGTTAAGTGTCAGCGTTCGACTTTGGCTACGACTTCATGATAAAAATACCAATCCTATTATTTTGATGACAATAGTTTCATGCAGAACTAGCGGTCATTCTTTGAATTGGCTTCTTTATGGCACCATGAAGGATAATAGCAGCCTTGAGCTACATGATAAGTTAATTAGCAATTTGATCAAGGATTAGAACATTTATCATTTTAACATATGATTCATGTCCTTGTACTACAACAAATGCAATTACCGCCATAAATTCTTTGCCATAACTATCTTTTATCACTTCAACTATATGCTGCAAAGTTAAGATTTCATATAACACGATAGCTGGTAAAAAAAGGTATGATCAAAGTTTTTAAATTTATATGATGCCTTACAAAGACTTCTTGGGGATCTTCTAAATAAAAAACGGTGTAGCACAACAACTAACTTTGGCTTGTACAATTTCTCCTAATCTTCGAAACTTCTATAGGTCACGCATAAGTCTCATACTATACACAATACTCATTTGAAAAACAGGCAAATAGGGTGAACTCAGAACTGCTGTCAAAGTTTCTATCTATTGAATGTTCTGTCTCGTCATACTTTAAAGATAATACAGCCAGAAATATTGAGAGAATCTCAATTGAGAAAAATACCATGACCAGTACTCAATTGAAACACTCATCGGATGGTTAAGGAAATCAGCTTACGGCAACTGAGTTCAATAGAAATATTGCTAATGCACATGTATCATCCATAAAGTACTGCATAAACATTACTAAGTTTCGAAATGCAAAAGCTCTATATATCTCCCTCAGGCATTTATGCAAACACTCAAATTGAACATAATCACCAACCTCTTATCGCTCACTGGCGAACCACCGAAACCACATGCGGCACCTTCTCCTCATCAAACGGCAAGAACACATACTCCCATGCAAACTCCTCCGCAATCTCCTCCGCCAGCTCCCCGTGCACCGCCCGGCAGTAGAAATACATCACTACGGTACTCACCATCCAATACAGCAACAACACCGTCATCGCCGCCAATCCAACCACCGTCCTGGCAATCACCGGGACCGCCTCGTGCCAGTCAGGACCCATCCGGATCTCACGAAACCCACATCCCCAGATGACAAGGCCGAGAGCGATGACAAAGAAGAGGTGGAGCGACACGGCGACCGGCCTCATGGATTTGATGAGGTCGGCGCTGCGGCGGAGGGGGCGGAGGCCGGAGAGGGGCTCGAGGGCGGAGATGGAGGGAGGAGGAGGGAGGAGGAGGAGGGAGGAGGAGGGAGGAGGAGGAGGGAGGAGGAGGAGGGAGGAGGAGGAGGAGGGAGGAGGAGGAGGGAGGAGGAGGGAGGAGGAGGAGGGAGGAGGAGGAGGGAGGAGGAGGGAGGAGGAGGAGGAGGAGGGAGGAGGAGGGAGGAGGAGGAGGAGGGAGGAGGAGGGAGGAGGAGGAGAAGGGAGGAAGAAGAGTGGCGGACGGAGGGATCCGCCCGCGGAGAAGCTCCGGCGAGGATGTCGACGGCGGAGTAGATGACATCGGGGGAGGAATTAGGGAATTTTTCGTCGGAATTGGGAATGGAGGAAACTTGCAAGTCTGCACTCTCTAGAAGCTCAAGAGTAGCGTAGTAGGACTGTAGGCGGTGTGGGTTTAGCTTGGATCTCTGTAAGATCCGTAATGGATCCGTGTCCGATAACCAATTACGTGTCCATACCCGAATTCGTGTCCGATACGACAAATTACGTACCCACTTCCGAATCCAATCGCATCCACAGAATTCCCCATCAAACGCACCCCCCCCCCCGGCGGCCTCTCTCTCTCCCCCCCTCTCTCCCCCTCTTCTTTTCTCCTCTCTCCTCTCTCCTCTCTCCTCTCTTATTTAACATTTTGATACCCCAAAATACTATTCCGACTCTGAGATCCCAAAGTTTTTGAGGTAGAGGTGCTTCTTCTAATGATAAAGAGAATTTTTCTTTGGTACTATCTATTGTACTTTGCAAGTGTTAACTGTAATGAGAAAGAGCTTCTTCCGTTAAGTTATATTTAGGTAAGTTACAGGTATTTATATACACAATTACACAATATAATATGAGGTGTAAGTAGGTGGATACTGTAGTAGGCCGTTGAATACTGTAGATGTAGGCATTGTAGCTAAATGTAGATGTAGGCCGGTGGGCACTATAGGGGGTAGATGTAGGCACTGTAGCTGGCTGTAGATGTAGGGCGATGGGCACTGTAGCCGTAGATTGGTGGGCACTGTAGGTATGACTTTAACAGTCCCTCGCAAACTCACGGTGGATCGAAAACCGAGAGTTTGGATAAGAAGTAACGAAATTGAGAAATGGTTTGAGCCTTGGTAAACAAATCTGTGACTTGATCCTTAGAAGCAATATATGAGAGAACAATGTTACCAACAACATGCTATTGTCGAACCACATGACAATCTACCTCAATATGTTTGGTGCGCTCATGAAACACCGGATTTGTGAAACTAGAGATGGCACTCTGATTATCACAGTATAGAATGATAGGAGAAGAAATAGAGACATCAAGTCTCGCAAAAGAGTGTGGAGCCATTTTAGCTCAACTGTGGTGTCTGTCATCGCCCTGTACTCTGACTCTGTACTGGAACGAGAGACAACGGCTTGACGTTTACTGCGGCAAGAGATGAGAGATGATCCCAGAAAAATGCAAAAGCCAGTAGTGAAACGTCGAGTGTCCGAATCATCAACCGATCCAGCATCAGAATATGCATGAAGAGACAAAGAAGAGTCGGATGGGAAAAATAATGAGCGAGATAATAGTGTCATGGAGATATCGAAGAACTCGAATGAGAGCTGCATAGTGTGTGGAAGTTGGAGTACTGACAAACTGGCTCATGACATGTACTGCATAGGCAATATCCGGACGTGTTGCAGAAAGATAAACCAATGCTCCGACAAGTTCCCGATATCGAGTAGGCTGAGATAAGGGATCGCCATCATCATGTCGAAGCTTCAAGTTCATCTCCATTGTAGTGGAGAGAGGAGTGATAGCAATAGAAGAATCAAATGAGAGTAGCACGCTCAAGAATATCCGCAAATATACTTCTGCTGAGAGAGAAGATAGCCACGAGAGGAGGCAACAACCTCAATACCCAAGAAGTAACGAAGATAGCCAATATCCTTCAAGCCAATATCCTTCATCTCAAACTGACTCTGAAGGTGCTGCTTTAATGAAGTAATGGCCGAGGAATCACTCCCAGTAATTATCATGGCATCAACATAAAGTAATAGAATGACCGTGTCGGAGGTTGATGACCAATAGAATAGAGCATACTCGGCTAGGCTTTCAATGAAACTAAGAGAAAGAAGAGACAGTCAAAAACGCTCAAACTAAGTCCGAGGAGCCTATTTGAGACCTTATATAGCAGCGAAGGTGTGAGGCATGTCGGAGGAAGCGAGGAAGCGAGGGGATTTGTATATAAACTGTATCAGATAGATCGTCATTAAGAAAAGCATTTTTAACATCCATTTGATATAAAGGCCAATGTTTTGCAGCTACAATAGCAATGAGAGTGCGAATGTATGTTATTTTTATAACAAGAGCAAAAGTCTCCTCATAATCAATAACATACTCCTGTGAGAATCCCCGAGCAACAAGACGAGCTTTGTACCGCTCAATAGAATCGTCAGATCAAGTCTTGACCTTAGAACTCCATTTACAACTTACTAGTTTAACAGCGGAGGGTAAATGAACACGATCCCAAGTATTAGTCCGATGGAAAGCCTTTAACTCTTCATTCATTGCCTGTTGTCATTCTGGATACTTAACTGCCTCAAAATATGAGTTAGATTCATGTATAGAGTGAATAGCAGCAAGAAAAGGGACAAACTCAGGAGAATAAGTGCTAGTGACACACTGAACATACCGAGCAAGGGGGTGACGATCTCGAGGAGGATTGCGGCTAGGAGGAGGAGCCACATCCGGAGAAGCTGGCATAAATATAGAGGGGACATCAATAGGAGTATCTTGCAGTGGGAAGTGATGCAGTAGGTGGATGTCCAGAAGGTGTGGATGAATCAAGAGAATTATCGTTAGATGCCATTGCAGTGAAGGAGGGAGTAGGCTGAGCAGACGAAGGTATAGGTGCCAATGGTACAGGCATAGTAGTGGAAGGCAATGAAGGAGGTTGAAGAAAGGAGAGATCTAAATCTGAAGTAGTATAACAGAAAATATTCTCAAAGAAGGTCACATGACGGGCAATACGAAGCCTTCGAATGTTAGGTTCATAATAACGATACCCTTTGTGAACTGTGCTATAGCCAAGAAAGATACATCGTGCAGTACGTGGAGATAGTTACGTGGAGATAGTTTATCTCGCTCATGAGTTGGAAGTAGGACAAAACAGACACATCCAAATGTACGAAGAAGAGAATAGAGAAACTGAGACTTAAAAAGTCGAAAGTGAGAAGAGGTGTCATCTAATACAGAAGATGGAGTGATATTAGTAAGATAGACAGCAGTCAGAAGTGCTTCTGCCCAGAGAAATCGAGGTATTGATGCTGATATCAGGAAGGCTGTAGTAGTATCAAGGATGTGATGATATTTTCTTTCAGCAACACCATTTTGTTCATGAGTATGTGGACAATATTGCTGAGAGAGTGTGCCTTGTGATTTCAAAACAGATTGCATTGCCGAAGAGTTATATTTCATAAGCACCATGAGAATGAAATACCTTTATACATTTATGGAACTGAGTATAAACCATGTTTGTAAAATCTTTATAAATATCTAAAATATCATAACGAGTACGCATGAGATATACCCAAGTGTAGCGAGAATAGTCATCAATAAAACTAACATAGTATCGATAACCAGATAAAGATGCCAATGGGGCAGGTCCCTAGATATCAGAATGGATTAAATCAAATGGGGCTAAAGCAATATTATTACTAGATGAGAATGGTAAGGTTGTTTGTTTAGCTAACCAACATCCAGTACAATTCGATAAAGAAGAGAATTTTAAATTTCCTAAAACACCAGATTTAGACAAAAGCTTTAAGCGGGAGCTAGAAATATGACCCAAGCGACGATGTCACAGGTCGGAAGCAGAGAGTCCATGGCCAATTTTGGAAGGAGAAGAAAGATGTAAAGACTCCAACTGATAAAGTCCGTTGACTCTACGACCAGTCCCAATCTTCTGGCCGGTGTGATCCTAGACAACACGAGATTTAGAATCAAATGAGATAGTCCAACCAGAATCTGCTATTTTAGCAATAGATAAAAGTTGCATTGATAGTTTTGGCATATGAAAAATAGATGATAATGTTAAATGACCAGAAGTATCAGAACTTGGTGTAATGTCACCCAATTGAGTAACTGCAAGGGGAGTGTCATTAGTACTATAAATGCATAATGAATTAGGAGTGGGTGAATAGTTTGTAAGAACAGAGTTATCTAAAGTCATATGATGAGATGCACCTGAGTCGAAAATCTAAGGATTAGAAGTACCAGAATGAGCAGACAAGGCAGTGAGTTCTGAGTTGGAAGAAGCACCACTAAGTCCAAAGTTCTCTGATAGTTGCTCAGAATAGAAAGAACCAGAAGTCTGTGGCCCTGGAGAAGCAGGATTGATGCCAGTTGATGCAGCAATTTTGGGTCGAGTCTTCTCGAATGCTGGACGAGGTGGTCTCTTTTGACATTTATCAATAAGGTGACCTAACTTTTTGCAATAGCGACAGTAGAGTTGCTATGAGGGATCAGAAGTACTATTAGAACTCCGATGGAAAGAAGACTGTTGAGGAGTAGCCAAAACTGTGTGGTGAAGGCTGAGCTGTAGGAGTTAGAGGGGAAAGCATCTTAAGATGTGTCTCTTCTGAAATAAACTCAGCCATTGCCTGACGAAGACTGGGAAGAGGACTACGGTGAAGAATAGGTCCAAGCAAGCCTTCAAACTCAGAACGAAGGCGCATAACAAAGTGATACAATTGTTGACGATTACGCTATTTTTGAAACACAATGGAGAATTCGGAAAGTGTTTTAGGTACAGGTTCCTCTATTGTCTGTAAATCTTCCCATAACCTGATAATAATGAATAAAAGTTTTGGATTGATTGATCACCCTGACGAGCATCTTGAAGTGCTTGATGAAGTTGATACTCATGACGTATTTGAACAAACATCACGGTAATGACCCGATACGCTCACGGGATGAAGATGTACGCCCAAGAGAGAGTTGAATAGGAATAGCTACTGATCGCATATGTAAGCCATAATTGTTGATCAGTACTAAGCCACTGAGTATATGTGACAGTGTTATCAGTAGACGAGTCACTAGAAATGGCCTCTGATGTGGATGATGTAGAAGATGAGGAAGTAGACTCGACAATGATCGCAGGAGGACAACGGAGCGATCCATCAATGTAACCCCATAATGTGAAAGCCCGAAGATTATATTGTATAGTAAGCGCCCAAGCAGTGTAATTTTCTGCACTTGTGAGTTGCACATCAAGCGGTGGAAAGGTGTAGATACCTTTCTTGTCCATAATGACAAAAGAATGTGCTGAACTAAATCAAACTAGATGGAATGAGTCGTGTGAAAGGGACAAACAAATTCAGGAGGCAGTAGAAGTGGAATAGGGTTTGGTGGAATAGGGTTTCATCCTTTGTGAGGGATTTTTTTTTGGTTTATGTCCTCTTGTGAATTGTTTGGTGACAGCAAGGAAATCAAATCACAAGGGTTGATTTGACTTTTAGAGAGGATTGTCGTGGGGATCACGTGGGTCTTGGGGATTTAGAAGATGGGAATGCAGAGGTTTGTAGGCTTTTTTTTTAATTGGAAGAGGGAGAGGAATTGTAGATTCAAGAGGGGTGATGGACGGTGACAGTTAGTGGGAGTGATGGTGGCTGGGGTAGTTGAGGTGAGGATCTGAGCTCGAACAGATGTGGTGATGTACGACGGTGAGCACCAAGGTCATCGGTAGAGATGATGGCCAGGTTAGGATTTTGGAGATTTGGTGATTTGAGTGAAGACCAAGATTAGATGATGGAGTTGAATGAGAGCTCTGATACCATGTTAACTGGAATGAGAAAGAGCTTCTTCCATTAAGTTATGTTTGGGTAAGTTACAGGTATTTATATACACAATATAATATGAGGTGTAGGTAGGTGGACACCGTAGTAAGCCGGTGGATACTGTAGATGTAGGCACTGTAGCTGACTGTAGATATACGATGTGGGCACTATAGCTGTAGGTTGGTGGGCACTATAGCTGTAGGTTGGTGGGCACTGTAGGGTAGATGTAGGTACTGTAGCTGATTGTAGATGTAGGCCGGTGACAATGTAGTTGTAGGTTGGTAGGCACTCTAGGTATGACTTTAACAGCAAGTTTTCTTCATATTCCCACACTTCACACACCCATTTCCCACTTTGTTCACAACTATTCAGGTTCCAGCACACTATGACTGAAAATCAAGAAGTTAGCGCCGTGTTGCCGCTTTGAGCCCTCAGCCAGGGAAAGGTTCAGAGCAAAGGATGAAAGTAATCTGATCACTCAATCAGATCAAGAAAGAAAGGCCTTCAGTCGTTTGTTACAGTGGCATTTTACCTCTCAAATTCTCAACGAACTAGCTCTCTGTTAGTTATAAGTACGCAGTTTTACTACTATCATGTTATTTACTATGGTTACTTAAATTCACAGGTTATTCACCTGTCTAAAAGGAAGCCGGATAGAGGACAAGAGCTATCCACACTTCATTAAGAGCATCGATTGAAGAACTCCGGTTTTATTTCTTTATGTTCAGAAAATTGCTTTATAAATATACATTTTTAGTTATGAGCATGAATGAATAAGATAGATATGTTATTTTGCATAAAACTAATTTATGTAGTTGCTCTGTGGGTTTACTATTTGACAATGGTTGTCTCTGTACACTCTTCGGTCTGTTTAATTCTACAATGCTAACTCAGCATGATATCCTGAAAGTTGGAGCTCGAACTTCAAATTTTAATTAGCTATTTCATATATATTAGAAGTACATGCTAGATCTTGAATTATGTGAGCCAGTATCTGGCTATCTCGGACACAAGGAGGTCATTTATTGCGCATTCTTTAGTTGGTTGTATGGTTTGGTGGGGATCTTGTGCTCATCTTGCGATGGCAAATTCTTCATGAAGTAAATCCTACATCGAGAATGTAGAAAGAAGTGGGGAGAAATTATACGTAGCATCGGTGCTCCGATCTAAAGCTAGCGATGACAGACCTACTCGAATCTCGATGGTGGAGGGAACTACGACAGACGAGACTCACCCGCAATGTTCACGACTCACATACCAACCTCCGATCAATTCTCTCGAGCCTTTGCCAATTTGAGTATTTGGAGCAGTGTATGAGATATGAAGTCTTCACCCCTATTTATAAGGGGGACTTCAACCACGGGATAGGATCATTCAGTTAGCTACCAAATCTCTATAGATAGGGATAATCAACCGCAAGAGATATGATCTCACTAACCTCTTGATCCTATCCCATATCCCATAATATCATATTAAAATAGATATGGTAGCTGACTAATAAGGGCGCCAAAATCCCAACATACTCCCACTCGATCGAAAAGTGGGCTGCAACGCTCTGAATCGATCATAAGGTCCATACAGCAGCTGTGTCGTGCGACCATCAAGACAACCTACAATCGGCAAGCTTTATACTACAAACCCTTGTAAAGAGCGAGAATAGAGACATCGAGCCCTTTGAGAAAAGAAAAGTATAGACAGAGTCTCGTATACCCCAGATCAAACTGTAAACACATCTCTAGTCCGAGTATCTTCTAATCCCTCTTAGGAGAACTATACTCGACTATCGCAAAACTATTTGGTAAGATCCACACTTTGTCAAAAATGAAGCTTCGGATGTAGACTCATTACCAAAGTAGATGTGTTAGTGATCTTCCTCTCGCACTATTGTTGATTCAATCTAAGGACAGTTTCTTTCCCAATCACCTTCCTTTAGGCCGAATCTATCATGGCCGTAGGTGAGGAGTCAAAGTAGCAACACTGCTCCCAAACCTTCACAACATAGTCGAATGTCACTAAGGGTATAAGTGGAATAAATTATATGCTCCATATGATTTTGGCTTCACACGGTAGTGAAGAAGGGATCCATTCACCTACCCCAAAATTATGTAAGTCGCCTAGCACACGTGGGAGGATCACGTGCCACGATGGAGTAACACTCCGCTGGAGAGTATATATTCATCTCTACATCATGCAAATCTTCACCTAATCAGCAAGACCATCACACTTAGGCATGTCTGCCTCCCACTCGGCAAGCATATCATCGCACCTAAGTAGAGCCCAAACACATCTGGTTTTGAATAGGTTGCAACGAACCTGGGATGTTCGTTGAGTCAATCATTTTCAAGAATGATCGTCTTGATTCTCAATCGAGGCAACATAGCTCATCTATCAATGCATCTCAATATCAGTGCAACTCATTATGCCACTTACTATCAATGAAATCCATGACGTTTCTCATAGCCATCTCATCTTTGGTCGCTTGGTCATAGCGCCAAAGGTGACTGCTCGTGTGAGTGAGCGAGTCTTTTTAACCTGTTTGAACATCTTTAATTATTCTGCTCATTATTTATGACATTCCATAATATTTCATAGCATCCACAAATAAGTGTTAAGAAAGATAAAATGAATGTCATAAAAGCCAACCATAAAATCATTCGGAATACAAGAAAAATTATCAAGTGTGTGTAACTAAATACATACTACATCACCACACACACGGACCTAAAGCCCTAACATTAGTTCTGAATAACTTCGGCGGCTTTGTCGATGGATCACCGATGCGCCAAGAGTATGTACTCCAAGACCACTTCCTCCAAACGGTACCTTATAAAGTTGAACTTTGTATCTATGTATTTTGTCTTTGTGTGGTACTTAGCGTTCTTGGCATGATCTATTGCTTCCATGCTATCACAATATAGTGTAACTGGATTTCATGCATGCGGAATGATCTCAAGATCCGGTAAGAACCGTTGTAACCAGATCGCCTCTTGTGTTCGCTGGCAGGCGGCAACATACTCGGCCTCCATTGTGGAAAGTGCGACAATCGTCTATTTCTTATTGTACCGGGAGACAGTCCTACCTCCAAGCAAGAAAACATACGTCGAAGTTGACTTGCGCTCTTCGTAATCACCTTCCCAATCAGCGTCTGTATATCCTCTGAGCTGCAGATCCGATTGACCATAGCACAACACATAATCTTGCATACCCTTCAGCTATTGCATCACCCTCTTCACTGCTACCCAGTGCGCAAGTCAAGGATTAGACTTGAATCGGCTGAGCAACCCAACAGCGAAGGAGATATCGGGGTGAGTACACACCATTGTGTACATCAAGCACCTAATAGCGTTCGATACGGGATATTTTTCATCTGCTTCCGTTCTTTATTTGATTTTAGATAAGATTCAAGGCTTAATTGATGATTCTTCTGAACAAGAGTGTCAATGGGTTTCAAGTTGTGTATTTGAAATCATTCCAAAATACTCCTTATGTACGTCTCTTGCGAGAGGCTAAGGATCTTCTTAGAACGATCTCTATAGATCTTTACTCCGAGCACATAACTCGCATCACCCATATCTTTCATATCGAAAGTTGAGGACAACCAACCCTTGGTGGTGCATATTGTAGGCAGTAAAAATTGCCTTAATCCTTACACAGCAACTCGGAATGAGCAGAAGGGCTTAGGGGTCCATCCGAGTGAAGTCAGGCCCGCCTAAAGGTTAAATTCACCTGAATGCTTGACTTTACAAAATAGACAAAAGTGCTGATATCTCTTGAACCGGGAGGAACTGGGCAAAATGACTGGAGCAATGGCTCCGTCTCGTTCGAGATGGTCGATTTCCATATATAACTCGTCTAATTCCGACGTATGGTTTGAAAGTTCGACTGTTCTTAGTAGCGACAAGGCTCGCCAAGCAGCGAGCTCGACATTGAGCGAGGCTTCGCCAAGCAGCGAGCTCGACATTGACGAGGCTTCGCCAAGCAGCGAGCTCGACATTGAGCGAGGCTTCGCCAAGCAGCGAGCTCGACATTGAGCGAGGCTTCGCCAAGCAGCGAGCTCGACATTGAGCGAGGCTTCGACATTCAGCGAGCTCGACATTTAGCGAGGTTTGCCTATAGCGATGAACCTCGACATTCAACCGAGGTTTGCCTATAGCGATGAACCTCGACATTCAACCGAGGTTTGCCTATAGCGATGAACCTCGACATTCAACCGAGGTTTGCCTATAGCGATGAACCTCGACATTCAACCGAGGTTTGCCTATAGCGATGAACCTCGACATTCAACCGAGGTTTGCCTATAGCGATGAACCTCGACATTCAACCGAGGTTTGCCTATAGCGATGAACCTCGACATTCAGCGAGCTCGACATTGAGCGAGGCTCGCCAAGCAGCGAGCTCGACATTCAGCGAGCTCGACATTCAGCGAGCTCGACATTCAGCGAGCTCGACATTTAACCGAGGTTCGCCTATAGCGGTGAACCTCGACATTCAACCGAGGTTTGCCTATAGCGATGAACCTCGACATTCAACCGAGGTTTGCCTATAGCGATGAACCTCGACATTCAACCGAGGTTTGCCTATAGCGATGAACCTCGACATTCAGCGAGCTCGACATTCGACGAGGCTCGCCAAGCAGCGAGCTCGACATTCAGCGAGCTCGACATTCAGCGAGCTCGACATTCGACGAGGCTCGCCAAGCAGCGAGCTCGACATTCAGCGAGCTCGACATTCAGCGAGCTCGACATTCAGCGAGCTCGACATTCAGCGAGCTCGACATTCAGCGAGGCTCGCCAAGCAGCGAGCTCGACATTGAGCGAGGCTCGCCAAGCAGCGAGCTCGACATTCAGCGAGCTCGACATTTAACCGAGGTTCGCCTATAGCGGTGAACCTCGACATTCAACCGAGGTTTGCCTATAGCGATGAACCTCGACATTCAACCGAGGTTTGCCTATAGCGATGAACCTCGACATTCAGCGAGGCTCGCCAAGCAGCGAGCTCGACATTCGACGAGGCTCGCCAAGCAGCGAGCTCGACATTCGACGAGGCTCGCCAAGCAGCGAGCTCGACATTCAGCGAGCTCGACATTCAGCGAGGCTCGCCAAGCAGCGAGCTCGACATTGAGCGAGGCTCGCCAAGCAGCGAGCTCGACATTGAGCGAGGCTCGACATTCAGCGAGCTCGACATTTAGCGAGGTTCGCCTATAGCGGTGAACCTCGACATTCAACCGAGGTTTGCCTATAGCGATGAACCTCGACATTCAGCGAGCTCGACATTTAACCGAGGTTCGCCTATAGCGGTGAACCTCGACATTCAACCGAGGTTTGCCTATAGCGATGAACCTCGACATTCAGCGAGCTCGACATTTAACCGAGGTTCGCCTATAGCGGTGAACCTCGGCGTTCAAACGGCTTCGCCAGCGACATCATTGGTCCGACGAGGCTCGCCGTTCGCCCGTTACTTCAGCGGCGCCAGCGTTATTATAGCGGCGACAATCCTTTGTGGCGGCGCGCTCGCTTTATAACAAACAAGAGGCCATTGTCGTAACGCAGCCCGGCGCTGGACCGCTCGCACGATGGGAAAGGTCATTAACCCCCATATGAAAGTGACAATAGGGTCGCCTACACCCTCAAGCCCATATAAATAGTTGAAAGCCCAACAAAGAAAGGTGGCCTTTAGAGAACTCTTGGAAAATCAAACACTTGCACACAAGAGATCAAGCTCCTCCTCGGCAACCTCTAGATCATCGCGGCCGATCGATCGTCAGCGGGAAGCAACCTCGACTCGAGCATCGAGTGAAGCATCCTCTAAGCTACCAAACAACCCACCTTAAAAGAGGAGTCAAATCGACCTTCTCTTCCTCTCAGAATCGAAGGAATTTGATTGTAAGACATTCATTCAATCAATAAACATTTTTCGAATTCTACGTAAGATGGCGACCACAAGGGGAGCAACCATTCATTCCGATGAACTGGTGGTGGCGCAATCGACGAAGTTGCAATTGGAACCGAGGTTCGACCTTGGTCATTGAATTTGATCGAGTAAGTACGAGGAGTTCCTCTCCTCCGGGCATCTAGCCCAAGAAAGGCACGCAGTGTCGCCGAAGTCTCAGATGAGACTTCAGCCCCGTGGCTTTTGTTGAATCCTCTCGAGTGAACCTCGACGAGCGGCCTCTGTCTCTCAGGGCGAGGCTCCAAAAGCTAGCCGCCAGGTTAAGAGGTGGGTTGTTAAGCAACCCAAGTCAACTTCGGATGTTGTTAGCTGCTTTGGCTTCTGGCGAGCCTCGCTTTGCCTATGGGGAGACCGATCCTACTAACGGTTCCCAATCCAGACGCGCCAGACAACGTCAGCGGCAGAACCAAGCTCACCGATGTGCTCGAGCTTTAGTCTCGTTGGACGGATTCCACTATCGTCCGAAGAAAGCCAGCGAACCTCGTCATCATCAAGAGGTTCATTCAAACAAGACGAAGCGCCGCCTGCCGCGAACCTCGCCCACAAGACGAACGCCGCCTATGCCGCGAAGCCTCGTCCAAGTGGCGAACCTCGCCTACAACGTGGGGTCCCCTCAAGAAGTGACGAGCCTCGTCAAAGTGGCGAACCTCGCCTACAACGTGGGGTCCCCTCAAGAAGTGACGAGCCTCGTCAAAGTGGCGAACCTCGCCTTCAACGCGAGGTCCCCTTTAAAAGAGACGAGCCTCGTCTGCTTAGCGAACCTCGCCAGCAACGTGACGAACGTCGCCCCAGCTGCGAACCTCGTCCACAAGACGAACGTCGCCCGTGCTGCGAGCCTCGTCCAAATGGCGAACCTCGCCTACAACGCGAGGTCCCCTTTAAAAGAGACGAGCCTCGCTCGCTTAGCGAACCTCGCCAAAGAACGTGATTTAACGCCGCCTACCGCGAACCTCGCCCACAAGACGAACGCCGCCTGCGGCCGCGAGCCTCGCCCAAATGGCGAACCTGCGCCTACAGCGTGGGGTCCCCTCAAGAAGTGACGAGCTCGCCAGTGGCGAACCTCGCCACAACGCGAGGTCCCCTTTAAAAGAGACGAGCCTCGCTCGCTTAGCGAACCTCGCCAGCAACGTGATGAACGTCGCTCTGTTGATGAACCTCGTCATGGCAGGTGTCAGAATGACGAACCTCGTCAACATGAGGTCCATGCCGAGCCGATGAACTTCGCCGGATGGCGAACCTCGCCATAAGCCGCCCGAGCCAAGGGAAGTGGCAACCTCGCCAGTTCGCCAAACTCGACTCTGGAAGCCCCTCTCCGCGAGGCTCATTTTTCGAATCAACCGGGGACACCCACTTCGATCTCGTGATTATCTCTCACGCAAGCGATGCCAATCAAATGCGCCTCATTGCCGCCGGAGAAGCTCATCTCGCGATGCGCCCAATGTTCATCAACGATCGCCTTCGGTTTTCGAGCGGTTATCTGACCCGTCAACTAGACGAAGGCGGTTCCACCGTAAAAGGCAAGCGGCCCGCGAAGGTCATGGAGTGACCATTAACATGGTTGGGAGGAGCGGAGCAAGACCCGATAAGCGATCACGAATCGTCGACCGAGTACTCCCGGGTTTACGAGGTGCATTAATCAACGATCAAAGCCTATCGAGCACCCGCCGCACTGTATGCAATCCCGCTTGATTATAGCCGGTTGGTGGGGTCCTTCGAAGAATTGGAGAACTCGCCATCGCTACATCTCAACCTTCAATATCGATTTCACCGACGCTGTCCTCATGGCGAGCGAGAAGAAGAGATGACACGAAGAATCGAAGAGCAACAAGCTACTATTCTTGCTCAACAAGAATCTATCAGGCGCTTAGAGATGATGATGGAGAAGGTTGTGGGCAAGAAGAAGATGGACGAAGGAGGATCCGGATCGAAGCAAGAAGGCTACGACGGGGATCATGATGTTCACTCAATGTCATCGGAAGCAGAGTCAAATCCGCATACAAAAGGGCAAGATCATATGTTGCGGATTTCCAAAGGCACCGGATGCTCTCAAACCCAAGGGCAATCTAAGAATTTGGGGTGGCAAGGCCATACCCTATAGAATGGGATGATGTCCCATATCCTCCAAAATTCAAGCCACTTAATTTAGTGCAGTTCGACGGAAAAAGCTCTCCGTCGCAACACATCTATTACTTCCAAGCGCAAACCGGGCATATAACGGTAACGATCCTACATGACCGGTTATTCATTAGCACTCTTAAAGAATTAAGCCGAATGGTTTGAAGGTTAGAGCTGGTTCTATCGGCTCTTGGAAAGATGTGCGAGGCTTTTTATGGCCCGATTCTTCGACGATGACACTGAGGTGTCTATGGCCACTTTGCTGGTCGAAAAACAAAAGAAGACGGAGTCTGTCAGCACTTTTGTCAAGCGATTCCGGAATCTGTCTTTGCACTCCCGGGACCAAGCCTCAGGCGACATTCATCGGGATGTCGCGAGCCAACCTCTCGATCAACATACTTTCAAAGATGGGTGCGGTTGAAGCACACTCTTGGAGAGAATTGAGGCGAGCAAGTTGAGAACATGCTTATGAGGATCGGGCCGAGGAACCCGGGATTCTCGTCATAAGAAGGGGGGTAATCAGAACAATTTTATTCCCCAAAAGCAGTCGAAGGGGAAAGAGACTTTAGCCGTGGAGGCCCAACCTACTTCGAGACCCTTCAAGCAGAAATCGAATGTTTTTGATACCGCCCCCGTGAGGAAGTATGACTTTAAGGATGACCAGTCATACCAATCCTTAAAACTTTACTCAAAATGAACAAGATCAGCTTAGGAAATGAGGAAGCCGGAGGAAGCTTCAAGGACGGATGATCCAAAATACTGCATGTACCATCGAATGGTACACCATCCGACGGGGTCATGCTACATCTTGAAAGACAAGATCCAAGTCTTGTTAGAAGCAGGTGTTATGACTCTGCGGGAGGATCAGAAGAAGGTGTCTGCAAACATGGTCGCTCTCCAATTTGGCGACTTCGCGGAGCTCCAAGTGCAAGATGGGGTAAAGCCGATCCCTCAAGCAGAGGCCAAAGTTGTGAACTTTGATCTCCAGCAGCGGGAGGCACAAGGTATGGTCCCTTACACTACGCCCAAGGGCGAAATTATGTGGGTCCACCCCGACTTGTTATCAGATGAACAATGGACCTCTTCAAAGCCTAAAGGGAGGACTTGTAATGCCACCTCCGCTGCGCCGGAAAAGGAGCAAATCATCCCGGCCGCACAGCCTGTACCAGCGTTTGCTACCCGAGGTGGGAAAGAGTTCTCAAGGGAGTATCCCGAGGCAGTACCCGATGTACCATCAAGGGTGCCGGTCATTGAGCCCAAAACAAGGGAAATCCGCTACAACAGAGCGCTTAGGAAGGACACGCCTGAGACCTCGAAGGCCCCTTTCCAGTTTGATGTTTTAGCTCAACTCTCCAACATCCCGGCGAGGATCACGTTATTCGAGCTCTTGCGCCTCTCTCAATCTACCAGAGAAGCTTTGCGAGAAGCGTTGGCGGATAACGAAGCGTTCCTCGCTCATTTCCCAGAAAGCTCAACAGAAGTTTGCGCCCAATGTCACCAGGTCTTCAAGGGGCCAATACCTTGCATCACCTTCTCCTCGGAGGACATGCAAGTGAAGAACCCGAAGCATGATAGGCCATTATACTTTACCGGTTACATTGGCTCTGTCCGAATCAACCGAGCTCAAGTTGATCCAGGATCCGCATTGAGTATCATCCCATTGAGAATTATACAACATCTTGGGATACCGCTGCATCGTTTGGCGACAACCGGGACTACCATCTACGGCTTCAATGCCGCCAATTCTCGTCCCTTGGGCAAAATCAAACTCAGATGCCAGATAGGAGACTTGAAGACAGATGTCACTTGCTATGTCATCGACGCGGACACATCTTACAATTTGCTCTTGGGTCGACCCTGGATCCACGAAAACTTGATCGTCCCATCTACGTTGCATCAATGCATGAAGTACGTAGACGAAGAAGGAGTGGTTAAAACATTGGTCGCGGAAAGGCAACCGTTCAAGGGGGTGGAGAATTATTTCACTGATTCTGTCCACTACCTTGGGGAAGGCCAAACCGGTGAACCACAGATCGAGGACTATGACAGCGGGAATGAAGCTGACATAGAGTCCAACAAGGAGTTGTTTTCAATGATGTAAAACCCTTTGTAATCGATCCAATGATCCCGATGACGATATCGCCATTTTCAATGAAGATTATGATTTAGCTTACGCGACCGTGTTGAAAGTCATACCGACTTAATGTCGAAGTGCATACGGTTGTATCTTTGAACTGCATTACGCGTGCCAATTCGGTCGTCGTTCATGATGACCCAAAGGCATAATGACTCTTCATAGCGGTTTTGTGGTACCGGCCGGGGATAGTGATCGAAGACATTATCCTTGGCAAGGTCGATCGGCCGTTGCAAAGCAAGCTCGGCAGCCAAAGCGGAGGAAGAACCCCAATTCTCATATTTCTCGCCAACGGCACGAAATTTGATGAAGAAGATGGGGTATGACTTCCTTTGCAAAGAAGGACTAAACTTCGGGAAGGGCATCAGGGCACCGATCAGATCCGCCTATGTCCCTGAAGGCCAGCCTGATAATTACTATCATAAAACTCGTAAAGGGTTGGGGTATGAATCACCATCGTACTCATGGCATGTCGAGACCGAGCCATTCGAGCACTCATCGTGCAGAGCAGTTTCACAGGATTAGAAGTCGATGCAGGACATGAATTTCGATCCACGATGGCCAATATGGCTGCGGCGATCAACTTGAGATTCAAGAGGACGATCACCGTCATTATTCAAGATCCGCTAAGTCAACATTTCGGGATGCGATGGGAACATCGTTTTGAATAACGAACCGCCCACCGATGACAAAATAGTCCGAGTTGATATGGGGATGAAGCTAATCCAAGCCCATATTCATAGCGATAGTTTGACAAATGAAGAAAAGAAAGCCTTATCGCCTTAGTGCGGGAATATATCGATGTCTTCGCTTGGAGTTATGAAGATATGCCCGCTTAGACCCTCAAGTGGCTATGCATTGCCTTAATATCGAACCGGGCACTAAGCTCGTTAAACAACAAAGAACGACGATTTGCCCCTCGGTCATGAAGGCCATTGAGAAAGAAATCGAGAAGGCGATCAAAGCGAGTTTCATTCGAGGTTCAACACTCGACCGGGTAGCCAATATAGTACTGTTTTGAAGAAAAGCGGACAGATCCGGCCGTCGTCGACTATCGAGACTTAAATTCAAAGATGTCCGAAAGATGATTTTCCTTTACCAATCACGGATATTATCGCCGATAACACGTGTGGGTTTGAAAGGATGTCTTTATGGATGGCTTTTCGGTACAATCAAATCAAAATGCACCCGATGATGAAAAGCACCTTGCTTTCGAACACCGTCGGGGAATATCTTGTTATCTGATTATGCCTTTCGGCTTGAAAACGCAGGGCAACATACCGGCGTGCCATGACCACTATCTTCCAAAACATTTACGAAGACAAGAGAATGCTACGTGAAGCGATTTAGTGGTCAAGAGTCGTCACAAAAGTGATCATTTACGACTTGAGGGCGGCATTTGAGATAATCACGGGCACATCGGTGAAGATGAACCCAACTAAGTCTTTCACAGGGATGTCTAGTGGCAAATTCCTAGGGTTCGTGGTCACGTGGACGGTATCGCCTCGACCCGGATAAAGTCAAAGCTATCCAAGAACTTCCACCTCCTAGAAGCCTCAGAGAGCTTCGTGGTCTCCAAGGGCGTTTGGCTTACATTCGCAGATTCATTTCCAATTTATCGGGAAAATGTCAACCATTCTCGAAGCTCATGAAGAAAGGTGTATCGTTCATTTGGGACGAAGATTGCCGGAAGGCATTCGAAGAGATCAAAACATATCTTTCTAATCCCCCTGTGTTAGTTGCACCTAAATCAGGAAAGCCCTTTCTGATTTACATCCGCTCTGAGTATCGTTAGCGAGTCTCTTAGCGGGGCGATGACAATGGCCACGAACAGGCGATCTATTACCTCAGTAGGACACTGGCGGGGGCCGAGTATCGATACCCTCCCATTCAGAAGGAATGTTTGGCTTTGGTCTTCGCCATCCAAAAGATGCGACACTATCTAGTGGGACAGACCATACACGTCATCTCCAAAATTGACCCTATCCGGGTATTCATGACCCAGCCTGGCACGTTGAATGGTCGAATGGCTAGATGGGCATTGTTATTATCTCAGTACGACATTCACTTCAAACCTCAGAAGGCGATGAAGGGTCAAGCTGTGTGTGATCTTATGGCTAACCATCCATTGAAAGGGAGAGTCGAATTGTATCAAGACATGCACGATGAACCTTATGAAGCTAATCGGTCTCTAAGGAGCAGGTGTGGCGATTGTTCTTTGCCAGACCTCGAGAGCAACCCACGGCGGCCCGTTGTAGCGGAGTGGGGTAGTATTGATATCTCCACAAAACCACGTGGTACCACGGTATTATGGATTATCGAACCATGCACCAATAGCGTAGCGAGAATATAATGCATTGTTGATTGGTCGACATAGCCAAACATCTAGGCGTGAAGCACCTTGAAGCATTTGGGGATTCCCGGCTAGTCGTAAAACAACTAAGAGGAGAATACGAAGTCGAACCGAGGACCTTATCCTCATCATGCGGCGACCATAACTTTAGTGACTCCTTTGAAAGCTTTTACATTGATCATGTGCCCGTTTGCGGAACACTTATCTTGAATCGTTGGCGTCTCTTGCGGCTCGCTAGCCGCACGAGAATGCTACTCGGCAAGTTATTGTGTCTAGTCGGCAACTATTTTGGCCAAAATATGCATTCTGAGTCCAAGCGATCGAGGGCGAACCTAAGTCACTTGAAGCGAGGCTGGCGGTTTCGATCATCGACTATGTCTTGCATGGGATATTGCGAAGACATAAAAGAAAGTCGATTCGTCGGCGAGCATCAAGATTTTACTATGATTCCCAATTCTGGACTTTATACGAAGGTCATATGATGGGTTACTACTCCGATGTTTGTCAACTAAGGAAGCGAGCAAGTCTTGAAAGAAGCTCATGGCGGTGTTTGTGGAGCACACCAACACGGGCCCAAGTTATGGGACGGTGCGTGAACTTCGGTTATTATTGGCCGACAATGGTGAGGATCTTTGTGGCTTCGCTAAGCGATGCCATGCGTGCCAAGTACATGCTAATTACCTTCACCAACCTCCGGAACACTTGCATCCTACCGCCCGTCACGGCCATTTGAAGCGTGGGGAATGGACATCGTCGGTCCAATTTCTCCACCTTCTTCAAAAGGACATCGCTTCATATTGGCGATAGCGAGTATTTCTCAAAGTGGGCTGAAGCCGTCCGTTGAGATTGGTCAAGACAAGCGATGTGATCAAATTTGTTAAACATCATGTCATATACGGTATGGAGTGCCGAGGCGATCGTCCACGATAATGGTCCGCAATTTGTCGATCATGCCTTCCGCGATTCTGCGATAAATTTCGGATCCGAATTTAGCATCAACGACTTACTACCTGCTGCGAATGGGCGGTGAAGCTTTTAATAAGGCGATCATCAAAATCCTTACTAAGATGGTCTCTTGAACAAAAGTTGGAGCGACAAGGCTGGGGCAAAGCACGTGGGCTTACCGTACAACGGTTCGCTGCCGGCAATTACCACCCCATATTCTACGGTTTATGGTTGTGAAGCCATTTTACCGATAGAGATTCAAATCCGTCGCTTGAATGGCGTTATCCACGGAATGACAACCGAGGAAAATCATCGCCGACGCCTTGAGGAACTTGAAATCTTTGGATGGCGATTACGGGCTCAACGACATATCGAGCTTTACGGACCAGTTTCTAAAGCATTTGACAAGAAAGTCCGGTGTCGTATTTTCAAGGAAGGCGACCTTGTTCTCATTGTCCGGCCAATGATTTTGAACTCCAAAAGAAGGGAAGTTCGAACCAAAATGGGAAGGGCCATTAAGTAGTGGAATCGGTTTACTCGAATGGAGCATACCGCTGACCAATCAAGAAGGCGGCGAATCATGATGCCTATTAATGGTAAGTTTAGAAAAGTACTACCCATAGTCTTCTTCGGACTCCCCTGAGTTGTCATGTTAACAATCACCTCGATAACTAATTTCCTCCAAATTCTCTCGCCAATCCTCATTAATAGGATGGCGGGACCTAAACTATCGTGTTAACAATCACCTCGATAGTTCCCTCAAGATTTCCTCCGTCAATCCTCTCAAGCGGGATGGCGGGACCACTCCGGAATCATTTCCTAAATGATTTTGTTAAGTAATCCTTGTTGTTATACTTTCCGTCAGCGAACAACTTGATTGCTTTTGATTGCGATCGTTATACTTTCATGTCAGCTGAGCGATTCGATCATTTCCAAATAGCGGCCTACCATGCGATGTGCCTCTATTTGACCATAGTCGTTATACTCCCATGTCGAGCGACTCGGCTACCTCCACGTAATCATTCCCTAGATGATTTTGTTCGTAATCCTTGTTGTTATACTTTCCGTCAGCGAACAACTTGATTGCTTTTGATTCGATCGTTATACTTTTATATCAGCGAGCGATTCGATCATTTCCGAATAGTGGCCTACCATGCGATGTGCCTCTATTTTAGCCATAGTCGTTATACTCCCATGTCCACTGAGCGACTCGGCTACCTCCGAGAATCATTCCCTAGATGATTTTGTTCGTAATCCTTGTTGTTATACTTTCCGTCAGCGAACAACTTGATTGCTTTTGATTCGCGATCGTTATACTTTTATATCAGCGAGCGATTCGATCATTTCGAATAGTGGCCTACCATGCGATGTGCCTCTATTTTAGCCATAGTCGTTATACTCCCATGTCCACTGAGCGACTTCGGCTACCCCACGAGTCATTTCCTAAATGACTTTGTTCGTAATCCTTGTTGTTATACTTTTAAGTCAGCGAACAACTTGATTGCTTTTGATTCGCGATCGTTATATTCCCATGTCGAGCGATTCGATCATTTCGAATAGTGGCCTACCATGCGATGTGCCTCTATTTCAATCATAGTCGTTATACTCCCATGTCATTGAGCGACTTAACTACTCGCATGATCATTCCTCTAAATGATTTTGTTAAGTAATCCTTGTTGTTATACCCTCCGTCCTTTGAACAACTTGATTGCTTTTTGATCGCGATCGTTATACTTTCATGTCAGCGAGCGATTCGATCATTTCCGCTGATGGCCTACGGGCTATTTGCCCTTATCTTCTAATCCAGCGCCTTGAGCGGCTAAGGATAGAGGGAAATTTTAGCACTAAGCCTAAAAGAAACTCCTCGCAAACTCACCATCTTGAGGGAAAAGTATGGCTAGCCGATTCAAGCGGTGTCGGTAAAGGCACATCAAATCCGTTGATAGGCGGGGTTTGCTAAAATCGGAAGGCGATCATTAGGCTGCGGTGAAGAATTCAAATTTACCGTGTTCGTTAGAAGGTTCCTCGCTCGATGCGCGGCGACCATCTTACAAGTCTTAAGTATCCAAAGTGTTCCGGACTCCATTCAACGCATTCAAGTCGAAAACTTTGGAGGGTTGTAGGCGGTAAAATTGCCTTAATCCTTACGGCAACTTCGGAATGGCGAGAAGGGCTTAGGGGTCCATCCGAGTGAAGTCGCCCGCCTAAAGGTTAAATTCACTGAATGCTTGACTTTACAAAATAGACAAAAGTGCTGATATCTCTTGAACCGGGAGGAACTGGGCAAAATGACCGAGCAATCGGCTCCGTCTCGTCGAGATGGTCGATTTCCATATATAACTTCGTCTAATTCCGGCGTATGGTTTGAAAGTTACGACTGTTCTTCGTAGCGGACAAGGCTTCGCCAAGCAGCGAGCTCGACATTGAGCGAGGCTCGCCAAGCGGCGAGCTCGACATTCGAGCGAGGCTCGCCAAGCGGCGAGCTCGACATTGAGCGAGGCTTCGCCAAGCAGCGAGGCTCGACATTGAGCGAGGCTCGCCAAGCGGCGAGCTCGACATTGAGACGAGGCTCGACATTCAGGCGAGGCTCGACATTTAACTGAGGTTCGCCTATAGCAGTGAACCTCGACATTCAACCGAGGTTCGCCTATAGCAGTGAACCTCGACATTCAACCGAGGTTCACCAACAGCAGCGAGCCTCGACATCCAACCGAGGTTCGCCTATAGCAGTGAACCCCGACACTCAGCCGAGGTTCGCCCGCAGCAGTGAACCTCGACGTTCAAACGAAGCTCGCCCGCGACATCATTGGTCCGACGAGGCTCGCCGTTCGCCGTTACTTCAGCGGCGCCGCGTTATTGTAGCGACGACAATCAGCGTAGCGGCCGCTCCGCTAGCTAAACACGAGGCCATTGTCGAGCGGGCTGGCGTTGGGTGGCTCGCACGATGGGAAAGGTCATTAACCCCCATATGAAAGTGACAATAGGGGTCAGCTACACCCCTCAAGCCCATATAAATAGTTGAAAGCCCAACAAAGAAAGGGCTGGCTGGCCTTTAGAGAGAACTCTTGGAAAATCAAACACTTGCACACAAGAGAGATCAAGCTCCTCCTCAGCAACCTCTAGATCATCCGCAGCTTTGGTCTGATCGTCAACGGGAAGCAATCTCGACGTGAGCATCGAGGGAAGCATCCTATCGCCACCAAGAACCCATACAAAAAAGGAGTCAAATCAACCTCCTCTTCCTCTGTAATCGAGAGAATTTGATTGTAACACATTCATTCAATCAATAAACATTTTTTCGACCCTACACATATCATCTCCTTATCATTGGAGGCCATCAGTATGTCATCTACATACAAGGTCATGATGAAAAAGTTATTCGAGGATCATTTTATATACACGCAGTGATCCTCTTCGACCATCGTGAACCCAAATTAAAGAATAACTCGATGAAATCTCAGATACTACTGCCTAGATGATTGTTTTAGCCCATATATGGATTTTTTGGGCTTGCAGACTCTATGCTCAAGACCTTTAGATACAATCCCCTTGGGCTGATCTATAAAGATTTCCTCGTCTAGTTCTTCATGGAGAAATTTAGTTTTTACATCCATCTAGACAAGTTCCAAATCCATGTGAGCGACCAACGCCAGAATCATGCGAATTGAGGCAAACCTCACCATAGGAGAGAAAGTTTCCTCATAGTCTATCCCCTCTCGCTAGGTGTATCCTTTCGCCACAAGTCGTGCTTTAAACCTATCAATAGAACTATCTGACTTTCGTTTGACTTTCAAAACCCACTTATTTCCGATAGCCTTGCGCCCAGCCGGAAGGTCCACCAAGTCCCAGACTTGGTTTGTCCTCATGGACTCCATCTCGTCTTTCATGGCGTCCATCCATTTCTTCGCATTGGGGCCAGAGAGAGCCTCATGTAAAGACTTCGGATTCGCAATATCATGTGGTACCACTATATATGCTTCCCCCTCAATCTCAAAATGATGATAAGGGATTGGTTGGCGATTGCTTCGTCTAAGTTCTTGAAATTCCTATGATGGTGGTACAGGATCAATTATGAGAATGCCACTCCCACTGTCCCAAGGAAGCATAGGACTTTGGTCCTCATGCTCAACTGGGCTACTTAGTGCACTTTCCTCCATCTCAAACAAGTCAAAGTATTGGCTCATCTGCCCCTTACGGGGAAAATTCTCCTCGAGGAATTTTGTATTGCGTGACTCAATCTCAGGAGTTATTCCAACTTCTTGTGCTCCAATGAACACGTAACCCTTTGGATATTTTGAATAGCAAATAAATATGCACTTTTCCCCCTTGGGGCCAACTTCCCATGTGGATGGGATGTGGTGTGCACATAAGCCGCCGAGCCCCATGGTCGCAAATTGCCCAAGTCGGGTTTTTTGCCGGTCCAAAGCTCAAAAGGTGTGGAATCAACAGCCTTAAAAGGCACATGATTTAGTACATAGGCTGTAGTCAACAACGCATCTCCCTAAAAGGATATGGGTAAATTTGCTTGCACCATCATGAACGTCGTCATGTCAAATAATGTTCTATTCCCTCTCTCCGCCACACCATTTTGTTGCGGAGTATAGGGAGTAGTCATTTGTCAAACAATCCCTTTCTTCTTACACAGTTCCTTGAATTGTTCAGATAGATATTCTCGACCACGATCAGTTCGTAACACTTTTACGCACTTGTCAAACCGATTCTCAACCTTATTCAAGTAACGATGGAAGCAATTCAGTGCTTCAGACTTGTGAGAGATCAGATAGACATGACCATATCGTGAATAATTATCTATAAAGGTAATGAAGTAAGGGGCTCCAGTCCGAGCCTTCACACTTAGTGGTCCGCAAATATCAGAGTGGATCAGTTGCAACGGTGCAGATGCACTCTATTCCAAATGGTTTTCTTGTAGCTTTGCCTGTAAGGCAAGACTCACAAGTGGGTAAGACGACCTTAGCGAGTGAACCAAGAAGTCCGCCTCGAGCTACACGGGCCATCCGTTCATGCCCTATGTGTCCCAATCTAGCATGACATCTCATAGAATCATTCAGAGAACTAGAGTTCACAAAATAGGTATAAGGTTTGTTGGCAATTGCAGCAAAATTGTCCACATCAATAAAGTATAAACCATTTGAAGTTTGCCCAACAATATGGCAATCATGTCCCGTAACAAAAATATTATTTTTATTAAAATGAATGTTGTCACCAAAATGAAATAGCTTAGACACTGAAAGGAGATTTCGCCTAATCTTTAGGACATGCAAGACTTTAGGAAGGAGCCAAGTGCTTCCACCTCCCAGATCCAGCTGAAATTTGTGGATATCGGCAACTTCCATGCTCGAATCATTTCCCATGAAAATTCATTTGTTTCCCGTTGAAAAACGAGGATACTCCACAAATCCAGTCTTGTCCCATGCTATATGATCTGTGGCCCCTGAGTCTACAACCCACAAATGAGGACATTCAGTAAGAGCCGAGAAGGACTGACTGTAAACTAGTGCATCATGTAAAGATAGAGTGAGTACTTTCTTCAGCATCGTACTTTTACGCACAAGGTTCAAAGCTATGATATGTCATTTTGGTCTTTTCCTTCTGCTTTTGAAAAGAGACATGTTCACTTGGCGCCTTAAGTTTTTTGTCTAGAGCGACCAAATGATCATAGATTATAGTTTTAGTATCCATGTCTTACAAACATATAAGACTAGCTTTTAGGTTGCTTTTTATATGAGCTAAAATAATTATTTTATTTTCACAAAAATATAAATTTCAATCTTTAAAAAATCATTGTGGTGAGACCAAAACTTCGCTATGCTTAGAACAAATCTCGCTTGACAAATCATCTAAGAAAAATTTCAATTTATTTTTTGCCAAAAATTTTAGGGTATATTAAGGAGCCATGGGGGTGTTTATTGTATGAGGATTGTTGATTTGGACTCGGACTTTTTATTAGATTTCAATTTGAGGTGTTATTCATTTTGGACTAGAATTTAAATTTAAATTTAAGGTATTATTGGTTTAGGACTAGGATTCGGATTTGAATTTAATGTGTTATTGGTTTAGGACTAGGATTTGGATTTGAATTTAACGTGTTATTGGTTTAGGATTAGGATTTGGATTTGAATTTAGCGTGTTATTGGTTTAGGACTAGGATTTGGATTTGAATTTAAGATGTTATTGGTTGTCTAGGATTGTTATTAGGACTAGAATTTCAAAATCTACACTTCATTCCAACTCTATAGTTTTTAATAAGAAATTTTTAGAGAAAGTCCAAGTTATTATATATTAACATTGAATGTATTTATTTTAAATATTTTTTATCAAGTTCTATAAATTTATTTAATTCATTTAAAATGAAATATATTTAATACTATTTAATCACTTAATATATTTAATATTTAATATTAACTTAGATATGTTCATTATTTAACATTTCTTAAATATATAAATATTTTAAATATTTAATACTATATTACATACATTTCATTTGAACTATTTAAATGGATTACGGGATGTACTCAGTTTTGTTGTTGTCATCCGTTAATCAAAATGAAGATGGTTTTTTAAATTAATGTTTATTTTTTTTGTTAATGATTATTATTCAACATAATAATTTAATTTGAAACTCCTAATGTAAATAATCTACGAATCTAAAATTTAGTCTGAGAATTCAACCATCAGTCTATAAATCCAAAATAAAAGTTCAAGAATTCTACTCACAAAAATTAAAATCCAATCCAAGAGTCTGGGGCTCTAACCATAAAATCCGAGTCCAAGTCCTAATCTAAGAATGTCAGATTCGTGGACAATTGTCCGAGTCCAAATCAACAATCTGGAACGAATAACACTACCTTAGAGCTTCCACTAATTATCATCTCCCTTATTTATGTCCATCTATCTAAAGTGCCATGTCATGCGCTATCCTAGATCTGATCCTATGCAATAATGTCCTTTTTAAAATTTTATATTCATTCTTCATGACCCCATTAGTTAAAAAAGCGTAAATTGGGAATTTCTGTGTATGAGCGGGATTCAAGCGCCTTTACTCTCCTCTCTGTCACTGCGAACTCAATCACATATAGCACATCCTTCCCTTTCACGCTCCAACCAACACCACTTTAGGTATTGTACGTCGGCACGACTAAAGGCGTCGGATTGATTTTTACGATAATTCATTATATATCTAAATGAAACTATCGCCTAAGTTGCCAATAGAAATAACACAAATGAAAAACCTCCCCAATGCTACTATCGTTGTGTTCAAGTCCATTGCATTAACTTAGTGTAAGTAAATCTAGAGAATCAAGTCCTCGCACAGTTGGTGGAACTCCCCGAGTTTTAACAACGTGCATAAGACCTTAACTCTCTTAGACCGAACCATTATAGTTGACCCAATATGGCCTAGCACAATCTACGGAGCTCCCGAGGCTGCCGTGATATTCTAAAGACCCATAAAAATCTTCTATTTTTTATTTAATTAAGATCTAAAGTCAGTAATTTCACTACGATTGATCCCAAACCTAATTTGGTCTCCAAACCTATCCAAAAAGCTATAAAATAAAAACCAAAGATTTAATTTAATCTTTTTAAGATTTTTCCCAATTTTTCAAGATAGTATCAGATTTTTTGAATTTTACCTTGTTAACCCTTTTTTAGAAAAGATTTGCATATATCGGATTACAGTTTTAGGGTTTTATCAGTTATGATCAAAACAAAGAGTCAATCAATGAATTATAGATCTTAAAGATTTCCATATATAAAAGATATATTCATAAAAAGAAATTACATGGACATATATGCAGAATTGAAACAAATATAGGAATATATATACATATATCAGGTACAATCTGCATGTCATGGGTTGTACTATTTTTCTATACCAATTTGTTATTTCATAATATTACAGGGTTGCTTCTACAAAACAGATTAGTAAAACTATTTTCTAGTGTAAACAATAAAAATAGAAAAACAGGGGATTTTCTGAAGAAACACAACCCAAATTAAAAGTTGCACAGGTCCACATATGCACAGTACTCAATGAATACATATTCAAGTTGCACAGGTCCTCAAACTAAAAACACAACACTTATTTTAAAACACCTTTTAGGTGTTTTAAGTTTGTGTTTTGGTTTTGAGTTCGAGGAGGTGTTAATATAATATCTAACATCATATATTAAATATAATTAATATATAGTTATTATCGACATGCTTATTATATTATATTATACTATATTATAGTTCATCTAATATATTAGTAATATTTATTAAATAATATAAAATATATTAATAATTAAACTATCTTATATAATAATATAATAACATATAAAATACGAATATTTAATATCTTGTATTATATAATAATATATTTAAATTAATATAATAATAAACAATAATAAAATATAATTAATTAATAAAAAATAATAAAAGTTTATTGATAACAAAATATAATATAATAATTATATAATAATATATTATACAATATTATAATCACGATAGTATTATTAATTTTTAATAAATAATATGTAATTAATTAATAAGTATAAAATGTTATATAATAGTAACATATTTAATAATACAACAGCAATAGAAATAATAATATGATAATAATATATTATATAGCATATATTATATAGTAAATGTAATATAATATAAAATTAATATATTACATAATAATTAATATAAAATATTAATATAATATATTATAAATAATAAAATTAATATATTATATAATAAATAATAAAATATTATAATGTAAAATAATTTATTAATACTAAAATAATTTATTGCTGACAAATGTTAATGTAATAATAATATTAATAATATAATAATATTTATTTATATAATAAATTATTAATATACTATTAAGGTAATTATTAATAAACTCTAACATATTAGAAACTATAATATATTATATAATATTGAAATATTTAAAAATATTAAATTATTAATAATATAACGTCTCCCTTCTTGCCATCGATAATGTGAGTCACCATCCTTCTCACACCATTGTTTTGCCACAAGGTATGCTCTATGAACTGAGTAATGTCCAGAGTTGGTTAAGCCCCAACAAGGAGTATCTTTAGTCGTGTGATTAAGCAAATGAATGCTCAAAATTGCTCTGACTTCTTGATGAAAATATCATAAATAATATCTGTATCCCACTCCTTTACACCCTCCTTCATTAACGACCCTACTCGCACATTTTCATATCTAGTTGGTAATTTTACGGAAGTCCTGCTTCATTTACCAAAGGAATTAACCAATCACCCCAAACCTACATCGTCGCACCATCACCAATCAGCCAATGAAGCCCGTTAGCTATTACAGAATGAGCTTCCCAAATGCCCTTCCATGTAGCAGAACCATTCTGTTTCCACTTTGCATCTAAAAAACTTGTGTTAGGAAAATATTTGGCTTTAAGAACTTCATAGGCTAGAGAATCTGTATTATGTAAAAGCCTCCACCCTTTCTTGTTGATCATTGCCAAATTAAATGTCACGAAATAATGAAATCCGAGACCCCTAAATTTTTTTGAATTGCTTAAATAACTCTAGTTGATCCAATGCAATTTTTGTTCCTCCCCTCTTTGTCCCCACCACCCCTCTTTGTCCCCACTAGAACCGAGCAATAATTGAATATATTTTATGGAGGAGACTTTTATGCCTTTGTTATCTTGTGCAACCGCAACTCTCATGGTGTGGTTATGATTCTAGAGGGTTTTACACTTCATAATATATCTTGATAACTTATCATTTTCTATTTATCAGACACCTCCAATTTGGCAGATCTCCACTCCTAGAATCTATGGCCTTGTAATTAGCGGGTCATCAGTCTCCATGATTTGCTTTGTCCTCAATAAAGCTCGGTTGCCTTTTGGTTACTCATGGGTCTTTTAATTAGCACCGAGATACAATTAGAGTGTCACATTTAGTCTCGCATCAGAACAACGAAATATTACTCATTGCATGGAACAAACTAGAGCAATGATGACTTTGACAGAGCATTTAAGGCTAGAGCAGTCAGCTGTCGACGGGAGGTTCGAGGGCACACCTCCTCTCGAGTCGGCTCTGTGAGCGGGACGACAAGTACCGCCTTTTTAGTCAACTACGCAAGTTGTCGGCCTATTGGGTCAGCCGCAGGGGCCATGCGAGTCGCTCGACTCTGAATATGTTTGATCAGGCGCAAGACAGGACACGTTGCGACTGCACGTGCCAAAAAGTGGGCCACGTTGCGAAAATGACTTATCGTCGATCAGGCTGCAAGCTCTTTTTGCAGTTATAGTCGCAAAAATTAAGGCTGCAGTTGTATTGAATTTCTAAGGCGTGAAACACTTTCCTTAAAGAATTATTTGCCCCACGCGGATTAGAAGTGTATGCTTTGACCCATTTATCAAAGCACAATAATCATTAAATATTTTTAAACATCTAAAAGAATGCTCAAATATTCTTGTTTTTACAAACAAATAATAACAGTTTACATGTAAGTATCTATTGCACTTCATTATATTTTTGCTTTGAAAATGCTTACATTGTTTATGTATATTTTTCTTCATGAAGATAGATAAAACAGGATTTCTATCTTCTAACAAAGAAGAGTATAATGATGGTATACTAAAGATTCTAAAGATGCAAAGACAGAGAGGCTTTGTATTGCTGCTTGCCTCAAGGAAAGTGTGCGCAGAGCTTTCCAGATAGAAAAATTTAAGAGGATTTTAGAGCTCCAATTTCACCTGATAATTGCTAACCGAAAATATTCAAGATGAAGTAAAGAAAACTCTGATGAGGACTGACGGCTACTATACAAGACTTATAGTCAGGATACATTTCCCTTGGGAGCAAAATGGCATGTTATAGTACGTGACGTTACACATTGTATCTTATAATTGAAAGGTTGTCATGTCTGCTTAATTCATGACAATTTTCATTAAGGCGAAGATTGCGCTAATTAAGGGTGGTGATGCAAGTCAAAAGGTTTAGTCAGGTGCTCTTGTGGTGGTTGGCATAAAAGAGTCATGAGAAAGTGACCCATGGTTACACTAATTAATGCGATATTATGAATCTTGGTTATGGACATTTAATCTTGTATTTAATTTCTCTCCCTCTTTTTTATTCTTTTTTTTTTTTTTTTGGTGATCGATAATGGTGGGAAAACAGTGTAGTTTATGAAAAGAGAGAAATTCAAGGCCTTCATCTAAGTCATCAGCGTATATATATTGATTCTCTTGAAGACCTTACATCAAGAGGCATGAGCAAGTAGTAATCTCGTTACCACTAGAGATCCGCAGTATATGCTGGTTAGGGTCTAAGGTTATGCTTTTGATGCTGCCTGAGAGCATCAAGGCTCGAACTCGGGTCATATGTTAACATGAGCTCCTCTGATCGAGGTTCCTCTTGTCACAAAATATAATAAATAAATAAATAAATAAATGGGGATATTGCATTGGTATAGAGGTTAGCTTTCTCCACAAGAGGTTTTCTCATCAACAATGACAGGTTATATGGCAAGAATTTGAATGATTCTGCTAGCTTTATTAATCGGCACAAGGGCTTCATTTGTCTTTTCCTATTGTCTCGACTCAACAAATTGTATAATATAAATCCGTATTAGTACCGCCTAAATATTAAAATCAAGACAATACCTTACATTGTTACAAGATTTATAAGGCTAAAACATTACGTTAGCAATTTAACTTACTACATAGCATTGATTACATTTGACAAAGCCTCAAACTGTAGTCTTCTGCAGAAATGTACTGCAATATGGTCTTTGTTTTGGCTCAATGTTGTTGTTTCATCCATCAACAAATAAATGGTGGATGAATTAACTTTTTATACGGACCGATAGAGTATCAATATTCGCAAATTGAACTATAAGCAGTTTTCCAAATAGCTAAGAGTGTTGCATCAAATTTGACTAGAAAAATCAAGAAAGAAACAAAGCTAATCCTTTATTTGTTTGAAGGTGCTAGTGTAAGCTCATACATCAAATTGAATTAATCATAAGATGGTAACGTACTTCAAATATATTCTAAATCAACAAAAGCATTCTGCTTCTGCTTTTGGTAACAAAGAACACAAAGGATTTCTGCAAATTCAACTCACAGTAAGCGTCAACCTTATTCTAATTTCTCCTAATAAGAAAACCCCAGCTGATAAGAGGTAAAGACCCCCAAAAACTAAGCCAAGTATCCTAGATGCTTATGGGAGCATTGCAGAGAGACAACTCACTGATTATGTAACATAACAAATAGGATCAAGGCAGCTCCAAATAGACAGCTCGCCATCAGTGATTGAGCCTGAACCTGAATCCGAAGAAGATGATGATTCTGAAGAAAGTGTTGGGTTTTGTTGGCTTTGGACAGTATCGCTTTCCTCTTTCACTTTTCCCTCTTGCTGATTCTTACATGCATTGCTGAGATAACTGAGATTGTCAGCAAAACTCCCTCTGCCTCCTCTTGCAGTCTCATTAACCTTCATCTTCAAGCACTCTGAAATGCCATTGAGAGCATAAAGTGATGCAGATATCTTCCTCTCATACTTCATCCTCTTCATCGCTGCTCTGATCATCGATGGCTCATCCCCAGTACAGTCCTCTTCCTCCTCTATCGCCTCTTCGATTGCCTCTGGAATCTCAAAAGGTGAATAAAAACAGAACGAAGAATCATCCATGCCATCAAACTGGAAGTCGATCTCACTTAAGTCAACACCTCCCTCTTCTCCTCCTCCTGAACATTCACCAACCTGTCCAACTTCACCCGAGTGATCTCTGTATTCATTACATACATTCTGAACGCTCTCATATATGACATCTTGACCATCACTTGTATCAAAATTTGGATCATTCAAGAAGTCAGTAAAGTGGATATCACCACTCTCCTCTCCCTCTTCTTCTTCACCTATATAAGGCTGCTGCTGATGCTGATGTTGTTGCTGTTGGCATAGCAAGTCTTGTGTTGGTGCTGATTGGTGTAGTCCATGTTCTTGTAGTCCATGTTCTTGCTCATTTTCAGGTGAGGCAAGGCCATTCCTTGCCTTGAGCCTTAAGAGCAAAAGGTTAGTGATCTTTGAAGGGAGAACAGAAGTTGCAGAGGGCTGCGATGGAGAGCAAGGCCAGAAGTTTGTTCGAGTGTTGGCGCCACGAAGAAGACAAGCGGCCTCATCGTAGGCTCGAGCAGCGTCTTCAGCAGTGTCGAACGTGCCAAGCCACACTCTTATCTTCTGAATCGTGTCCTTGATCTCTGCCACCCAGCGACCTGATGGCCTCTGACGAACCCCCACAAATCGCTTTCTGGCACGTCGAATGCCACCAAACGCAGCTACTCCCTCATCCCTTACAGGCCCAACTGAGCTTGCACCTGAGCTCATACCAGAATCTTCTGGCTCGGTGTTCTTCCTCTTTCTCGCCATCTCCTGTTGTGATTGTGTTTTCTGGTGGAAAGAGTACGGACTAGTTTGTAGCATATATAAAGAGGGAAAGGGAGATGGAGACAGGTTAGAGAGAGAGAGAGAATAAAATATAAGAGATGGGGTCTTTTGTAGGTTGATTCATCTCCTTGTTCTTCTTAGATTTCGGCTTCTGAATACAACATATGGAGGTTTGTCATAACTCATAAGAGCGGAGAGGGGATATTATAAAGTTGCATACTGCTCTATTCAGTTTGTTTCTATTTGTAAAATATTATATATGTTCAAATTGTAATTTGAAAGGGATAGGTTTGAACCCGTCTTTTCTCCATTTGTTTACGGAACTTTTTTAATGCTCTAATTAAGCTTCCGTTGTTTACTATGTCAATGTATGTGTGATGCTTGCTTTAATATTTAACATGGAAAGAAACATGATCTTGATGTCAGCATGGACTACATCCACATATCGACATGAACGAGAAAGGAGGGGAACAAACAAGGGGAAAGAGAGATGGAGATATTCACAAAGCAGATTTTATTTAATCTCATATCATAAGTCAAAATACATGACATGCTAGTATGTAACTTTGAGGAATCATTAAATCTTCAGGTTTCTAATTGAGATCTCCAAGTATTTTGTTCTACTTGTACCATAGTCAGTTGTTAGCAAGAAACCTCGAACCATGTCACTGTTAACCAATGACCACTTGACTAGTTTCATTTAAGCTTTGTTGGACATGAACCCACTGTCGCGAGTCCAGCTGAACCCAAACCAATCAAGTCCTGACAGAGGCCGGGCACGTTGGACTGTGCCCAGACCGAGTAAGGAAGCCACTGAATCAATCCTTGAGCTGAACTGAACCCTAGTTCATGGATGAGATTTGCTTCCTAACATGTCTTGGAGAAGAATTATCAAACAGGTTATAAACAAACCCCGTTGAGATTCTTCAGTAATATACAGACACACAATAAAGGTTTCTGACTTCTGTCATCAGTTATCTCCTACTTCACAGCTTCAAGGTTTCTATTTTGTGGAATGATTAGCAAGGAGAATGCTTACATAGCTTTTTCCATTGCCAAGTCTAAAGAAAAGCACATCATTAGAGTTTCAAACAATTTACTAGACGTAAGATTTCAAGATCCTAGAAAATTATGCATCGAGTAATTGTGTTTTGCACCCAAATCACTCCATGACCAATATGGAAGTCCACAACCATAACAGTGTATTATCAACTAGATGTGCATGCGTGCGTTTCATTTTAGCATTCATGATGCATTTGTCATGTGGGAGGCACCATTGCTGGGCATGATGAGCCAATGTTAGATCAAGATCTGATACAATGACAACTGATTTTGGTATTTGACAGAGTTATTTCACTGCATACATATTCGAAGAATGTGTTTTTGGCAACCATAGTTAGTGTAGGCCAATAGATCCTATTCGAGTTAGACAACATATAAGTATATGATCCTTGTAATGTTGTATTTTAGTGACTTTCAATGGTGTGACAGAATTTAAAATACATTATTACTTTAACTCACTAAAACTAATTATGTTTCAATCATAAAGGAGGATATTGGCAAAATAAAGTTGGTTTTAGCTGATACAATAGTAACGGGAGGAAATCACGGACGCATCTATAGTAGAGAATTGCATCTAAAGCTTCACTTTTGCTTTGACAAACTGTGGATCTTACCAGACGCTCAGACAGCAATATAGTAGTATATGACCTTCACAGTAATTGGGGACGGATAAGTTGAACATCACGCCTCATTACGACTGCGAATGAGAATATGTCGAACCTGAACCTGTTTTTGTGGAGATCCCAAGGCCAATTGAACCCAACTCATCCCATTCAAATAAAGTTTTTATTAGAACTGTGTGGATTGCATTACGTCCACTGAACTCTATTCGGATATTTGACTGTGAACTAGACCTCGTACAAAAAGGAGTAGAAATATTTGCTCAAAAGAAACCTTAGGAGTTTTTTAAGGCATCCAGTGGATGAGATCCGCTCCCTATTATGACTGGATAATGCTCATAGGTTATATATAATATCCTTGAGATTCACCAGCAATAAAGAAGATACACAACAATAAAGTAGAAAAATATTTCTCCAGTCCTCGGTTAGCTCTTACCTACTTTTTGAATGTTTCTATTTGTGTGGTGATTGGTGAGGAGAACATTTACATAGTTTCTTCTAATGTCAATCCCAAAGAGAAATTCTTCATCATCGAACCTTAAGCAATGAGAGGTAAGATCTCAATATCAAATAAATTTATGCATCACCTCTTTTCTTAAGATATGATTGCAAACCAGAGAATTTTTACCTTCTTTAAGTCGGATTTAAAAAACTTATGGCTGTTTAATTCATCATCCTTTTTCTGCAGACTGTATTTTTTCAGAACATTCAACTGTTAGGCCACTAAACTTAGCGTCATGCCCTACAAACGACAGATTATACCCCGAATATGTTTGATTGTGATTAATTCTTTTGGGCTGGTTAAAGGAAGGTTCAGGAAGAGGATTCCAACAATGCGATACGTCTTGAGTGCTATGTCCTGAGCTAATAATATCGATGACTTCAAGTTTCATTTCTTCTATACCCTATGGATAGGGCCCATTGATTGATCAATATCTTGCAGCCATTTGGCGCCAGACAAGATAATAGGTTCAGAGATTAAGCCACTAGATAATTCTTGGCACTTGGCACGACCCTTTCCTAATCACATTAGACAACCCGAGTTAACTGAAATGGAAAACCTAACTCAAGTTGATGGCAAATTTCCAAATTGAATAGCCTGTCCATCTCACAAGCGATTATGTCCTCGAACTGTATGTATTTTTTCACTCCTTTAGGAGTCTAAGAGATCGACCAATAAAAACAAACAGAAATAAATGATCATTTGTGCTGAAAGTTCAATATATGAGCAACTGTGAGAATTACTTTACGTTGCAGAGGTTTATACTCTAACAAGAATAAGGTAAAGGTTTCAAGAACCAGTAAATACACAACCGCGCGCGCATGCACACACACACAAACACGAGAAAAAGGTTTTCAACTGTTTTTCAAGGACTAACAGAAGGATAACCACAAAATTATCTAGTAAGAAAAAATTGCCACGCAGACAAAGCAATGGAAAATTAATACTCGGTGCTTGAAAGGACATTCTAAGAATCTGACATAATGTTGGCGGGCTTTCCAACATGAAGAACAAACACACCATACTTTTCTAGAAAAAAAACTGCTCATCAGTAGTTTAGATTTGTATTGGAGCTGATAGGTGGATGATAAGAATTACCTTGAATCTGTATGAATCAAAACTTGTCTGTGACACTGTTTTCTTCTCTGTGTTGCTAGTTTTGTTGCCTTTACTACCTTCTTCAGGTTTTTAAAAGCAATGACATCTTGTCTGGTCATCATCATCAGCATGTTCTTTAAGAAAATATTTACCATGGTCACCAATGAATGTGGCTCCCTTAAAATCTTAAGAGGGTTAGACACATGACTTGCTATAAATTAAAGAATGAGCTGCCATTTCAGATATACACAGCAAGCAGAATACAATCATCTTAATGAATAATCCAAGTGATTTGAAGTTAAGAAATTCCAAAAAAAAAATTGCCTATAGAATCTAAACAATTCTTGGATTTCAATGACAATTGAGTATCCGAAACAGTGTTAGCACCCATCCATGATCAAATGGTTGCGCTAGTGGGAAAGTAACCAGTCGCAAATCTACACTCTATACAGGAGACAGAATACTAGTATGCATCCCCAAGTAAAGTTAGAGCTGTATCAATATCACCAAAAGAGATTATCTTGTGTGCTTGTTTTTGACACTTCTCCTTTGCAATTTCCAACCATTAAGAAGACCCACTATAAGGAAAATCATAGATTTGGCCCTGATAAATAACTCATGTATCAGGTCTGACATATGAATGTATAGCACATACCACCCAATAATTTGATTGAGATCATTATTGCTAAGTATGGAAAATATCAGGAAACACAGAAAAGGGTCAAGAAAGGAGATGCTACATGTGAATGTCAGTATTATCCTAGTCTAAGACCAACCATAGAAAAAAACTAGGCATCATATCCATTTGGCACTTAATAGGTCCATCTAATGGCAGAAAACAGAGACTGACACATGGATGCCAAGCCAAGCATCTTGTTCCTGCTGAAAGTTTATGGTAACTGTGGAAGCAGACACATGTATAGCAAGGAGAGGCAAAAGCTAGACAATGACAAAACCATTGTCAACGACACCAAGCAAATAATGTCAGAATAAAACAATTATATGATTGACATACAACTTGAAAGGATAAGTAGATTGTTGTTAAAAAGCATTGGCATCCAAAGTCAAAACATTTCGGTGGAAGTAAATATTAATATACTAACTACTAACCAAAGTACCATATGGAGAAACATGGAATTTTTAGAGAACTAGATAGCAGCAGTCTTCCAAATAACTTGAAAGTCAAGGGATTACCAGTTGGATCCAGCATACAGTAGTTGAATTCTGCGAGGGAAGAAATGACCAAACCTCCAGAGGGAAGATTCAGAAAGATGACGAAGCAATATGCAGTTATCATATTGAAGACCAGTAGGCAGTGGAAACAATGTCATCATGGCAGTCTCCTGAAGCAGCGGTTTGCATATACTTGCATGCTGAAAAGTCAAACAGTATTTTAACAAGTAATGTTAAACAGTGCCTAACAGTATCTTAAGATGTAACTTGAAATTATTAAGAACCTAAACGGGTTTACATGTCCATACAGCAGCATCTGGCAACTCCCGAAACAATGACAGCAGCCCTTGGAAAAACAATGAATCAACAGGAATCCATACTTACATCACCTTTCACTTTCAAAGCGCCAGCTGCCAAGTGCATTTCAGTATCCACCTGGTGGCATAACATCAAATGCCGCAAGAACATCCTTATAGTAGTTGTACTGACTGACACGCTCAAATATTAGATATTTCAACCCAAAACATGGTATTACCTTTTTCTTTTCTGTTACAATCAACATCCATGAAACAATATAACCAAAAATGTACATCATTTTATTTCGTTTACATAAAAAAAATGAAAATACATGCTGACATACATTCAGCCTTTTTCCCGGCTATACAAATTCAGCCTACACTAACACACCATGCTACTTGCAAGCTGATCAGAACAAAAATCAGAAATCGTCCCCACACAGAGATTGTAACCTGAATCATCTCTGCAGAGAAGAGGCGCCAAATTAGCAGTCCGGAAAAGCTAATAGCTCCATGACGTAAGATTTAGGAAGACAAAAGGATGTTTCTGACGAGGGAAATACAAAGGAACATAACCAGTAGCTTTCTACACTAAAGCATAGCCATAATATACTTGATAATGTATCGTTGAACAGAACCTTCAGTACCAACATCCTTGATACCTTCCAATGGAGCATCTAGAGTCCATGCTCCACTTTAGGAGGAATATAGTAAAGGCGAGTTACGCTCATTGGAGGAGTGTTGAATGGGCATCAGAGCAGGGTCATGATATGCAGTGACCAGTTTATGAAAAAAATCGCCCATTGCAGGGTCATTCTGCTCCTCTCGATCTTTCTTTATCAAACTCTGCAAGGAAAAATTGACATTTTTTGATGTCATAATAGGTTCTATAACACCCAAGAGAAGTATATGGCTACATCTTGCAATGAGCTCATGGCTACATCTTGCAATGAGCTCATCTGGAATGGGGACTGGAATCTTATAAATTAACATATCTAATACTGGATTGACACCTATCAATATTAAGAGAATATGGACATTTCAATATCAAGAAAATAACAATGACAACCAAATCTGGAATATCCACATCAGTAACAAGTAAATTTATGTTGCTCCATTTTCACCTGGCGTACGTAATATTACATGACAGGAGTGTTTCAGCAGTTCATCATCAAGAAAGGCAGTGCAGGTGCACAATTTTAGGTTTGTGTAAGAGGTGTAAGAGATGCTAACGTGTATCATAAGCGAATATCATTGTCTCGGAACTGGTGAACAAAAAAAGTCTCAGATGCTTAAAATAGAATACAGATACAATTTTTTTGAAGTGATGGCGTAATTATAATGACATAAGATTTAAGAAGGAACTCAAGTAAGCAAGTTAATTGATGATATTTTTAAACAAAATATATGATCCCAAATCTGATCGACTTCTATAAGATGTTTATGTTTAATTATACCAAATAGATAAAAACAGAAGCCAAAACTTAGATACTCGAAACTCAGAGATGCAACTAATAAATGTGAAGAACTGACAAGTTTATTCATCTCGAAGAAAAGCAATTACTGAAAAAGTAACTAGGGAGAATTAGAAAAGCTCTGGTCATTATAATAATGACTATATATTGAAACTATGGTTTTATAAACACTATGGCAGAAATCAAATGGACTGCAGAGAGTACACCCTTACGCAACATTAAAAGAAGTTCACCTCTATTCAATGGCATATTCATGCCTAAGTTTGAAGCCCATGGTTTCTATTTCACAATGGTGCAGGCCGTATGGAGAATATTAAGTCTTTAAGTATCTTAACCCCACATAAACCTTCTGAAAAGGTTTCAATCTATACTACACTCTGATAGAGGAGACTACCTATAGAGGATAGGTATCTGATATCTAGAATTCTGATACTTAGGAGGTACAGGGTACGTGTCAGATACTCCTTTTTAAGTATTAAAAAATAATAATATTTTGGAGACAATAATAACATTAAGCCTTTAGTTGAATGATGGTGTTCACATTTAAATTTGCTTTATAGAGGCATCTGCATAACCTTTTGCATTCTCCATAACGATTTACTTTCCATGGTTAATTGTTCATTTTAAGTTAAGTTTGAGCTTTAACGATATAGTCTTGCATGTTCATGAGTGTGTAGTGAATTTTGCTGCTAAGAACTCTATGGTGAGAAAATTTGTGAGAACTCCATGATCGGCTATCTTATGGATAATTCACACTATTAACATTAGTCCATTAAGAGGGAGGTATGCACAATCAAAATCTAGAGTTCACTCTCATCCATTGAGAGGGAGGTACGCACAATCAAATTCTAGAATTCTCATCCTTTCTCTTCAAGAGACTTAAACACCAGAGCGGAGACACTGGTCTATCACCCTCGAGATCTTGTTGTCTGCATTTGTGCAGGTCTGCTAACATCTGAGTTATTGAAGACATCAAGAGATTCATGAAGAGTAATACATGTAGAATGAAATATGATCCATAAATGGAGCTTCATGATTAAAAATTGTAGAATAATTGTAATCTAAATTATTGAAGAAATCGTGAAATTCATGAAGAGTAGCGGCAAATTTTTACACATACATGTACAGTGAAAGATGATTCATAGATGTGAGAACTTACCTCTGCAGGATAAGCGCAGAAAATGGGTAGAAAGCGTTTCTGACAATACTCATTGAAGAGAAGTGTAAGAACAGGGAGTGGCAAGATTAAGCCTGATGCAAGAGGAAGCTTCTTCAGGCCAAATATCCCAATTGCAATTGCTTGCATGAGTAGAAGAGAAAATATTGTGGAGTTATGCACAATAGGCCAAAATCTTCCACCAGTTTCGTATTTGGGCAAATACACATTTAATAGCTGAAATGGACATTCATAATTCATAAATTATATTCCAGAAAATGAACAGAATCACATTGATTCAGATTAGCTAGCCCTTAAGAAGTAAAATCATGGAGGTAATTAACTGAAAATCTTTTGATTCAATCTCCAATCCTTATATTCTATTGCTATAGCTTATTGTAATGCGCATGTACTGCCTATCTAATACTATTCTTTTGAATTTGACTATGAAAAAAAGGTTCTGTCATTTGAAGAATTGTCCTTTAAAATTGCATCTCGATAAAAGTCCTAACAAGAATTTAAGAATAGTAATTAGTAACCCAATTTGATTTAAATGTGACTTCAGAAGAAATTTAAACTTTCATTAGATATTACAGAACAGTAAATAAGACCACAACATATAATTAAGAGAACCTGACATAAAAGTGATCTGCATAGGTTAACCTTTGTTTAACTTATTATAGTAATTCTTAATACTGCTCTCCACCCTTTACGTAAGCCTTTCTTGACAATAAAATAACGGCTAGATATTATGAATCAGAATCCACCTTCTTTATCTGGTAACATGCGGCAAATAGGAATACTAACACCAAGTTCTGTGAATCCAAAAATTGAAAATTTAAGAAACAATTTCTCCACAAGAAATGAGAATGTTGTGATCAATGGCACTCAATATGATAAAAGATAAAATAAACTTGACTTGTAGGATAGTAGCTGTAATTGAGAATAAGCAGATGGGTAACCCCTTGGGATGGTTTGAAACAAGTTTAGCAGAGACAAACAAGTGTAGTAATCGGTATAGACAATAGCGGATCAATAAAAACATAATGTTATAAAACTATAATACCTAATCGGAATGCACTCGGAACATTTTATCAGGGTTGCATCATATTTTAAAACTATTTCCAACTAGTTGCTTACTTTCATTGCACTCAGTACACTTCATCACTGGCAGGGGTGCGAATTTTATTAAACTATGGGCGGCAGATTGCAATTTTAGAAGGCTTTAAAATGTAATTTTGAAATTACATTTTGAAAATGATAGGGGTGCAACTGCCCACCTAAGACCCCATATGGATCCGCCCCTGGGTACAGCCACAACATTAGTTGAATGAAAGGCTAGAACTATACGTAAACACAGTTATGGACTAGGTAGTTGTGGGGGATCTATGATATCCGGGTACGGGTCTGGGACTGCCGTACCCATACCCGACCCCTTTCGGGTACAGGTAAGCCTCGGATGCTCGGTGGACACGGCTGTTTCAGTTTCAGCCCAGATCCACTTCGCGAAAGGTTTAAAAGATGGGTTTGTTTGGTTATCAGGTAAAAAACGAATCATTGTTTTTTTTTGTGGAACTTAATAACCCAAAACCCACAATTTATACTTTGAAAATATCCCATCCATATCCCCATCTCTCTCAAAACACCTGATCGCTTCAGATTTCCTCTTTCAGAAGCCTCCACACCCAAAGTCACTGATTTGAAACCTCGCTCCGATCATCATCCGACCGCCTCCATTTCAGTTCACCGGAGACCGGTGCTGTAGTAAGAGGATTAGAGAAGATTCTAAATAGAAAACTAGTCAGTTTTTAAGTTTTAAAGATCTAGGGTTTTTAAGGATTTTCTAAACTTTTGATATCTAATGTTATTTTTATATTAATATGCAAGTTAATTTGTTTTGTTTAGTATCTTTCTTTGCAGTTTTATATCCAACTGAGAATTCAAATTAGGATTTCTAATTTAAGTGGTTTTCTTGAATATATTTCATTGCGAGCTTGTGTGCTTATTGTCTTGAGGTACTGAATCAAAGAGATGCATGGTTCGTAAGGACTTGATGACTGAAGAAAGAGACAACACCAATTTAAGAATTATCTTTTGTTCTTCAAATTGTTAAATTCTAAATTATTGATTTTTTTTATACATGATCCTTTTCTATTCAATAACTGTTGGATATTATTAAAATTTGCAGTGTCCTCGTACCCTACATTTTACAAAATTGCCATATCCCGTGTCCGTACCCATACCCATGTCTATACCCGTGCAACATAGTGGGGGATTGAAAGACACCATGATTGCCAATTTAGTAGGAAATGGCCCACAATAGTTATGCAGAAAAGATTATTCGTAATGTGGTTCTACAAGATTCGGTTTGAGCCAAATAAAAGAGATGGACGAATTGTCAATAGAGGTTGGAAATGGGACTTTTAAACCTGTATCAAATCCCCAAAAAAATAAAAAGAAAGGACTCATCATGGTTTAGGGAAATGCTAAATCTGGCCCTGTTTTCATAGCTTCTTCATTGTTTTCCTTCTTGCAGCTTCTATGAAATCTAACACACAGCCGCTCCAACCTAGCAAGTTAACCCTGAAAATGCCTTGGTCAATATCTAGATAGTTCCCAACTACCTGCAGTTTTGATTGAAGCACATTATACAGGAAAATATATGTGAAATGTTGTGGCAACCATATGCTGAAGCAATGCTCTTACTATGAAACCAGTAATTTAGTAAAGCAGATGGTCCATAAAAGAAGCTAAATAAGGGCAAAAATAATATTTTTGTCATGCAAAATTAGAAGATTCAGCATTTAAGTGAAATAGCGTAGCAACAGAACTATCATTTCTAGAAGCTTCAAAAGGTGCAATGTAAGAATTTCTTCAATTAATCAAGATAGGACATGGAGAGAGCAAGAGGGGAGTGACTTCTAGGCATGGCCAAGTGGCTGAGAGAAGAGGGAGGAATGGAGGAAAGCAATGAGGAGAGGATGGTCAAGCTCGAATAACTCGATACCTGTGGTCCAACTCGAGAGGTCGTGTGCAAGGTCTAGTAATCAACTTGCACACGGATCAAGTATGTCAATGTACAAAGTTGCCAATCAGATCTTTGTACAAGGAACTAAGACGTTTGTTCAGGAGTGCACAGGTACCAAATTGTCAGTAAGCAAGTGCTGCCAATCAGATTTTAGAAGAAACTAAAATCAGCAGCAGATCACACTATTGAAGCCCCCACCCCCCACCCCCCCAAAAAAAATCTCTAACAGGATTCATTTTCTATTTTCCGTCTTAGGTATTATCGCAAGACTTTCTCGCCATCAGATTTGCTCCACCAAGAAATTTCACTTTATAAAAAAATAAGCATTTAGTTGGTTCCTGTAGCCAAATCTCAGAGGATGATTTCTGCAGATTCTCAAGCTTGATAGAGTTTTGTAAACAATTCAATTTTTAATTGGGAAAGGCAATGATGATAAAGATGATTGGTCAAAAATCTTGCAGTTCAAGTACTTTTCAAGCAATAGATTCCAGCTTAAGCTTATTTTTGGCAAAATCACTCACATTGTAACAGTATAGTAGTGATTTAGGATTATAGGATCTTGACATCTTAAATGCCGAACATATATCAGATTGGACTTTAAATGGAGTGGTTACCAAGGATGATGGAAAAAAACTACTGTTATCTAGAAAATAAGAAACAATATGGGTATATCATCAACTACAGATGTGACCCATCTCAAATATCATAAGACATTTACATGCTTGCCTCAAAAGTATAGGTTGTAGCAATCACAATACGGCTCACCAAAGGTGTTAAATGTTAGGAAATGTTAGGATAAGTGGTTATCTAACAAAAATAAATTTATCAACCATAGAAATACAACATACACTAGAAGTTTAGACAGTAAAGTATTGGCTCGTAATAAAGACAATTGTACATAAAACATAGGCCAAAGTGGTGATTCACTCACCTGATTACGGTAAACAATGTATCCGATGCAGAAGAAAACCAATATGAATGGCAGAATTAGTGGAGCCAATATGAAATAAGAAAGCCCAAGAAGCCCAAATAGGAGAACTCTAGGTATTTCGCTATGGTATGGGATCGAAGGTGTATGAAATTCTTTATCCATACATCTGCAACAATGCCTGCCCATCCAATCACCAACAAGAGTGATCAACCGTGTGACTTCTAAAGATAGACTAGTCCATGATGTAACAACAAAGGCAACAAAGAAAGAGGCCTATAAAAAGAAATAAAAAAAGTTTGGTAAATGAAAAAATACCAAATAAGCAATAATCTTCACAATGAAAGATATACTTGCACAGTAGAACCAAAGAATTAGCTTAAGGAAATCACAGGTGATCCTATAAAAGGCATAACGACAGTCACAATATTTTTGGAGACATTTGAGGGTGTAATTGCTACTTCACAAGAAAATTTTTGGCCCACCAATTAATGTATTTGAGTCAAAAGCAAGCATCATTCCTTTTATAATATTTGCCAACAATGGTAATAATGAATACATAAAGCTCCTCTATCCAGGAATTCATTAACATTCAACAAACCAGAATTTGTCAGATTATAAGCTCAAACTCCACCCAGGAAATTGACATCCAATGCAGTTACTTTGATAAGTGGAAGAATAAATATATGTATGGACAACCAATTCTAACTAAAACTGTTTATTCACCATCACGAAGACAAAGTTGACCAATAATCCACGCAGATTGTTCCTCCTTTAAAGAGGAAGGTTAATTGCAGTTAGACCCCTTTACTACCGCCTAATTGTCGATAGACACCCTATAGTTCTATTATTGCAGATAGATCCCCTGAGTGAAATTTATGACTCTTTTACCTCAGAATATCTATTTCTCAAAAAAGAATTCTCTCTCTGAAGGTAAAAGAGATTAAAAAAATCACTTTGGGCTCTATCTGCAACCATAGAACTAGAGGGGACCTATCTGCAATATGGGTGATAGTACAGAGGGTCTATCTGCAATTAACCTTAAAAAGAATTAAATAAAGGGTAAACCAGTGACCAGCCTTTTAGGTTAGAAGAAAACTACGAGATGCACAAACAACTTCTATAATTCATCCTGATTACGGCTTAAGAAAATAAGATTACAATGCAAAAGATAATCATCATCACATTAATAAAGTGCTGGGAAAAGGGATATCAAAGACGAAAAGAAGAACTAGCACAATACTGTTGGGTAGTTCACCCGATATCCAAGGGATCTACGATCAATGAGGAAATAATTGGATGTGTTATGATATGTGTAGCTCTAGGATCTCTCACTTTCAACACTGCAAGTTTCTTAGTTTGGACATTGCCATTATCTTCATTTAGCGTTCTTCCATCTGTTATCTAACTCAATTTTCATGTGAGTCAAATCTTCCAAAAACAAAACCTGGATATTATAGCAAGTCTCCTGATCCATAATTCCCCTTGATGCCTTGAAACTATAATCTTCAATTTTAGAAATACATGGTTGCATCATCTATGCTTCATCCCATCAGCATTGGTTGGATATACAGCTCAAGATTCTATGAAAAGAGTTATGATCAGATACTGGATCGGGGCCAAATTTCTGGTCAATGCGACTATGGAGGATAAAAGCCTTTCCTATAAATCCTATAAGACAGTGGTGGATAGAAGCCATTTTTCTATCTAAATTATCACGAATTTAATCTCGTGCAACCAGGGAGAAAAAGCAGTTGAGGCTGAAGTCTCGAATGACTTTGAACACCTCAAAAATTCTCCAAACAAAGATATGGTAGGAGAAGGTAAAATGGATTTGCTACAGGCATTACATTATGACAAAAATAAAACCAAATAGAACCCAAAAAAAACATACTTATATTCTTGAATTTAAAGCATGCTGAATTTTGCCTACTGTTCCAAGAGCTCAAAACCTCGGACATTACATCTCAATGATAATAAACATGACAACTGATCTCAATGATAATTAAACATATATTATGTGAATTGGTTTGAGACTGAATCCTGCATTGTGTGTAATGCACGTGAATATCACTTGCACCATCAAAACTTATCTAACAACAGCTTTCCTCTATGACCTTAAATTCAACTTTTGACTTCCTGTAATCCTACTCCAGGCTACAATTTTTTTAGAGATTCCTATCTATTTGTTTACCACTGATCTACCAAGGTCAAGATACCATTTCACACATCTATTACTCCTTTATTGTTCAATGTGAAAAAAAGCAATGAGCAGAATACCAATGAAGTCCGTTCATTGTTTAAGTTCATAAAAAATTAAGAAATAATATATCGACTTAAAATGCAATATGTAGTGCAAAACACATACACTTATGCTGTTCTATCTACTACATTTTGCAGACTATGCGTTCCAAGTTAAAGATAACCTGAAACTACACAGTAAAGTGATTTTACCTGAGCAGGTACAACAACAGCTAAAACACGAGGAATATTCTTCAGATCAAGAAATATCTGGACTTGACTTGCAACCGATCCAGTAAGCACGTTTGCAAAAAAGATGTTCCATATGGTGAACAAAAGCATTTTGCTACAAGCACTCTTCTCAATCTCACTATAAGCTATGTACCCTTGCATGCTGGAGAAAAGCTTCATGATAGATGGCACGAGAGATAAAATCAGGTGAAGAATGAGACTGGGAAGATAACCTGTAATTACTTGACTTACAATAGTTCTGCATTGCACATTTACAAGGGATCAGTATTTGGTGAAGAAGTTCAATCATTGTCTTCTATAGAACTTCATTGGTGGCCAGAATAAATAATAAATGGATCCGGAATAAATGATATATCAGTGCAAGGCAGCAAGGAAAATGGACTGTGGAAACTTAAGTATCGTGATGAGGAAAAGAAAACATACTCTAACTTATAAATCATTAATTTTGCACACAAAAAAAAACTCCAATTAATAATCCAATGAGCAATAATTATCTTCCTTTACACCCTGTTTGAATCGGGAAATGAAGGGGAGGGGAAGCGAGGTGACAAAATTCACCTTGTTTGGGAGTTTTTTTTGGGTGTTGGGGGTCAGGATGGGGGTGAAAAGTTCACCCCTTACCTATGTGATTTGTTCAGGAGGGAAATGAAGCTCCCTTTCGTTTCCCTCCCCTCACTTCTCCTCCATCCCCTTCTCCTCTTCACCACAACTTTGGAGTTTTGGTGTAGCAGAAGGGTACTTTAACAACCATTACAAGATGATAAATAAGAAAATAATAAATTAAACCATCCCACTTAGTTGGAGGATGCAAAATCTGAACTCCAGCACTTCCGGGGAATTCAGTAATCTGCATTATGCCGACTATTCCCTGAAAGAACATAGCAAGAGTCTGATGTAACCAAAGTATTAGTCTGCCTGAAATGTGAAGTAAAATTACTCCCTTAAGAATGGTATAACTATACTGCAGTACATTACAGACATATTTGGGGATCAGTTCAGGGAGAACTGCAGGGGCTTGCCCTGAAGCGATTATTTAAAACTGGTATATTAGCACGTGCAAACACAAGTGCTAGTAACGTCAATTTTTTATCTAAACAATCTTCGGTCTTACATTTTAATTATATTATTATCATTTTACGTGTATTCACAGGATTTCTAGTAAGAAAAAAGCACTTGCATAATTCACGTGATCAAATTACTAAGAAAATTCTTATCATTTAATGTTGTATCATGAGGATATATTAATTTTAAATTGAAGTAACAACAACAATTCTAAATAAGAAAACTCCTCCAATCTTTATAACTTTATTGTCATAATTATGAAAAGTATAACTTTCTAGTTCTTAAAACATATTTTTAATTATAGATTACATACATGTTAAATAAGACTGTCTTAAAAATGTCACTATCTAGTTTACATTTGTAGGCGGTCAAAAATGCAAAAAGTTTAACAAGATCGACAACATGTCCCTCACCAAGGGCAAATAAGTCATTTCATCATGATGAAAGGACTTTATGCATATCACAAAAGTCCCCAAAGTGACTAAGGACGGGCCATCCCAAGTCTAGAGTCAAGGCGGGTTGAAACCCAATCCCCCCACTTCACTTGAAGTCAAATCCAGTCCCAAAATATGTGGCACGAGCCTTAAAAAAGCCCATAGCAGTCTACAAACTGAACCTAGAGGGGTAGCCTGACGACAATCGCGAAGCTACTTTCTCTCCAAGAGGACAAACAATACTGATGGTGACCCGTGTCAGGGGTCACATCACAGATAGCACTCATGAATCGGTGGCATTAAATGCAGAAGAGATTTGATGTGACTAGATAAATCTGCACTGATGAGACCTGATTGAGCCCGCGATCATCGCGAGGTTAATAAAGTTGCCCCCTCCCACATTGCATTAAATGCACCTTGCCATTGTCGTATGGCCAGTTGAGCTTGGCCTATCGATGATGCAAGGAACAGTGCACGCTCAATATAGTATTAAATGCTAGAACGGCAATGTGACCCCGCGACATGGGGATAACCTCGCAATCTCAACTCACTCTCCGTTATAAATAACGGCCCCTTGGCCTCCATTAACAAGGGCACTGCTCTTGGCTCTCACTCTCCAGCTAACTTCTAGTACCATGTTCTCTCGATTCATTTACTAATGTGTGCCCTAGCTCTCTGATAGCTTTGTGACACTACAGTAAGCTTTTGGGTTCAAGAATTCTTGGTTATCCTTGGTGTAATTACCCACTTTGTTCCATTAAAGTTTGGTGTTTTGAACATCCCATCAGTGCTATTACCCACTTTGTTTCTCAAAGTCTAGTGTTTTGAACATCTTACAAGTGTCATTACCTACTTTGTTCATCAAAGTTTGTTAATTAGATACTGTTGTTACTCTTTACTACTCTTTGAGACTACTCTTTGAGAGGATACTTTGTTCATCAGAACATCAATCACCTTCTGCCTACGAAGATAAGACTCAATCACAACAAGAGCTCCCCTCATACCAATCTTGACGACAAACAAGCATACTTCTAAAAAATGGCAATTATATTCATGTGGTCGACGGAGGCATAATCGCTTCCATCGCCACAACAGATCCCCCAGAAATAAAAATTCTGTGATATTTTGTATTTTTTTGTTTCCCATCAAAACTTGAATAGAATGGCGAGTTCATCCGCCTCATCTTTTGGCGAGAAAACAACATTGTGCTGCATTTTTACTTTTGTCAATTATATAATTTTTAAAAGATATGTATGAAAATTTTAATTTAAGAAAGAGATGGCGTTGTGGAGGAACGAAAATAATAGAACCTTATAGAGAAAGAGAAAATGAATTTAATGAGAGAAGAAATGGACAAAATGTCTACTAAATTCAAAATTACCAATATGCCTAACATAAATCATAAATTTCCCTAAAAACTCAACTAATGATTGAGGAAATTTCAATCATTTCTTCACTTTTGCCTTCCCTCACAATGATTTTTATATAGTAGTATAGATATCAACCTCCATCCGCTATTACCTTGCCTAACAGATCACCTCCATATTGAAGCAAAAATAATTTGTAAACTATAGAATGAGCAGCATGTCTACATGTGACTATGCTCATGTATGTGCGCCTGTATGGAGCGGCGTCATGCTCGCCTGCCAAGTTCATGTTATGCAGTGAATTGCACAATCCAGTCCCTCAATTTTGAACATTGAGTTAAGTATATAGTTTGATCATCGTTCTACAAATATAATATAATAGTAACTTTTCAGGTTTCCCTAACCAAGGTTTCAAATATCAGTCAGTACCACATCTACTGGCCAAATAAGAGATTTTAAGTGTACCACTATTGCCAGTATTAATTAATAATACCTAATATAGGAAGACATATGAGGTTGGCCAAATAAGAGATTATAAGTGTACTACTGTTGCCAGTATTAATTAATGATACCTAACATAGGAAGACATGAGGTTTGACGTACCAAAAGTTGATTTAATAGCGGTATATTGGAAAAAAGGAAGTCAATGAGAAAGCTCATGATATGACTTTGAATCATTTAAAATAATAGTTAAAAACTCTCTTTTGAAAATCAGAATTTTCAAAGTCGCCAACCCCCACTGTCGAAGTCTCGAAGATAAATCTTATCAACTAGAAAATAAGTAGAGTTGGGTGGTTGATGGATTACTCTTTATTACATTCAGTTTACTGAATATAAAAAACCATATTATATTAGGTGTTAACTTACTTATTATATTGGTTTTGATCCACAATTTGGGTTGCAACAGCTGACACTTTTAACTTAGAATCAAATCTATTACATATCTTGATCCCTTTAATGTTACTGGTACTTGTTAAGCCCAAGCTACAAAAAGCAAACTTAAAGTTGATTTTCTAAAAATTTAACTTCTGTGCAAGTTAGATTAATAATTCAAACACCATATTAATTTAAACAATTTTCCACATATCGACTGTTGGATTATACAAATATCAATTGAGACCAAGGTTTTAAATATTAAATATCGAGGAAATATCGAAAGACCAAAATTCATATCAGATTAGGGATATCAAGAAAATATCAGGGATATGTGGTAAATATCGGAGTGCTATATCCGATGATGTGCATATATAAAATTATTTCCTGAAATGTAATCTAACCATAATCAACATAATCAATGAAATCTAAGCATACAAAAATGTAAAGCATATATGTTTAGGATCACTAATCAACATTTTAAAATAAATAAAAGTCCATATCGACATTGCTACATTTTGGTAGTTTTTTTTAGGCTAAAATGTCACTTGATATATTGGGAAAATCATAATATGTATCCCAAAAATTGCCAAAGCGGTGTATTATTTTGCAACAAGCCATATAAAAGGACATATCGGCCAACATATCGGCTGATATAACAGCCGTGTCAGGTATTATCGCCAAAAATTGCCAATAAGCGGTAAAGGATATTTAGACCTATCGTTTTGCGGCAAGCCTTATAAAAGGATATATCGGTTGATATATCGGGCCATATCGGGGATATGTAAAACAATGATTTGAGACTTAATCTAACCTTCACTAATCATTTGAAACAAAATAGCATGTCGATATGGGTCTCAAAGTGACCCTCCAATCGCAACCCAATGTTAAGAACATCCGTGTGTGTTTGGCATATATAGACATAGATACACATTATTCTAAAATCAATTATTAATTTAGATGAGGAAAAACAAGTGCTCAATTTTGATGCAACTGACAATCAAATTTCCAAGGAAACAAATAAAGAACAATGGAGAAACTGCCAGATTAACTGGAAATGATTAGGGAAAATGATATAGTCGTGTAGTTAATCACATCCATTACTAAGAATTTACCATTTGTTAGAGTGGAAGGCCTAGTTTCATTATTTAGCCTCCACATTAAAACATGTTAGTGGAAGAATAATCAAATGTAACTGATAAGAATCAAATTAACTCGAAGAAAGAAAAACCAGATGATATTGATGCTAGAATGCTAGCTTCCAATACTTACATCTCAAGTATTCTTTTCAAGAAAGGGAACAACGTCTCCAATTGATCCAGATATGTCAACCCTTGAACAAATGTTACTGGAATGAGGAAGATCACTATCAGGATAGCAGATGCCACAAAAACGACCAGCTTGGAAAGCCATCTTTGCATGAATGATGTTGAAAAGAAAGGCCAGTAAACGTCATGAGGTTCAGGGGCTTGCTCTGTAACCCACTGTGTAGGGTTGATGGATTGTTGAATGTGGAAAGCAGCTGCAGCCCCATACCGAGATTTGAAGCAGACAAAAGCAGCAGGAACCTCCTAAATGTCAACAAGAATTAATAGCTACAATTAACACCAATTAATGATAGATCTTTCCATCGAACAACATAAACATGTAGGTACCCTTAAGTAAGATTGTAAAAGGCAACAAGTATTCCCCCAACTGACCCCACAACATTAGCTCAAATATATAATGTCCAAGTAAACAACCATAATATTTGCTGACTAAATGTATGTTAAAAAAGACCAGGGACATGATAGAACCATGGGAATTTGTTGAATCTAGCAGCCAATAGCAATGTAGAAAGAATTAGCAATGTAGAAAGAATTATACTCCTAACCTATGTAGAAAACAAGAAGCTGAAAACAAAAATATACACTGCATAGAGTACGATCAATTTGGACATTACACAATCGAATTAATATAAGCTCGACTTCATTGAGATAGGACAAAAACATCATACCTCTCCTCCCATGGAAATTCCAGATTGCTCTAGTCTCAAGTTCTCTTCTAGGTTCTCCAATTTCTTTGCATAATCATCTACAGGATCGACATTTCTTCCAAACCACCCTAGACAGCCACCACGCTGGGACCTTTGGGAAGCATCAGATGTGGATCTCAAATGGGTCAATCTTCTATATACATTCTTGGTATCAGCCTGGTGAGGAAAAGTTAGAAGTTATTAACTGAAATACAGTAAAAGGAAGCAAACTAACTCATGTAGAAATGAGGGGAAAAAACAGTTGTGCCATAACCAAAAACTATAAAAAGGAAAATGGAGCCTCAACTATCACCTCATCTAATTACATGAGACAGTACAACCAGTAAATGTGTCATTTTGGATGATACAAACAGTTCAAATTTATCTTCACGCCAAAAAACTTAAAGTTACAAAAAAACTATACAATTTAGAGATATCTAACCCACTGGTCAAGTGATCACATGTGTTTTATTGTTAAGTAATTGTTCATTTTGCCACTACTTAATGAGTAATCTCTATTTTTTCTGAGATGAAATGAACAAACAGTTTGAATCATCCAAACAAGAATTGGTTTACCAGCCATAGATACCCCCCTCATGTAAGTAAAATGAAGTGGCACCTTAGGCTTGTTTCCTTATCTATAAATGACAGTTCTTTACTTAACAAGTCATGAAACGCAGCCTCTAGTGTGTCAGCAGTCAGGGTAAATATATTAAAAATACGATGCTAGAAAGGTATATTTAACAAAACCCCCCTAAAGTTTGACGCATTTTGAGATAACTTCCTAAAGTTTATGATGTCACTTGACCCTGCCACCCCTCTCAAAAAAAATATTGTCATAAAACCCCACAAATGTTTTAAAAAAACTTCACTTAAACACCCCCCCCCCCACCCCCCAAAAAAAAGGAAAACAAATAAAAAGGCATAAACCCAAAATTTTCGTGGATGAAAATAGTCCCGCGCTCAAGAATATGAAATTAAATGCAAATCAGAAAAGAAAAATAAAAAAGAGGGCTGCGAACAAGAGAAGAAAGGAGGGAAATGGATTTTAGGGTTAAAAATATTGAAGGGACAAGAAGGACTTTTGGTATTTTAGTCATTTGATCACACGATTTTCACATGAGTCAGAACTAACGGAGTTACATTGGGGTTCCATGACAAAACTTTAGGAGTTATGCGACATTCATAAAGTTTAAGGGGTTATCTTTAAATGAGCCAGACTTGTGGGGGGTTTTAGGAAATTTACCCACAACAAAAAGAATAAGGAGATAAACAAAAGTTGATATTATAATGTGGACGAGGTACCAAGTAAACTAGAATGTTGTACATAAGACATCGCATCAACCATTTCAACACCAATCATAAAACGAACATAAAGTCAAAGTCATCCTTTCCCCCCTAATACTTGGGAGCACCATGAGAATGTAAATCAATAGCAATTTTCTATGCAAAATATCTAAAGCAGAACAGCTTAGAACAAAAACATTTATCAGGCCTCTCAAACAGGTTGATACAGATGATTTTTTGACATTAAAGGTATAAAGGAACATACTCCATGTGCTCAAGCTTTTCCAATATTCATGTCTCAGATTTCAAACTTAATTGACAAGGGCCACGAAAGTTGACCCTTGATCAATCTTATCTTGAAATGCATTGACAGCCAAGGCATAACAAGGTTATAATCCTTCATCATTAGTGGAAGATGCTTCACACACCTAGCGATTCTTAAAAGAACAAACTATCTTTGCTCGAACTTTCTTGGCTCAACCTTCAAATATTAATGTCTCAGCTTATAAAGTTTAAACCTAGACGATAATGGAAAAAAGGATGGACCCTTGATCAACCTCATCTTCAAAGGCATTGATAGCTGAGGCATGACAAGGTCAGAATCCATCGTCATGAATGGAAGAATATTAACCAAACTAGCACTTGCTTTCTCCTACTTTCCCAGAATTTATTTTTAATTAACCGTTTATTCAAGATAAGTTAGCGAAAATGAACATTCTGATTGATTATATCATATATGTCAGTGCTTGCGAAACCTTTGTGTTCCATTAACAAAATTGATTCCCATCATAGAATAAACTTTCCATGTACGGAGGTTCTTTCAGGATATTAGAAGTATTATTGATAAGAATAGAGCTTTTGAGGGACAAAGGGATAATACCCTTCTTTGCATTGAGGTGTTTATATACAAGAGTAGAGGATTAGTTCTAGTATCCTACGTAACGTGGGACTAAAAGAAAATAAAACAAGAGAGCCTAGATACAATATTCAACACCCTCTCTCAAACTGTATTTGGGTCTACCAAAGGCTGTTTGCCAAGAAGAGAGGGCATGATGATTTGCTTATTTGTTGCAGTCGGTGAGGTTGTGGTGTTGTCCAGTGAGGGCTTGGACAGAGACGGTGAGGTTGTGGTTGTCCGGTGATAGCGTGGACAAAGGGACAAGGTCATTGATGCCCAGTGATAGCGTGGACAGAGAGGGCAAGGTCATAGTTATCCGGTTATAACTTGGACAAAGGTACCCGGGTCTTGGTTGTCCAATGATAGCGTTGATAGAGAGGGCTGGCGGAGGGAGCTTGGCGAGGAGCAGGTCGAGGAGGCTGGGGAAGCTGGTTGAAAAGAGCATGGCCTGAGGAAGGGGAGAGGTTGTGGCCAAGGAGCTGGCAAGAGGGAAGCTTGGTTAGGGGCGCGAGGTCATGGTTGAGATTGTGGTGAGAGATGTCTCGCAGGCATTTTGTTGAACACCTTGTGTAGCTTATTGGAGGTCATTTAGCGGCCATCAAAGATGAGGACGGTTGCCGCGGATGCGAGAGCGTTGACGGTGGTGCTAAATGTAGCTGATGTGGTTAGTTTCGCGTGGCACTAAAGCATTGAGGAACAACATACAATGTTGATTGTTGTGTTGACGTTGTGGAGGAGAGGCGCGATGAGTCTTTTGAGAGGGGTGTGAGGCAGAGATCACGTGAGGTCGGAGATTGCCAGAGGACGACGAACTGGGCAGCAATGGTGTTAGAGATGATTGCGACAGAGCTTATAGCATGATGGCACTTGCAACGGTGTGAGTAGAGAATGGTGGTGACATCGTTGAGGCGAGGATGGTAGTTGCAACATTTGAAGGCATCGGTGGCTGATGTTGTTGCTCGTGAAGACACGAAGGCGGTCGGTAGCAATGGGCTAAGGCATTTGTGTTGACAGCAACAGCAGATGACGAATGCTTTAGCGGAGGCAAGGCATTGCGAGCGGTTAGGGCTTTCCCGGTGAGGTGGGGGATGTGTGACCGGTGTTTAACGGCAAAACTTGGGTCAACCGCAGACATCAGTGGCATTGTGCAAGGGTAGAGTCAGTGTTATCGAGGCTCAAGGCGCAACGCGGGGCACAAAGTCTCCTTATGCGCACCATGCGCAAGGCGCACTGTGATGTGCGTGCCTCACTGAAGCGAGGCGCACACCTGAAACAGATCTTTTCCAACATATGTTATACAAGTATGAAACATGATTGTCCATAATTTTCGAGTTAGCACTTTTAATTGCTAGTTAGCATGAACTTGTTTTAAGTTATAATTTAGAGAGACACTCAAGCAGATGTTTCGAATCTTTCATCTATAGATGAACAATTATTTCCATAATATCATTGTTTCTTCAACTGACTTTTAAAGTTGTACACTTACAAGAAGTTACTAATTACTTTTTTTTATAGGTTAAACATGAAGAGATGGAGAATGAAGTAGCAAGAATCAATCAAATATCTCAATTCTCAAACTTTGTAGAAATAAAACATCAAAAGAGTAAATTAGATGCATAGAACATCAAAAAATCTCTTAGATGTATTAAACATGTGTAAAGAGTCAAAAAACACTAGATTATCACTAAAGAAACCAAATACTAAAAAAGAAACCAAGAAAATAGTATATTTCAAAAAAAATAGAAGAAAAAAAAACATACATTTACAGCTGTCCGGAGATGTGGTCGCCGGTGACTTCTCTGAACATCGCCAGTGGCTTCACCGTTGGTCACGGGAGATGGGAGAGAGGGAGAGATGGGAGAGAGGGAGAGAGAGAGAGAGAGAGAGGAGGCGAGCAATTGAGATGGGAGAGAGAGCGGCAGAAAAAATAGAAGTAAAACCCTAAAGAATCAATTGGGTTAAAGAACATATCGGGTTTCATACCCAAAACCAAATTAAAAAGCGTATCATTTAAGGCGCTTGCCGGTGCGCCCACCTCAGCCTGAGCTCACGAGGCACACGGAAGGCACATGCCTCATGAACGTGCAGCGCCCCGCCTCTGGTGCGGGACGCAATTGCACCAACCCATATCGCCTCGTACATCGGGTGCGCCCGGGGCGATCGCCTCAATAAGACTGGGTAGGGTTTGTGAGGGTTGAGGGTTTATCGAGCATGACAATGAGGATGGCTGGTACTAGCAGTGGCTGATGGAGGTCGTCATGGACTCATGATGGCATTACTGGGTTGTTGTGGTGGAGCTTGGCAGATAGTGGAGGTAGGGAAGGAGCTGATCCACCAGGTGGGAGATGCTAACACATTTCATCAAACACCTCGCGAGCATGTCTCTAGCATGCGGGGTGAAGGTCCTAATTGCAAGATTAGGATCTTGATTGCATGTGAGCGAACAAGTGGGGAAGAGTTAAGTGAAGATATTGAAAGGCTTGTAGGGTGGAGATTGATTGATGTGGTCGTGGAGGCGGTGGTTGAAGGTTTCAGGTAGGACAACTAGAGCAGGGGGTTGTATGTTCATTGGATGTTCAGAGGGGGGAAGCAGTGAGCCAGTAGAGTGACAATTGTCGATAATTTATGGGGTCTGCTCGAGGGGTTTGATGGAGGTGAGCCGATGAGGTGGTGATTGAAGGCGGTCTACTTGGCGCTTTGAGCTGCAATGGCTAAAGTTTGTGTTGGGTTCGCTGCGGAGTGTTGAGTGAGGGTAGTAGTGGTAGAGCAATGCTAGGCTAAGGTTTGCGACGATAGGTTGGCCTCACAACAGTTGCGAGAGCTAGGGTTTCATGATGGCAGTTGGGGCATTCGCAGGGGCTGCAACTAGGGTTTCTGCGAGATAGGGATTGCGATGGGCAGTGTGAGTTGAAGAGAGTCGATGTCGAAGCCGGCGTGGAAGCAGCCAAGGGAAAGTGCGGAGATGAAGTTTGCAACGAAACCCCCTTCGACGGCCCTAAAATCGAGGGAGAAGAAAGATGTCTCTCTAAAATGAAGAATGAAGAAGATGGCTCTAATACCATGATTAGAATAGAGCTTTTGAGGGAAAGGGATAATATCCTTTATTGCATTGAGGTGTTTCTATACAAGAGCGGAGTAGTTCTAGTATTCTAAGCAATGTGGGATTAAAAGAAAGAGGGACAAGAGAGCCTGGCCATAATATTTAACAATTATATGCATTGCGTTAAAAGATAAACCAATAGAAAGATAGAGACACGGGAAAATGTTTTTAAAAAGCTCACATATGATAGATGATTGTTGAATTTGTTTATATGTCCCTAATTAATGAAGGCAGAACAATTAATGAAGAATGCATTTATTTAATTCAAATTTAAACATTAAGGCAGAACAATTTCTAAAGAATGCATTTATTTAATTCCCATTTAAACATTATGCTTACAATGAGAGAGCGTAGCTTGCTTGTCCTATGAACAACTATGTGTGACAAGTATGTAAGTGGATGAAACTCCATGAAAAACCTCTCAACAATATCATTGAGGGAGGCCCCATCATGTAAAGGAATTCCTCGAACCAGAATTGTGAAGTGATGAGGTTGCGGTTTCGATGTATTGAAAAGCTCAAGCCTCTTAAAGTAAATAAATTTGTACTCCTGAAAGGATAAAATAGAAGGTGAGTTACATAACTATCACAACAGAAATCATTCTTTCATCAGAAAACAAATCAACAAAAACATGAACAGTAAGCAACCCCCTGTGTAAAAAAAGTCAAATGTATCATCATAAATCCGTCTAACATGTCGGACTTAGTGGATCTGTGTACAAATTCCCTATTTACATGGGTTTTTCTTAGTCAAGGGAAAATTAGAGGATTGACATTGCATCAATGAGCTCAATCTCCTGGATCTATCCAATAAGTCTCATTACCTTCTGATTGGACTTATATAGATGTTAAGATACAACCCGTAATTGCCTTGGTTAAGAATTTGGCAACAACTCACAAGGATCACCATCGTTTTGATGGACGCTCATTGATATAAAAGTAGAGAAAGCCTCCAACATTTTCAATCTGGACAGTTCAAATATCTCATGGAGTACACTTCTTGCATTATTCGAAAATTTAGGCAAAAAAGAAACATGGTAAGTAATTAATTTGGCTTACAATATATAGCAGATAGCATACAACTCCTGTAATAACATATGCAGCAGAGAAGTGAATCCATAACCTGTAAAACAGCTGTATGAGTTCATGTAATGGCTTGACCTTATTTGTATGAAGCTAACTGGTTATATATTACCAACGCCTAGTGGAATCACAAAATCAACAGTAAGTAATAGTATCTCTGAGCAAAAGAAGTAACAGGGGAACAAATAAAATTATAAATAAAGTAAAACTCAATGGGATAAGTAAGCTCGTTAATTCTCAAATAAGAAACCATCAATGTACCCAGGAAAGAGAAATCGAATGCTTATTTTGTTTAAATTAAAACAAATAAATCAGGTTTCATATTCATTCAGTTCAAACTTTACTTGAGATATATAATTAAAAACCCTTTATGGAGTGAGCAACTTCGTAGATGGAAAAGGTACTACAAGTGTCACCAAGTAAAGATAATATGAAAGGTATTTGTTCAAGTAGTGGATATTCAACTAAGGAACAAGAATTTGAAAGTTCATGAAAATGAATCTTCCTTAACAGGAGTCATTCTACACCAATCTTAGATATCACATGCAAAGTGGATATCAATAACATGAGTTAAAATATTTCGTTGATGACTGTATTCGTTTGAACTAATTTTAAATTATAACTCTCAACCCTCACCATAACTTCGGAGTTTTGGTGTAATTGCGAGGTCAGTTAAGATGGTATCAAAGCAACACAAGTTCAAATCCCACCGGCCACGAATTTAAAGTGAATTTTCTAAAAATTGACACCGCTGCATGAGTCCAGGTTTCAGCCCATAAAAAGGGCGTTTAATCTACGGGGGCATTGTTAAAATTAATATAAAATTATAACCCTCAACACTCACCAAAATTCTAGAATTTTGGTGTAATGGTTGGGTCATTTAAGAGGTTCCTTAAATCGAAAAGTTAGCATTTACATAATATGCCAGCGTAGGCATACGTTTTGCTTTTGAAGATAATGAAACAAATAATGGGTATTAGAAATATGAATCTTGTGACTTGATCCAATTAAGCCGCACCTTCTAGAGGAGGATGAATGGACTGGGATTATAATGTAGCATCAAGAAAGAGAAAAGTCTGAAGATGCTCCAAGCTCACCCAAGCCAACAAGTCAAGATAACCAGCTGGATAAAAGTTGATAAAGTATAAAACAAGTGATCAGAGATTCCTTGAACAAGTTTGAGCAATTAAAAAAAAATCATGTAACTCTAGGTCACTTCTGTAACTTATATTGATTAAGGAACCTCTATAGATTGGCACTTAGGAAACTATTTAGAACTAGCTCATCAATCTTCAATCTATCTAGTTGTGCCTGGTTTGTAGATTATTTTTTTTAGCCTATGACCTTGGGTATTTGAGCATTCTTTGTCCATGAACCATGTAAGACAAAAAAGGTGAGTGATGAAGAGTACATGAAACATGTGACACCCACATGTTCGAAGCTACTCGCTTGACCTTGACATAGACCGGCAATATTAGCTGCCTAACATCCCACTGTTCCATCAGTCTTGACTAATTTATAGCAGAATAACTGATTTATTGCACAATAACTGATTTATTACAGTAGCATCCAGCATTGTCAAGCGAAATAACCTATTTAACAATCAACCATTGGACCACTAATGACCATTGAACGTTTGGATCTAGTTATTGTCTTTTGCATTGGTCAAATATGTGTGTATAATGCTTATTTTCAAACTATATTGTACATAAGCTTTAACCCTACTTTGAAGAAAGAAAGATACGAGCAAATACTTGAGGTTTCTATACGACTTTCAAGAGAACTTGAGCTCTACCTCCACTTTATTATTTATTCAAGTACATCTCAATCTTTCTACTGAAAACATTTAAAGCTCTTACCTTCATTTCTTATATCTTTTTAGATCTCAATTTCAAAGTTAATAAAATGTGTCATCACGGTAATATAGGGTTTCAATTATTATGTCATTCCTGATAGTGCTTATTCTTGGTTCTATCTTGTAAGAGACAACACTTGTAACCTAAGTGTATTGAGAGACACCCTTTCAGAGGACATTCACCCTTCAGTAGAAGTGGCTGACGTCCAGTCCTCGGTGAAAAAGAGCAAGTGTAAAGATTAGCTTTGATTGGGAAGTGGGCATAGGTCAAGCTCGCTGAACCACTATATATCTCAGTGTTACAGTCGAATTAGCACTTTATCTTTCTCTACTCAACCTCTCATTATTTATGCTTTCATATATTGAATTTGCATACTCCATCTTACAGCATTCCCATTTTTATTCTACACCCAACAAAATCAAAATCCTACTAGCTGTTTTTTTTAACCAACAATTTTTAGTGTCCTACCAAGGGGCTGTTTGACGTTATCTTTTTAGCCGCAAATAAACCTTATTCATTTTCCTCTAGAATTTGTTCTAGTGTGTTACTATTACCATCTAGCCAAGTTATAATGATAGACTGATCACCTCCCTGCATCTTTTCTTGGTAATGCATAAGATGGATAACAATTGAAACATAATGAAACTCATCTGTTGCAATTACTTTATCATCTCCTTTAAAATAAAGGACCAAACATAATCGTCAATACAAGCTGCTGATTTTATAAATGAATCATTGGGATAATTCAGTCTTTTTTATGTGTGCCGAATGTTTTAATCCAAGTACCTAGTGTAACAACAATTAGAGGTGAACTTCAACTGTTGAGATTACCTTTTAAGTTCACAGCATTTATTTTCCTATGAATTCTCAATATTTAAAGTTCTCTCATTCACCACAAACCATAATAACTTGACTAATATTTCATTAAGGTGGCATTTATCCTTGTGATAATCTTAATTTGTCTCTTTCCAAAAATAAGTTATGATCTATACACAAGAACACGAGAGCATGCAGTGTCAGGCACATCAATTTTACTGAGAAAATGTTTAACATGCTTACATTCATACATTTTTTTAATATATCTAAATTTGACTCATATATAAGTGTATGTATTAGGTTATTATTCATATAGGAACAAACAAATTTTCAGTAAAATAATTTATGCAACAATCAGATTTTCTCAAAAAGAGCAGAATTTAAAGTAGATATTGATATCGATGTTTACACATTTGTATGCATGAGACATGAACATAATTATTCTTAAATTGCACCAACATAGTAAAGCATAGTTCTAGGAATCTAATGCAGTAATGCCAGAACTCATAGTCCTAGGAATTTATGCCATATGGAATCTTTGCATTCCGCATGCTAGAGTATCTTTTAACTGACAAACACATTTTTAAGTTATGTCCATAATAAAACTCATTTCTGCTTCTAACACAGCATGATGCAGTTCTTTAGCAAGCTCAAAAAATAGGTATGATCAAATCAATGAGAATGTTGTTTTAACCATAAACAACGTCTCAGATTTAATCTTTTTTTTTATTTGGGATAGAACAATTTAATCTTTGAAGGTGCTAAACATGTCTAGCAGTGGGACACAGTAAACAGATATAAGTAAACAAACCATTTTCCATAAAATGTTACCCATTAATATTCTGTTTTCATAAACTCTTACAGAACTTACCGATTCGAGCCATCCTTTACATTTGAAATGGTGAACAAATCCAAAGACTTGTTTGGGAGATCAGAAAAGTCAATATCGCGAAGTTGATCGCCCAAATAGTTCACTGGGAGAAGAACAAAAAGTCCTATAGCCCCAGCAATAGAAAACACCTTCAGACTGCACCAAAAAATAACAAATTAGTTTTTGATAGCTAAGTCTGTCAAACAAGACACTACTAAATGTCATATAGTTAAATGAATGCTATGTTAAACAAATGAAGGAGAATGGGGTTTCCAATTGCAAAAGTAAAGAAAATAGTGCAAGATACATCAGTTGTGGGGAGTTTATGTCAATTGAAAGACTACTTTAACTGACACTTTTCAAAATCGAGTGCATCGCAAGAAAGAAATCCAACAACAAACATTGAAATTTTACCCAAAAATAGCATGAACTTCTCATTGTCCACATAACAAGTCCATGATTCTCAAAAAGTTGAAGGTCAAAATTTTTTGTTATATTTAACATAGGTGTCGAGAGAATATCCAGCAACATTATTGCTACAATTTCAAAATCTTAAAAGTGGTTCTAGTGACTGCCAATAATTGTTCAGATCAGGTCATTTATCTCGTAAAAAAGAAACCTCATTTGAGCTTTGCATTATTTGATCCTTGCTGAATTTTCCCCAACAAATCATTCAGGAAAAAAGGAGAGAAAACAAGAACCATACTAGAAAGGTTAAAGGCAATCTGATGGTGTCATTAGTACAATATTGATGCTCTGGGTGCATGAAAAATGAACATGTCACTTGGGGACTAATCTACGATAAACAGACACGAGCCAATGAAAAGCAATAGTTATTCCATGGCCATGAGTAACAGAAAGTGTGATGCCCCAGTATACTCCTACATCAGATATTGATTGAGAGGTTGAATAGTTTATAATGTAAGTCCAAGGAGTCAAGTGCAACAATGATAAGTTAATTTTGATACTAGATTGAGCCAAACCATATGTTGCCCTTAGTGGGTCCCAGCGCTTACGGAGCCAATAGGCCCGTAGGCCTAGGGCGTGACAAATGGTATCAAAACAAATTGCCAGCCGAAAGTGTGGAGCTAAGTGCTATACGGGACTAAGTGCTACATCGCGTGACTGCAGTGGGAGCCACCTCTAGAGCCCGTAGGAGCCACCTTGATAGTCAACATTACATGGCCATGATGTGATATTTGATACTACATCTCGTGACTACGGTGGGAGCCACCTCTAGAGCTCGTTGGAGCCATCTCGATAGTCCACATGACCTGGCCATGATGTGATATGTGATACCCTAAGTATAGTCCCACATCGGATATTAATTGAGAGATTGAATAGTTTATAATATAAGTCCAACGAGTCAAGTATAATATTAACTAGTCAATTTTGACAATGGACTGAGCCAAACCACGTGTTGCACTCGGTGGGTCCAAAGCTTACATTGCGCCAACGGGCCCACGGGCCCGGGGCATAACAGAAAGTCAACATATGATAACAAAACCAGAAAGATACAATACATAATAGGAGTTTTTCATATTAGACCCCTAAACCATTGTTAATTCTACATTAGACCAGACCCTCAAATCTTTATATTTCTAAATTAGACCCACAAATCTTCATATCTGCTTGAAAAAGAAGTCCTATTTAAAACAAATTAATAAATCCATGGGTATAAATCCTTCATAGATTTCGGGGTCTTATTTCAAGCAACTTCAAAGGCGTGGGCGTCTAACTCAGAAATATGAATATTTAGGCGTCTAAAATAGTATTAACAAAGATTTGGGGTTCCAATAGGACAAGCCCTAAATAATAGCCATAATTTGAAAATATTTACGGACAATTTGGTCAATTTTCAATCATACAGCAATTGTTGGATTTGCTATTTTTTTCCTCAAGTTGAAGATGTTTAGAGAAACTGTAAAATTTATATTTGGAGATGTTCAAGTGAAAAAGGGGAGAAAAAATATTAAGAGGAATATCATATATTAGAGGTATGGTTGTCGAACAATTTACAAGTTAGCCAAGTCTAGCATCAATATGTAGTTCACTCAGCTCTGGCTTGCAAGTGAATGCAGTGGATCAAACCATTGAACCGTTTGACAAACATAGACCAACATGACCCATTTGGTTTGAGTTTCTGATAAGTTAAATGGTCTCAATATGATTTAGATGGCTATGATGCAAGGACAAGTTCTAACAAGTTGAGCACCTTTCTCTTTGGAGAAAAATTTAGCTACTTTACATAGCAGTACCCTTTTGCAAAAATCTAGTTTAACAGAAGTATACTACTACTATTAGGTAAGAGTTTGTTTTGGAGCTAGAGCTGTAATAAAACTTTGCTAGTTTTAGAGACATAACTGGTATTAGATTCTTCCAAGCACGAAAATCAGTTCACTTAGGATGCCCATTTCATTTCTTTTCCTACATATACAACTACAGGACATGAATAGTTTGCATTTCTAATCTGGTTCTTTTGACATTAAAGGCTCAGCTATTAGTTTCTTGTGGATTCAAGATCCATTTGAGTTGATTATTCTTCAGAATCAATTTCGTATTGAAGTTTCAGCTTCAACCATTCTTTTTTCTTTGCTTCCTTGTGAAACATACATTAGTCAACGTGTTTGGCAATAATTCTCTCTCAATAGACATAGACTGGTTCCGACGAACCATCCATAATAACCTCTACTTAGGTTAATACATAATGAGTAGTATAAATTTCTCACAACCTCATGACTGTATAACACAAATAAGATGCTGTAATCAAAGATCTTTCTCTCAACAATAGCAGCAGAAGGACACAGTTACTTTACCAATATTCATTGCTTCAACCAAAAGATTCTCTCATTCAAGAAAAAATAAGGCTTGTTTGCACTCTAATACCCCCAAAGTTTCACCGTTTTGCAACTTTGATGTCTAAGTTCTATTTTGACAATTAAATGCCCAAAATTTTCGGATTGACCTTAATTTGATAATTTCACACCACAAAGTCTCCTCACGTTCCCCATAACTCAAAAAAAAAATGAATGAAAAAAAAACGGCACAAAAGAAATTCCCATTTGCTTTCTATGTTGATATCCTTGAACAAATCAAGGGCAATTTTTTTTGCACTTTGGAGTATCTACATATCAACGTTTGAAAAGGTAGTACTTTGGGGTTGTCAAAAGTGCAAACACCCCAGAAAATAACAGAAAAAAATTACCTAAAAATGAAGATCCGCATGAAGACGACGCCGTCGAGGCCGGATAAAGCGAGGAGCTCGTCCTCCGAGACTCTCCACGCCGCTCCGACCCATCCCGGCGACGGAAGCAGGCTCTCGATGTTGAAACCGCTCCTCTGCTGAGCTCTCCCCTCGGCGACGAGGCGAGGGGCGTAGACCTCGACGTTCGCCGGCTGCTTCCTGAGGACGGAGTAGAGCGCGAAGAGGAGAACGCAGAGGCCGAGGTTGATGCCGACGGAGGTGAGCAGAGCTGAGACGATCATCTCGTCTGAGATCGACGCCGGGGAGGTCCCGAAACCCTAGAAATTAGGGGAGAAAGAGGGTATTCTTTTCTTGAGATCGAGGGCGAGTGAGTCGGCGGGGGAGTGGAGACTTAAGAGGGAGGGAAATTGTTGAGTTGAGGGATCCAAGGTGAGGCCACGTGTCTCAAGAGAATTTAGGGAGTGGGTCCCGGTTGAGGACACGTAATCTTTCGGCATTTGACCGTGGATAATGCTAACGTATCCCCGTGATAACGGCCGCTTTGGATTTTGTTTGTGAGCATTGCTTCGGTGTTTTTATTTAATTTTTTAATTAAAGGGCACAATCATACCTTCCCTTCCATCTTCTTCCCTGAGTCCTTACTGTTTCAAACCCAAAACCCCCACTGCTCATTCATTCATTATAATCTATTAAAATAATACTGCTCTAAATCTGATACATCAATAGGAATTCTTTTATATATTTATCAACAGAATCAGTGAATTCTAACGAATCATCAAACAATCAAGAGAGTTTGTTTCCATGTATTAAGCAATTCTTTGAACTCGTTCCCCCCAAAATCTGATAGTGCCCAGATCTCTTTTGCAAAGTTATTAATAAACGAAAAATCTCAAGTACCGTATCTCTTTTGACTTGCATTGACTAGAATTTACGAATAATTTACCATTTCACTCTCTTTACCTATAAGAATGGCAAAGAACAAAGCAAACAGAAAATGGCTAATATGATGCTTTAGATTGAAGAAATCGAGAGAGAGAGAAAGATGTGGATGATAGAGGAAGACTTAGATGATAGGTTTAGCAAATAGGGAAGAAGAACGATCAATAGGGAGGTTTAGCAATGATTTTTACCAAAATTGATGGCCAAATCACGAATGTGTGAATTGCTTAAAGAATGGACATGGAGGAAGAAACTAGGTGTGAAACTCATTTCTATTGGCAGCAGTTTAATACGGGAATTAAGAGAGCGGAAAATGAGGAGTTTAATTATAATTTGTGCCATCAGTACTTCAAAAGGAGTACCAAAGCTGTCAGGTTTGTTTGTTTAGAGGCTAAATAGCACTTAAATACCTCGGAGTGTTTGCTAATTGAAAGTGAATTGAAAGGGTAGAAGTCGCTTTCTTTTGCAAGTAAGGAAGTGTGTCCAATCATCAGGTAAGTGAAATATTGTGTTTGTTTACAGAGCAAATATTATTAAAAGTAGAAAAGAAAAATGATGCGGAAATATTTTTTTGTTTATTTAAAATTATATTATACTTTTAATTTTCGTTTGGTGGCTACAAATAAATGAATTGGAAATGAGTTATATATGCGGGTAAAGGTACTCATTTATTTTATTATACAAAATAGATCTTGAACAAAACTTTATAAATTATTAATATTTTATATTTATTACATATTCAATTTATGACTATTTTTAATAATACAATATTTGTCCAATAGTAATTTCAAAAATATGATGGAACTAATTTAAAATAGTAAAGTTTTATGGGACCGCATAGAAAATCCCAAAATTTATTCTCATCCCAAATCTAAATATGTTCTGGACCGTACAAAAAAAATTGATTAACAATAGTTTGTGGACAAAAGGTAATTTAATAAAAAATATTCTTTCTAATTTTCTTTTTCCTAAAAAATAAAAGATTATTTTTGGTTAAAGTGGTGCCCATTTTCCACTTTCATATGACATCTGGACTTTTTAGAGGAAGTTAAAAATGTATCAATTCTAACGTGGCAGGTCTTTCTACATTTTAGTTTCACATGCACTTTCAATTAAACAAGCACCCACACTAATAAAAGCAAATCACTTTCACAGTTTTATCTTACTTTCAGCTTAACAAAAACTCTTAGGGTCTATTTGGCAAATGGGGTAAACTAGTTTTAGTAGAGACAAAATGAGTCTACGGGCTTAGCCCTTGTTTAGCAAATGAAAATGATGGAAAAAAAAGTTCTTTTGAGGTCCACTTGTTGATGTCAGATGTTTAACAATAGGGTTTAGTATGAGTTATGGAGAGTTTAGGGTCTCTCAATCTTCTTTGATGGTTGATTATTGAGAAAAGGGTTCGATCCTGCATACAAACAATATGTAAGAGGATCGGAGTTGGGTTCTCCGGTGTTTCCTCCGACGGTCAAGTCAGTATTGATCTCAGGTGAAGGAAAGAAAGTATGTTTGTTGTATGTTATTGTGTCAAAGAATTGCATGCCTTCATGCAGTAGGTAATGTGCCTATTTATAGTAGATCCAGAAGGGTAGTTGCGTAATTTTGGCCGAGTCAAAGCAGACGGCTTATTCAGATGATACTTTGCAGGTGTCGGCAATGGGTTGCCTGAATCACATTTGTGATTAATGCGACGGTGACAGGGGAGTTAAGGTGCTGATATGGTCTGATGAGTCATTAAGACTTTCGACGGTGGTGTAATGATGACTCCGACCGTGCATTTAATGCGATGGTGACTGGCTATCGTTGATGGGTTCAAGAAAGACCGCCTTTCGTCTCAGCTTTCCGAGGGATGCCGAGAAAAGACGCCAATTCGACTGTTCTGAATGAGGGCGCTTCTCGACTCGGTCAACTGAGTGATAATGCACTAAGTTGGTTTTAGTAACAGGGCTCGAGTAAGGACGCCTTTCAACTCGGCCTTCATGATGTCGGATCGGGTTAGTATATAATTAAGTTGAGACACGTGTCATCTCCTAGAATGGGATTAGCACTTGGTCATTTCTATGATACAACACCACTTTTGCTCAATAACTAGACTAGAAATAAACCAACTCTTATTTGGTTATAAGAGAGCAAGTTCAAATAGAGTCTAGTCTAAAAATTAGCCAAACTGGGTTTAAGTTAGAACTAGTTCAATAAAATCTAGTTTAGCATAACTTAGGTCAGGTGGAGTTAGTTCAAAACTAGTCTATATTATTTTCAAATTTGCCAAACACACCCTTAGGGTCTGTTTGGCAACTTATACAATAAGGCCAGGCCACTTCTATTTTTTTAACCAGGCCAAAATTGTATCAAGTAGGGGTTGGTTTAACTCTAACCTGGTTAAAAAGCTCAAAAATTGAACTAGGAGAGTTGGGCCAACTCTGGCCCAACTTTTCTCAAATAGAAAACAATACTAAAATTGGACCAGGTTTGAACGTGGCCCAGTTTTAGTGATTTGCCAAACAGAGTCTTAAGTTTCATTGGCTTTGCACTTATATAATCTCAGTTGTTTTTTTAGAATTTATATAACCTAAGTTGTTTCAAATTGACACGGTAGTGTCCTTTATTATGCAAATGGTCTTTCTAATAGGTGTCCTAGGGTACCTGTTATTGTGGATATAATATACCATATATGCTCATTAACAATTATTGGTGCTTATTACCAATTAAAGCTCCCCATGATTGGTGCTCTTATCAATTTATCAATCTCACGCGTCCATCAAGAACCAACATAATCTAGATCAAAATAAATTAAATTTGTAAAGAATTTTTTTTAATTTTTCTCTTTTCTACTTCTCTCCAAATAATACTTTTCCTTCAAAAGTAATTAAAGACAAACTGTGCAAATTATGCCTAGGCACATAATTATTTAATCTATATATGCAAAATACAAAATTTTTATTTGAATTTTGAAGTGCTATTTTACTATTATTCCTTATTACATGCACAATGCTACTTGCAACGAGACTCCCATCCATCTATGAGCTTATTAAAACATAACGAAAAAAAGAATACTTATTTTATATAAAAATTAAAAGAAAATTAAAAATTTATATTATACTCACTTGAAGGCCTAACGGAAGAACTCTTCCTTTTAATAGATGAACTTCTTCAGTTTTAAATTTTTTACAAAAACAAGAGAAATCACATTTTGTTCTTAATTATTTTTTGCAGGGGGCATATTATTTGTAGGGAAGTAAAAAATGAGAGAAATAGACTTTACAAATTTAATTTATTTTTGTCTAGATTATACTGAGATTGATAAATTGAGAAGAGCACCAATTATGGGGAGCAACACTCATAATTTTCAATGAGCATATATGGTATACTATATCCACATTAACGGATGCCCTAGGGCACCCGCTGAAAATCCTTATGGGTAAATGTGATTATTTTCACTTGAAAGTTTCCATATAATATTCATGTAGGAATACGGTTACGCCCATAATCGCATAACCCCCATCATGGGTAGTTATAGTAACTAACCCAGCCCAAATCATCATCTACAAAAAGGCTCAACTCTCGGTGAACAGTAACCCGAGAATTCAAATATTGTGATATGAAACTATAGCCATTAAAACACAAGAGAGTTAGAGAGAGGCATTTGAGTTTTGAATCACATTTTCATTTCGTTACTGTAAACGGGAGTTCGACGGCGATTATCTTGGAGTGCGTGAATCCGGCCGGCGGAGATAAAGATCCTAGAACGCTTCGAATCGGTAACTTTCAATTCTGCATTTCCGATTTGTTGGTTATTCTCTAAATCTAACATTGGTATCAGAGCCATAAGGCTGGATTTCGTGCTCTTGGATTAAATAAGATCATTCATATTGCTTAGTATTGTATATGCCCATTAAAGAAAGCTTGTTAGATGTTTAATGGCAACTTTTGATATACTTGTTGTTATGATCTTATATTCGTACGAATGATAGATTATACAATTTTGATGTTCTCTGCAAAATTTCGTTTGAAACCGTCATGTAGTTTGAGAGATATTAAATTTTGAATTTTAATGCACTTTTGAATAGCATGATGTTTGCAGTGATATATCTCTCTGGTTATTAACTTTTTTTGATTTGTTATAAATCCCTATGTGTAGATCTATGTGAGAGCTTTCCATATACATATTATTTGCATTTTTTGGATTAACGGTCAAAAAGTTATGTTAATTCAAAGTTGAGATGATACAACATAGTATATGGTGAAAGGTTGAAGATGATGTGTGGGTTTTGCAATTCGACCCCTAAAAGTTCTTTTTATTGCAGACACATTAAAATGACAGGTTTTACTAAATTACACATAAGCCCTTATATTGCCAGAAATTTGTAAATAGAACCAGAATCTGTTTTGTGTAAAATTACAGCGAAACCTAGAGTTTACGAAAACTTGCAATCAGACCCAATTTTTTTTTGGTGTAAACTTACAGTTTAGTCTAAAACACTTTTGTTTTGCAAACAGACCCAGTTTCTGGAAAATTATAGTTTTGACCCATTTTGGGAAATTTACAGATTTGACACAATTTTGGAAAATTACACTTTGGCCTAATTTTGTGTAAAATTATAGTTCTACCCAGAAATTTTTAATTAATTGCAATTTGACCCTATAGAAGTCTATAAGTTGTTATTTCATTGCATGTTTAGCATAAAATTAATTGTATTTTTCTTGCAAATTAATTGACATGCTTAATTATTATTTTAATTAGCATGCTTAATAACATGTCATGATATATTTTTGAGTGGGAGGTTTTAGGTTGGTAGAATTTTTTAAAAAAAATTTCTGCTAATTCCTAGATTTTATGACAATTAAATGATTTAATAATGTTAAAGCTTTGTTAATGGGAGATGATTGGATGTATTACATTTCTTTCGATCCCATGACTTAGTTAGATTATTATTAAATTATTCAAGATAATGCAGCAAAATTTTTTATGAATTATGCTAGTTATTAATTATGTGCCATTTATTATGTTTCTAGTTGATTATGGTTGCTACCAAGAGCATCGTTGCTGACTTCAATAAGGGGGAGAAACTGAATGAGAAAAATTATGATGTTTGGCATCGCAAGATTCAGTATCTCCTCAAGGAGCAAGATATGCTGGAAACCATAACACAATCAGTGACTGAGCCTGAGCCGGGCAACACTGCGCAGCATAAACGTGATCATGAAGCCTTCCAAGCTTGGAAGAGAAAGGACCGTGTTGCTCGCATATTGATGCTGAGCAGCATGAGAGATGATATCATGCTGCATTTTGAGAGGTATCGGTCAGCTATGGCGGTTTGGGATCTTTGTTAAGCTCGGTATGGTGGGACTTCCACTACTAGACAGCGCCAGCTCACTCTCAAGTTTGACGGTTATAAGAAGCGCCATGATCATTCGATGAGGCAGTATCTTACTATTATGTCAAACATGATTAGCGAGTTGAGAGCGGCAGGACATGAGTTTTCTGATGAACAACAGGTTCAGGCTGTCATCCGTTCTCTACCTAGCTCATGGAAGCACATGCGTGTTAACCTCACCCATAATGATAACATCAAGACTTTTGATGATGTTGCTCGCCATATGGAGCTGTTGCTCGCCATGTGGAGCTCGAGGAGGATCGCCTTCTGACTGAGAAACCCAGCGGGGAGGCATACATGGCTGAGACTAGCTCGCGCGAGCATTTGGCTCTAAGCGCGGAAGAGGTAGATGTGGAGTACCTAAATGGGGTAGAGATGCTGGACCGAATCCTAAGAAGGCTAGATATGCCAAGCGCAAGCGTGGACAGCGCGGTGGCAAGAAAGACAAGACTAAGATGGCCTGTTACAATTGCAACAAGTTGGGTCACTTCGCTCATGAGTGCACTGAGCCGCATGTATGTGATACAACGTCCGATTCTACTATATTTGTTAGTAGTTGTTTGATGCTTGCTGAAACTGTTCCTATTTGGATTGTAGACTCAGTAGCAACCGACCACATAGCGAGAGATCGGACACCATACGTAGAGTTTCGTCGAATTCTAGTTGGGAGTAGACGTATTTACATAGGAAATAACTCCAGCGCAGAGGTCCTTGGGGTCGGCACCTGCAAATTGGATTTGCGAGGTGGACGCACGTTGTATCTTCATGATGTACTGTATGCACCTGACATCCGGCGAAGTCTTGTTTCAGTTCTAGTCCTTCTAGGTTTAGGTTTTAAATGTGTGTGAAAATGGTTGTGCTTTGTTATATTTAGGAACTACTTATTATGGTTGTGGATATTTGTCAGATGGTTTTATGGTGTTGGACACTATTTCTACTTGTAATAATATTAGTAGTTATTTTTCTTATTGCCTCTTCTAGCAATAATATCTGTGATGATTTAAAATGGCATGCTAGACTAGGACATATTGGCCAAGAGAGAATGAAACGGTTAGCTCGAGAGGGTCTTCTTGGCCCACTCGCTAAAGTTGACTTGCCTACTTGTGAGCATTGTTTGGCTAGAAAAACAACTAGAAAACCATTTGGCAAAGCTGTGAGAGCCACAATACCCCTGCAGCTTATTCATTCAGACATCTGTGGCCCAATGAATGTGAGGGCAAGACATGGTGCATCATATTTCATCACATTCATAGATGATTTTACTCGATATGGTCATGTCTATTTGATCTCCCACAAGTCAGAAGCATTAGATTGCTTCCAACGCTATATTAGATTGGTTGAGAATCAATTAGATAGAAGGGTTAAAGCTCTTAGAACTGACCATGGTCGTGAATATCTATCTGAGCAATTTGAGAAATTGTGTGATGAAAAAGGGATAGCAAGACAGCTAACTATTTCTAAAACTCCGCAACAAAATGGTGTTGCAGAGAGGAGGAATAGAACCCTTCTTGACATGGTTAGATCAATGATGACGCAAGCTAATTTACCTATTTCTTATTGGGGAGATGTATTATTGACTGCAACCTACATTCTTAACCGTGTACCCTCTAAGTCTGTACCTTCCACTCCACATGAGCTATGGACCAGTGAAAAACCTGATTTAGGTAATTTGTGGCCATGGGAATCAGCAGCTTTTGTTCACCAAACTTCTCATAGGTATAGGAAGTTGGGTCCAAGAGGAAAGAAATGTATCTTTATTAGATATCCGAATATTCTAAGGGATATGTTTTCATTGGTGAAGAAGCTGATGGAAGTGTGACAGAAATTGAGTCACGAGATGCCACCTTCCTAGAGGAGGATTTTCCTAGCAGAGGCGAGGTAACTAAGGATTTCCAATTTTATGAATTGGAAGTCTCAGATTCTGTCACTCATGACAAATCAATTGAGCGAATAGATGAAATTCCTCATCCTCACGTGGCTAGTGGGAGCTGCACGTCTGGTAGCCCAACTCCAGTGGAGCAAAATCAAATGGAACCTCAATCACGTAAAAGTGCTAGAGGTAGGATCCCTCGTCGTCATTTTAAGATTGAGGGGGAGGCCTTCATGATAGCTCCAATGGATGATGAAGAGTCTAAAACTATTCAGGAAGCTCTTGCAGGCCCTACTGCTAGGGAATGAATCAATGCAATGCAGGAAGAAATGGAGTCTATGAATAACAATTATGTTTAGGACTTGGTTGACCTTCCGCATGGGCGTAAAACAATTGAGAACAAGTGGGTTCTCAAAATCAAACGCAAGGCAGATGGATCTATTGATAAGTGTAAGGCCCGTCTTGTGGCTAAAGGCTATACTTAAAAGGAGGGAATTGATTATGAGGAAACCTTCTCACCAGTTGTTAGGTTTGCCTCGATTCGTCTCATTCTAGCTATTGTCATAAATATGGATCTAGATCTCTATCAAATGGATGTAAAAACTATATTTCTCAATGGAGAATTGGATGAAGAGATCTATATGGATCAACCTGATAGCTTCGTGGCCGAAGGTCAAGAGCGCAAAGTTTGCAAGCTCCGTCGATCTATATATGACCTGCAACAAGCTTCAAGACAGTGGAACCTCAAATTTCATCAAGCCATTTTAGCATATGGGTTTATGATGATAGAGGAGGATCATTGTGTGTACATCAAGAGGTCCATAGATAGTTTTGTGATCCTATCTTTGTATGTGGATGACACACTTTTGGCTGGAAACAAAAGGGAGTTGATTGATACCACCAAAAAGTGGTTATCCTCCAATTTTGAGATGAAGGATATGGGTGAGGCTAGTTATGCTCTTGGAGTAAAGATTGTTAGAGATCGCTCTAAAAGGCTACTTGATTTGTCTCAAGAGACTTATATTAAGAAGATGCTTGAGCGATATCAAATGCATAACCGCAAACCCATAGATACTCCTGTGGAGAGAAATTTGAGCCTAAGCCTTGATATGGGTCCTAAGACTCCAGAGGAAAAGAAAAAGATGTCAAGAGTTTCCTATTCTAGTGTTGTCGGAAGCCTCATGTATGCTATGATGTGTACAAGACCCCACATATGTTATGTTGTTGGACTTGTCAGCCGATTTCAAGCAAATCCAGGACTTGCGCATTGGAAGGCGGTCAAGAGGATTTTGAGATATCTTAGAGGGACATCAAACTATATGTTGTGTTACTATGGTAGAGGTTTGCGCTTAGTAGGTTACAGTGATGCTAATTGGGGAGGTGATCTAGATGAGCACAAATCAACATCAGATATGCTTTTCTGCTCAACAATGATTATATATCTTGGAGCAGTAAGAAGCAATCTTGTGTAGTCTTATCTACCATGGAGGCTGAGTATATAGCATGTTTTGCAGCAGTGCAGGAAGTTGTTTGGTTGAGGAGATTCATGCAGCATTTAGATATTGTCACTGATGCATCTGATCCTGTGACAATCAACTGTGATAGTATGGCTGTACTTGCCTACTCCAAAGATCCCAAGTATCATGGAAAAACTAAGCACATACAGCTGAGATATCACTTTATCAGAGACATGATGGCACAGAAGGAGGTGGTCTTACAACATATTTCTACGAGTCAGATGGTTGCAGATCCATTTACCAAACCTATTGCTAGGGATTTATTTGTTTCACATGTTAAATCCCTAGGACTGCGTAGAATATGACTGTACTTATGATTTGTAGACTACTTTATGATTTGATACATTTGTTGCACTTGTATGATTGATTAAGCTGAGTAGATATATATTCACATATATTTGTGGCACAAAGTATCATTTGGCAACTAGCAAATTCTAATAAGTATGTCGATAGGTTAAGATTAGTTCTCTCACACGAGCAATCGCCTTTTGGCGCTGATGAAGTGAGCGAAGATGAGACATAGGTTAGTTATAGCGCTATGAAAGTGAGTATAACTCAAATTTTAATGTCGCCTTGGTAAGGACCAAGATGAGGCTTTTAAGAGAATAAAGAGCCGACATGAATGTTTCCTCACCATTCATGCAACCTATACATAAGGCCAGGTACGAGAAATTTATTTGGCACTGTTGAAAGTGAGCAAATGAGTATCTCAAGTTAGGCGCTTATGACGCGACTGAATTAAGACCTGTACGGTGTTTAGAGTTTAAGACATACACGCTAAATTGGTATAGTTCTTCACCGTAGCATCATTTCATACTGCATGTGCTTAGCGACCAAATAAGGAAGTGAGTGAATGGGTCCCTACTTCCTCACTGTGTGAGTCCTAAAAGTCAAAAATGATCTCATTTGTACTCTATGTGACTTTTGACTATGTCATAAAGTGGAGAGTTAATGATAGCTACTCTAGTGTGTTACCTATGGTCATGATTGATTCGGCCTAATGGGACATTATTGGGCAAGCAGTTAGCTCGAGACTAAGTGGCATGAGGGCGAAAGGAAGACTAATCTGAATTATACACATCACTTGTATTCACCGGCTAGCCACTTGTGTCGCTTTAATGCCAGCGGACACAATTGTGGATACATGTGAAGTTTAGAAAGGATTGAGTGTGGATCTAGTGAGGGATTTAGATGCGCTTAATTCTGTGTAACCAAATAAGTCTGGGGTGCTGCGATACACTATTATTTAATTGCTTTCGTGTTTTCGGGTTGATGTCTCCATCCTGACCCAAACGGGTTTCTAGTTTGGATCTCCTAAGTGCAGGTGTATTCGCTAGTCGCACGACTCATTTGTCTGTATGGACTTGACTCAAAGTTTGGCTATTTCAACGTGACGGAGGTTGGTTATGCTCGTCATGTGCGAGTGGGAGATGTAGGAATACGGTTACGCCCAACCGCATAACCCCCCATCATGGGTAGTTATAGTAACTAACCCAGCCCAAATCATCATCTACAAAAAGGCTCAACTCTCGGATGAACAGTAACCCGAGAATTCAAATATTGTGATATGAAACTATAGCCATTAAAACACAAGAGAGTTAGAGAGGCATTTGAGTTGTGAATCATATTTCCGTTTCGTCACTGTAAACGGGAATTCGACGGCGATTATCTTGGAGTGCGTGAATCCGGCCGGTGGAGATAAAGATCCTGGAACGCTTCGAATCGGTAACTTTCAATTCCACATTTCCGATTCGTTGGTTATTCTCTAAATCTAACAATTCACGTGCTGATTTTATAACTTTCTAACTGTTAAATTTGTTGAATTTATTGTTATGTTTATCCAAATTCTATTTGAAAATAGATAAAATTTGTATACATTTAAATAGAATTTGGGTAAGATTAATAAAAACTTAACAAATACTAATGGTTAATAAGCTTTAAAATTAGCATATGTATGTTTAATAAGGGTGTTCAGTTGAAAATTTCACGTTTGCCTAATATAATGCACTGATATGCCAATACTAAACAATTTAGGATATGAAAACAACTTGTATATAATAAGTGCAAAGTTTCAGGTATTTAAGTGATATTTAGCCACTTTTAGATGCTTCTCCACTTTAATCAATATTAAAGTGGTTAGTGTCGAACTACAAGGAAATGGCTAGGGAGATTATCTACTAGATGATTAAAGATTTTATCAGAACCCGCATACAATCTGTAGGTGGAGAGTTAATTAATTGTGAATTTCAACTATCTGTTTATTTAGCAAAACAAGGGACAAATTCTTCTGCAGTAAGCCGAATCTGTACATCCGATAAGAAGCATGTGGCTAGAGGGAGAATGTGATGTTACATTCTCTCCTTAGTGATACATCTTTTCCGATATATCAGCTTCCATACAATGATCATGTTTACTTCTATTGGAGGGGTATAGGCCCTTAGGTGCTCGATGAGCATCTAAAAATTTCTCTAATCTATATGACCTCGTGTCTTTCTCCTTCAACGAACATACAATAAAAGTTTGCAAACGCCCAACTCCGTTAGGCCCAGCCCATTATTCTTCGACTTTGCCGCCCAACGCCAAGCGCGTTCATTTTCCCTCTCTTTCTTCTTCACTCCCACAAGACCTAGGGTTTCTAATCCCTCCAATTTCTTCTCAAAATCAGAAACTCTCAAAGAACGAAAATGACAAACGACAACGATATCCCCAAAACCCCCAGCAAAAGAACAACAAGATCATCCTCCTCCTCTCTCAGTTCACCGCCGAAACCCCCAGCCGAAACCCTAACCCTAATCCCATCCAATGGCCTCACATTCTCTCAGACCTCCATTTCTCTTGAAAACTTGCTCTCGACCCTCCCCGGCCGCCGAACCCAAATGCTCGACATCCTGCGATCGATCGGTCCCTTAGACTCCCCAATGCTGCCCATCCTTCTCTACGGCGGAGCTTCGACCGGAAAAACCAGCGCCATCCTCAAAATCTTTCACCACCTCAACCGCCCTTTCGTCTACGTAAGCTGCCGATCTTGTTACAACCCTCGAATCCTATTCGAATCGGTACTCAATCAGCTGGCTTTTCATACAAAGAGCGAGAGCAACGGGTACTCGAGCGCGAAGAGGTGCGAGAGGGCGTCGGAGTTTGTCAATTTGCTGAGAGATTCTTTGGTTCAGGTGTTGAATGATCTTGGGAAGGGGAAAAAGAAAATGGGTTGTGGGAAGATGATCTATCTGGTGTTTGATAATGTGGAGGTTATTAGATCGTGGGATAAGAATGCTAGTGTTTTGTCTTTGTTGTTTAGGATCAATGATATTTTGAGAATTCCTGAAGTGGGCTTTGTTTATATCAGTAGTTCGACGCCCGATGGTTACTATTTGAGTATGGGGTCGATAGAACCCGTGACAGTCTATTTCCCCGATTACACCGTGGAGGACCTTCATGCTATATTTATGAGAAATCAAGAAAACCCTAAGCTGTATTCCTCTTTCTTAAGGTATGTTTATGTGGAATTATAAATTTGGTAACTTTAGATGGACTCTATGTTTGGCTTGATTGTGGCTGATGATAATTGTTTTCTTTTCTCTATATATAGTGTCGTATTGAAGCCTTTTTATAGAATTACTAGGCGACACGATGAGTTGTCAATTGCCTTGGAACCTTTGTTTCATAAGTATTGTGAACCTTTAACTGATCCAAGATTGGTTCCTGATGAGCCTACAAAGAGAAGGCTGTTTGATAACCTTCAGCCTCACCTATTATCTGCTTTAAATGAGACTTTCAAGGTGCCTTCTTGGTCTTCTCTTGATGCTGCAAAGGAAGGAAGTAGAAATAAGAAGTTGAATTCAAGGAGAATAGGTGAGAAAGAGGCTTCTAATGAATTGGATTTTCATATGTCGGTGTCTGCTAAGTACCTTCTTCTGTCTGCCTTTCTTTCTTCGAGGAATCCTGCTACCCTCGATGCAGCATTGTTTGACTCAACTGGAGGATCTAACAACCGGAGGCGCAAGAGAAAGTATTGCCACTATCAATTGAATGATCATTTTGATTTACCATTGATTATTCTCGTATTGCTAAATATGAAAATATGTTTGTGATTGCTTTTTCAATTATGTATAGGAGTTCTCAGACATCAATCGACCAGAAAGATGCTATGGCACAAGAAATACTTATGAAGGGACCTGGAAGTTTTCCATTGGAGAGGCTATTAGCAATTTTTCAGTGCATTGCATCGGTGTCAGAAGATGTATTTGATGAAGAACCTCAAGAAGAAGGAATTATGAATGGAGGCGGGAAGGTTGGTCTAATGTCTGATGTTTTATTGCAGCTGTCTACTCTCTGCAATGCTAACTTTTTATGCAAGAGTGGGAGCTGCCCATTAGAAGGTTCCACCAGATATCGTTCTACTGTTGATGAAGAAATGGCTCTGAAGGTTGATTCCTTGTACTGTGGCATATTTGCTTTCCTTTTATCTTCTTCTGCTTCTATGATTGTCAATTTAGAATGTTTTTACTTCTAACCTTCATGGTCTCTGGATTGTCCATATTTGGTACAGGTTGCAAGGAGTATAAACTTTCCCCTTTCAAAATACATATATAGAAGATAGGCTTTAATGTCGAGCAATTTTACAGTGTATCATAGTAAGGTTCAAATTTCTATAGTCCCCTTTTTGACTCTTTTTTCCTGCTTGTGTGGGTGGAACACTAATCTCACTTATATGTCATAATTGCAGGTGACATTGACAATCAACTGAGATCTATGTCAACCATCTTTATGATAATGTTCAAGCTCTCTCATGCTATTTATAATAATGGTTTGCTATTATGACTTTAGATCCAAGATGCATCTTTTTCTCTGTGTGCAATCAAACATGTGATTTTTTTTCTTTCTTAATTTTTGCATTGATCTCATGGATTATCAGCTTAGTACTAATTACTTACGAATTACTCTTATGTGTATCTGCTTTCAAATAATACAAAATGGTAAATACAATTTTGGATATCATGGCACATACACATCTCATCATATCTAAAGCTTGAAAAGATTTAACAGCTTCAAGAAGGAAAGAGAGAGAGTTAGCAAGGAAAGAAATTAGATGTAAAGTTCATTGAAAACAGTGTCCCATCTTTAAAACCCTTTCATGAGAATTTTAGTGAATAGTTATTTCCTCTATGCAAGCATCCCACAGTATGTATGTAGTAATCCTTCACTTGTGTGCTTCCATGGGATATCTTCTTGAAGGCTAGAAAATAAATAGAAGGGAATCCTGACCTATCAGTTTAATTGATACTAAACTCTCTGTAGAGAGGATTGTGATCAGTATAAATTTAAGAACTTAAGAGCAGGGAATTGAACCAACTGAACTGATGTTGTAAAACCACTTTTGTTTCTCTACAGTTGTGTTCTTAATATCACAAGTGGGAGAGTATTCTTTCAATTGGAGGAAAGTGGGTTAGCAAGAGTGTACTGCGGACTTTAAACTAGAGGAGAGTTACAGGCTAGAGGGCACTACGAGTTCATACCTCTTAGTGAAGCATGCTTTAGTTGATCTGTTGGCTTGTTGAGAGGCCTGGTAAACTCACGTGGATGTATGATCATGTAAGATGTATTTGATGAAGAACCTCAAGAAGAAGGAATTATGAATGGAGGCGGGAAGGTTGGTCTAATGTCTGATGTTTTATTGCAGCTGTCTACTCTCTGCAATGCTAACTTTTTATGCAAGAGTGGGAGCTGCCCATTAGAAGGTTCCACCAGATATCGTTCTACTGTTGATGAAGAAATGGCTCTGAAGGTTGATTCCTTGTACTGTGGCATATTTGCTTTCCTTTTATCTTCTTCTGCTTCTATGATTGTCAATTTAGAATGTTTTTACTTCTAACCTTCATGGTCTCTGGATTGTCCATATTTGGTACAGGTTGCAAGGAGTATAAACTTTCCCCTTTCAAAATACATATATAGAAGATAGGCTTTAATGTCGAGCAATTTTACAGTGTATCATAGTAAGGTTCAAATTTCTATAGTCCCCTTTTTGACTCTTTTTTTCCTGCTTGTGTGGGTGGAACACTAATCTCACTTATATGTCATAATTGCAGGTGACATTGACAATCAACTGAGATCTATGTCAACCATCTTTATGATAATGTTCAAGCTCTCTCATGCTATTTATAATAATGGTTTGCTATTATGACTTTAGATCCAAGATGCATCTTTTTCTCTGTGTGCAATCAAACGTGTGATTTTTTTTCTTTCTTAATTTTTGCATTGATCTCATGGATTATCAGCTTAGTACTAATTACTTACGAATTACTCTTATGTGTATCTGCTTTCAAATAATACAAAATGGTAAATACAATTTTGGATATCATGGCACATACACATCTCATCATATCTAAAGCTTGAAAAGATTTAACAGCTTCAAGAAGGAAAGAGAGGGAGTTAGCAAGGAAAGAAATTAGATGTAAAGTTCATTGAAAACAGTGTCCCATCTTTAAAACCCTTTCATGAGAATTTTAGTGAATAGTTATTTCCTCTATGCAAGCATCCCACAGTATGTATGTAGTAATCCTTCACTTGTGTGCTTCCATGGGATATCTTCTTGAAGGCTAGAAAATAAATAGAAGGGAATCCTGACCTATCAGTTTAATTGATACTAAACTCTCTGTAGAGAGGATTGTGATCAGTATAAATTTAAGAACTTAAGAGCAGGGAATTGAACCAACTGAACTGATGTTGTAAAACCACTTTTGTTTCTCTACAGTTGTGTTCTTAATATCACAAGTGGGAGAGTATTCTTTCAATTGGAGGAAAGTGGGTTAGCAAGAGTGTACTGCGGACTTTAAACTAGAGGAGAGTTACAGGCTAGAGGGCACTACGAGTTCATACCTCTTAGTGAAGCATGCTTTAGTTGATCTGTTGGCTTGTTGAGAGGCCTGGTAAACTCACGTGGATGTATGATCATGTAAGATATATTTCAGATCAAGTTTAGAGGAGTCACGGTCAGTGGAAGAATGGAAATGAAGCAGCTATTTGCAGAAGGTGTTTAATTTGGCACCAAGTAGTGCTTGTCCACAATCAAATTCCTACATTGGGAGGTTAGTGTGACTTAGACAAACGCTTACATGCTGGATTTGAAGGTGAGAAGCTGGGTAATAATTTATGGAACACAATTTTCTCATCTTGGGGAGAAGTTGAACTTAAGTGGTAGGTTTGGATAACTCGTAAGCTATGCAACACGGAAATTTTACTTTGAAGCCTTTTTCTTCGTGATACATTTTTGACGATAGTGATTAGCCTCTCTTGATTTCCTCTGCAAGATAAAGGGCTACTCATGTCCTGGTTGTTGGTTATGTCAAATTCTGCCAACCTTTTGATATGATTATTGTTTCCCTTCAATATAACTCCATATTGTATTTCTTCTATGCAGTGCTATCTATTTTCACAATCTCTTTTACTTTGTGCTGATGCTAACTCTTTATACTAATTGCAAAGAATCTTATTAAAGTTGTTAGTCTCATGTACAATTTGCTGTTTAACATTTTTGGGGGGGAAAAATCAAGGCGTGCTTTGGGACATTTTTGTCGCATTCTATGTATTGTTTGGGTCTAATTTTTACTACAACACATTTCATGATGAACTAATTTAGACAGTTAATTAAGAACTAATGGATGCATCTGATTTAATTGGAAGCTCTAACAATTGTTGCATGCTATTCTAGTACAAATATATGATTTCTGGGGTTTTGCTTATAAATCCAAAGTTTTACCCTACCTGATTTGTTTTTAAACCCACTCACTTCTATCTACACTCATAAACCCAAAATACTATTAGTATATATCTTTAAACCGAAAAGTATAAAATACAAGCATTTACATAAATAATATATTGTATTCTTTAATAAACAAAAATACCCAAAATACCCTTATTCTTCCTTTCACTAACAGAAAAACCCTATTCTCTTCACTTAAATGACAGCCTCCTGACTCCACAGTCGACACACTCTTCTATAAGTTCCATCGCCACCAACTTCTGTAAGTTCCACAAAGAGGTTGAGCGAGTAGAGAGGGTGAGAGGCAGAAGAATGAATTTTGGGTTAAGAGAGGAGGAAGACAAGGGCATTTTGGGGGTTTTAAATTTACTTTTTTGTAAATACTTTATTGAAATAAGGTGTACTTAATTTTTTGGGTTTAAAGATAAAAAGAAAAGTATTTTGGGTGTGTAGGTATAGATAGAATAAGTGGTTTAAAAATAACGGGGGTACAACTTTGGGTTTAAAGGCAAAAACCCCCATGATTTTTTGTGTGTGTCAAGGAGAATGCTGCCCATATCCAATTATAATTTACTGATGTTATTTCTACAAAGAATTAAAATGCCCTACAATAACCGGCGACAGTATCATATGAGTAAGCTTAGTAAATATATGATTTCAGAAGAAATTATAGTTAATTACTTACTGATTTACAAATATGGCTCACCAAACTGAGGAGAAGATTGCTTCCAATCCTTTATATGATGAAGTAGGAGGATTGGGTGAATAGTAAATCCTACAAGAGAATATGAAAGCCAATATAAGTAGCAGGCACGGAGAATATGTCAGAACAGTGAGGAGCGAAATGAAAGAGAAGATGGTTGAAGGATTAGAACATGGCAATACACCAGCATGACCCAAATCACCACACCTCCTCAGATCACCACACCTCCTCAGATCACCTCTTCTCTTTCTTGCAACTTATTTTTGTCTATTTCCTATAAAAGTTTAGTCTCAGCCAGAGTTTTACCTTATCAAATTCGCTGGATTCATGGAGGATACACACTATGATTTACTGTGTTAAGGGGATGATAAGATGATCCTCATTTAGTAGAAACTCTGGTTTTCATTATCAAGGGAGTTGTAAATTTACATGCTCTCGTATATGCAAGTGCAAAGACAAAATTGCCTGATACAAATCTCATGTTCTACACAAGGGACATAAAATGTAGTAAACAATAGTCATATATTATTCAAAGACTGTACAAGTGATGAAAGGAAAAAAGAAAAAAGTGAAAAAAAAATAAAGAGTAGTGAAGAAAACAGGCATGTTCTTTTGTGAAAAGTCTATACTGAAAGTACATTAAATTATTATGGTATGCTTGTTCACCTGACCTAAAGCGAAGGGATGATAATGAATCTATGATAGGAGCAGCGTTAAACCACCATTCTTCGACCTGATAAACTCTCCACAAAGAAGATATTTCTTCAGACATTGGAAATTAGATCTTTTTCATGTATGCACAATATGAAGTTAGGAGGCTTTGGGAAACCCAGTTAGGTTCATCTTCCTTGAAACAGTGGTGCAGGGACTAAAATTGGTGACTCCTCAGATTCGTTGATGGTGGCTAAGTTTCCTTCCTCATATCCTACATGCGCTGGGCTTTCCAGTACTAGATGCCTGGAACTATCACCAGAAGGCTGATCACTATGCTATCCTATAGAAGCCTCTTGAAGCTGCAAGGCATACTCAAGGTTCCACAACACATCTCCCATCGTTGGACGATCCACTCCATACTCAGCTACACACTTTTCAGCAGCCTCCACAAACTTCTTTAATGAAGCTGGGCTAATTTTGCCGACCAGATTTGGATCAATGATCTTCTCCAACTGTCCTTTTCTGTTCGATTGCATTGCCCACTCAGCCAGATTCACCTGGTTTCTTGGGAGTGTGGGAATAATGGCCGGCCTTGCACATAGTACCTCAAAGAGTACCACGCCAAAGGAGTAGACATCAGATTTATCAGTAAGCTGTTGTGAGCGGAAATATTCTGGGTCTAAATACCCGAAGCTCCCTTTCACTGCAGTGCTCACATGGGTTTGTTGAAGCGAAGGGCGTTCTTGGACAAGCCAAAGTCTGCCATTTTTCCAACGAGGTTTTCATCAAGCAGAATGTTAGTGGTCTTGACATCACGATGGATGATCCCTTGTGCTGCACCGTATGGAGGTAGTGTAACCCCTTGCTGCTCCAATGCATGCTTCTAACCGTTGTTTCCAAGAGAGTGGAGTATGTGAAGTACTTCCGTAGAGGTGATCTCTTAGAGGACCATTTGCCATGAATTCATATACCAGTATCATCTCCGAGTTCTCATCGCAGCATCCAATGAGGGAGACTAGGTGGCGATGCCTTAGCTTCGAGCATTTCTATCTCTGTATGGAATTCATTGATCCCTTGATCTGATGATTTCAGAAGAAATTACTTACTGATTTACAAATATGGCTCACCAAACTGAGGAAGATTGCTTCCAATCCTTTATATGATGAAGTAGGAGGATTGGGTGAATAGTAAATCCTACAAGAGAATATGAAAGCCAATAGCAGGCACGGAGAATATGTCAGAACAGTGAGGAGCGAAATGAAAGAGAAGATGGTTGAAGGATTAGAACATGGCAATACACCAGCATGACCCAAATCACCACACCGTCAGACCTCTTCTCTTTCTTGCAACTTATTTTGTCTATTTCCTATAAAAGTTTAGTCTCAGCCAGAGTTTTACCTTATCAAATTCGCTGGATTCATGGAGGATACACACTATGATTTACTGTGTTAAGGGGATGATAAGATGATCCTCATTTAGTAGAAACTCTGGTTTTCATTATCAAGGGAGTTGTAAATTTACATGCTCTCGTATATGCAAGTGCAAAGACAAAATTGCCTGATACAAATCTCATGTTCTACACAAGGGACATAAAATGTAGTAAACAATAGTCATATATTATTCAAAGACTGTACAAGTGATGAAAGGAAAAAGAAAAAGTGAAAAAAAAAGAGTAGTGAAGAAAACAGGCATGTTCTTTTGTGAAAAGTCTATACTGAAAGTACATTAAATTATTATGGTATGCTTGTTCACCTGACCTAAAGCGAAGGGATGATAATGAATCTATGTTAGGAGCAGCGTTAAACCACCATTCTTCGACCTGATAAACTCTCCATCAAGAAGATATTTCTTCAGATATTGGAAATTAGATCTTTTTCATGTATGCACAATATGACGTCAGGAGGCTTTGGGAAACCCAGTTAGGTTCATCTTCCTTGAAACAGTGGTGCAGGGACTAAAATTGGTGACTCCTCAGATTCGTTGATGGTGGCTAAGTTTCCTTCTTCATATCCTACATGCACTGGGCTTTCCAGTACTAGATGCCTGGAACTATCACCAGAAGGCTGATCACTATGCTGTCCTATAGAAGCCTCTTGAAGCTGCAAGGCATACTCAAGGTTCCACAACACATCTCCCATCGTTGGACGATCCACTCCATACTCAGCTACACACTTTTCAGCAGCCTCCACAAACTTCTTTAATGAAGCTGGGCTAATTTTGCCGACCAGATTTGGATCAATGATCTTCTCCAACTGTCCTTTTTGTTCGATTGCATTGCCCACTCAGCCAGATTCACCTGGTTTCTTGGGAGTGTGGGAATAATGGCTGGCCTTGCACATAGTACCTCAAAGAGTACCACGCCAAAGGAGTAGACATCAGATTTATCAGTAAGCTGTTGTGAGCGGAAATATTCTGGGTCTAAATACCCGAAGCTCCCTTTCACTGCAGTGCTCACATGGGTTTGTTGAAGCGAAGGGCCGTTCTTGGACAAGCCAAAGTCTGCCATTTTTCCAACGAGGTTTTCATCAAGCAGAATGTTAGTGGTCTTGACATCACGATGGATGATCCCTTGTGCTGCACCGGTATGGAGGTAGTGTAACCCCCTTGCTGCTCCAATGCATGCTTCTAACCGTTGTTTCCAAGAGAGTGGAGTATGTGAAGTACTTCCGTAGAGGTGATCTCTTAGAGGACCATTTGCCATGAATTCATATACCAGTATCATCTCCGAGTTCTCATCGCAGCATCCAATGAGGGAGACTAGGTGGCGATGCCTTAGCTTCGAGAGCATTTCTATCTCTGTATGGAATTCATTGATCCCTTGATCTGATGATGGATTGCCACGTTTCACAGCCAACTTTGTCCCATCTTTAAGCTCTCCAATATATACTTTTCCGAACCCTCCCACTCCAATTACTGCATTCTCATCGAAGTTCTTTGTTGCTTCTTGTAGTTCAGCAAGGCTGAAGTATCTGCCGATACCAAGGCCATTGGCTGCAAAATAACTTGTGTGCCCTTGTCTACTACTCTTACGAGATCCAAACTTGTGTCTTGAGCTCCCCTTTGTGGAATTGCTCGCTAAATTTGAGTTGTTAGTGTGCACTGGCAGGAGCCATGATGAGAAGCTATTCCTCTTCTTCTCCAAGTGTTGTTTTCTCCATCGGAGGAACATAAAGCCAAACAAGGCAAGTGCCATCGCGCCCATTGTAATGCCAACTCCTGCTACAATATTCTTCGTCTGACTCTTTTTAGCCTCATTGCCATGGTACGAGCCGTCAACTGCATAAGCACCGTCCAAGCTCCCCGCCGAGTTGCTCATCTTCATGACCTCGAGGCCATTGAGGATGGCATTAGGGTTTCCAGAGCTTGATCCAGGAACTACACCCACCTGAACAAGGATGGTGGAGTTAACTATGGTGGATGCATTGACCACAAAATCCTTCACGTAAGCGACCGCAAGGCCAGTAGTCAGCGTAGAGAGGTCAAGACTTGAAACCACCATCATTCCATTGAGGTAAACATTGAAATATAGACTATTAAGGTTCTTGCTTACAATATCGCAAAAATGCATACGGATCAGATACGAGAATTCTGGATTGCTAGGAACTTCCCATGTAATATTAAAAGTGGGTTGAGACACGTTAGAATTACCCATCTCCACCGCCGTCGAATACACCAAGCTCGGAGCATCAAGATCAGTAATAGAGCCATCGCTAGGGTATTTTATAGTCTTTGAAAGAACAACCACACTCTTCGCTGACTGAGGGAGTTTTAAGAACTCAGTATCAGACCGCCACGTTCTAGCCAACGTGTCATTAGCCGATTGAATCTCGGGACCTCCGACATTAAGCCGGTGGGTGACCTCGAGTGCATAGTTGGAGATCCCGGAAAATTCCCCTTCGGGAGAGATAGCCATGGCGGTGCTGTGGATGAGGCTATCGGGGGCGCTGACTAATTCAATGGCGTTGATGAATGCGATTGATCCTTTGTTGGGGGCGAAATTGAGGGATATTCCATCCTTGGAGACAATGAGGTACTCTTTGATGAGCGGTGTGGTGGTGGAAATGGAAAAGTCGCGTAGTAGGACAATATCATCGGTATTGACGGTGAACTTGGCTGAGGTCATATTGTGGGTGGGGTCCGGCAACGGGTAAAAATGGAGGCGGACCCAGTGGTGACCGGGTGTGGTGGTGAATTTGTATGTGGAGAGGTCGGTGAATACTCTAGCGGATGAATACAGCGGAGGAATGGAGTCATTGGCATTGGCATTGGTGTCAACGATCTTGATGTTGTCTTTGGTGGAGAGGGAGGAGAGAGACTGGACGTCCGATTTGAATGTGCGACCATCGTTGAGTATGTCGGTATCCGGGGAGCCACAACTTATCAGATAGTTATCAGTCGGTGTGAACTTGATGGTCGGTTGAGAGTTGGCGTCGGTAGGAGAGGAGAGTGCTCGGGCTTGGCGACAAGGGCCACAGAGGAGAAGATGATGGGGAGGAGGGAGAAAATGGGAGGATGCCCATCTTTCTCACCTCCGGTCATAGCGATCGCCGGCGATGGAGGAGGACTACGTTATGGATGTAGGGAGCTTAGCCATTCGATAGAGAATGAAGGAGGGGATGATTGGGGACTCGGTCGGAGGTTTGGGCTGTTGGTGATCGGAGATGACTTGGTCAGAATGAGGAATAATTTTGATCGTTGGGTTTGCATGTTGTTGGTGTTCACGTGGAGCTTGCTTATTGGTTGGAGACGTTAAGTTTAGAAAGTTGAGGTGGGCCACTCATTAATGAAGCAGGGGACGCATTTGTTGGGAGTTAGAGGCGGTTTGGTTCCTGGATTAATCATGATGCATGTAATAGATTTTAAAAATCTATAATTAAATTTGTGTTTGTTTGTGATGGATATTAAAAGGATTTGCATAAAGCCAAACAAGGCAAGTGCCATCGCCCATTGTAATGCCAACTCCTGCTACAATATTCTTCGTCTGACTCTTTTTAGCCTCATTGCCATGGTACGAGCCGTCAACTGCATAAGCACCGTCCAAGCTCCCCGCCGAGTTGCTCATCTTCATGACCTCGAGGCCATTGAGGATGGCATTAGGGTTTCCAGAGCTTGATCCAGGAACTACACCCACCTGAACAAGGATGGTGGAGTTAACTATGGTGGATGCATTGACCACAAAATCCTTCACGTAAGCGACCGCAAGGCCAGTAGTCAGCGTAGAGAGGTCAAGACTTGAAACCACCATCATTCCATTGAGGTAAACATTGAAATATAGACTATTAAGGTTCTTGCTTACAATATCGCAAAAATGCATACGGATCAGATACGAGAATTCTGGATTGCTAGGAACTTCCCATGTAATATTAAAAGTGGGTTGAGACACGTTAGAATTACCCATCTCCACCGCCGTCGAATACACCAAGCTCGGAGCATCAAGATCAGTAACAGAGCCATCGCTAGGGTATTTTATAGTCTTTGGAAGAACAACCACACTCTTCGCTGACTGAGGGAGTTTTAAGAACTCAGTATCAGACCGCCACGTTCTAGCCAACGTGTCATTAGCCGATTGAATCTCGGGACCTCCGACATTAAGCCGGTGGGTGACCTCGAGTGCATAGTTGGAGATCCCGGAAAATTTCCCTTCGGGAGAGATAGCCATGGCGGTGCTGTGGATGAGGCTATCGGGGGCGCTGACTAATTCAATGGCGTTGATGAATGCGATGGATCCTTTGTTAGGGGCGAAATTAAGGGATACTCCATCCTTGGAGACAATGAGGTACTCTTTGATGAGCGGTGCGGTGGTGGAAATGGAAAAGTCGCGTAGTAGGACAATATCATCGGTATTGACGGTGAACTTGGCTGAGGTCATATTGTGGGTGGGGTCTGGCAACGGGTAAAAATGGAGGCGGACCCAGTGGTGACCGGGTGTGGTGGTGAATTTGTATGTGGAGAGGTCGGTGAATACTCTAGCAGATGAATACAGCGGAGGAATGGAGTAATTGGCATTGGCATTGGTGTCAACGATCTTGATGTTGTCTTTGGTGGAGAGGGAGGAGAGAGACTGGACGTCCGATTTGAATGTGCGACCATCGTTGAGTATGTCGGTATCCGGGGAGCCACAACTTATCAGATAGTTATCAGTCGGTGTGAACTTGATGGTCGGTTGAGAGTTGGCGTCGGTAGGAGAGGAGAGTGCTCGGGCTTGGGCGACAAGGGCCACAGAGGAGAAGAAGATGATGGGGAGGAGGGAGAAAATGGGAGGATGCCCATCTTTCTCACCTCCGGTCATAGCGATCGCCGGCGATGGAGGAGGAGGACTACGTTATGGATGTAGGGAGCTTAGCCATTCGATAGAGAATGAAGGAGGGGATGATTGGGGACTCGGTCGGAGGTTTGGGCTGTTGGTGATCGGAGATGACTTGGTCAGAATGAGGAATGATTTTGATCGTTGGGTTTGCATGTTGTTGGTGTTCACGTGGAGCTTGCTTATTGGTTGGAGACGTTAAGTTTAGAAAGTTGAGGTGGGCCACTCATTAATGAAGCAGGGGACGCATTTGTTGGGAGTTAGAGGCTGTTTGGTGCCTGGATTAATCATGATGCATGTAATAGATTTTAAAAAATCTATAATTAAATTTGTGTTTGTTTGTGATGGATATTAAAAAGGATTTGCATAAAGGATAAAATTTTATTAAATTTTGTTTGGTTCTCCATGAATTTTATTGAGAATATATGATCAAATTCACATGTTTGATTGAAATTAGCATAATTTTAGGGAATTATAATTGATGCATTTATTCTATGTGGCATCCACAAATCCGTGCAAAAAAAAAAAAAAAGAAACAAACAATGTATTTGTCAAAAATTCATGATTTTTAACTTGTGGGTCTTATTATTTTAATTCAAGGATGCAAAATGCATGGAAACAAACAGCCCCTTAGAGAGAGAAGTAAAGGAGAGACATGGTTTTAGATGTGAAAAGGTTCTCAATGAAATCCTATAAGGAAGAAGGAGAAATCAACACATGACCACCATCAATTTTTCGTTACTATATTTTTAGTATTTTGTTTGTGCTGATGTGTTAAGTGATTATGCTGAGTTCTACTATTTGTGCCATGGCAATGTTTTGTTCGCATGATTTAAAATTGATAGTGAGACACATGTATCGTTCTCTTTTCTCTATATTAAAAAATTTCTCCTTCTCTTGTTTGCTGGCTTATACAGAAACAAATGCCTATGATGATATATTTCAGGCATCTGAGATTAATTTTGCAATGGTTTATGACAGTGTGATAGTTTTTTCCCTCCTCTTTTTTTGAGAGACTGATGAGTGTGATTTGTCTTTATTAGTCATTGCAACTCCCAGCTCATGCCACATCCTGCATCGCAATATCAGAGCTCTTGTGGCTCTCGTTTCTGTCTGGTTGGTGGCTCATGAAGACATGTGGTAATGTTTGGTGTCTTTGTGAGTACAACAACAGTTGTGACTGCGAGTTTCATGCCATTGGTTTGTTTGAAGTCAATTGTAACCGTTCATTTCGTTGGACCTAGTCAATGACTTGTGCAAATTCTTTCATTTCATTGCAGCGATTATAATCAATGACTTATGCAAATTTGAACTAACTTGCTGTGATTTTATTTGCAATTGCATTACAAACACTCCTCAACAAAGTACCCCGAAAAAAAAATCCTGAAATAAATATATACTACAACTAAAACTATAAATTATAAAATTATAAAAATGAATCAAGTAACTTCAGAGTTTTGGTGTAATGGTTAGAGACTTTAAGATGATATCAGATCAATCCGGGTTCAAATCTCACTGGCCACGTAGTTAAAGTGAATTTATTTTAAAAAAATTGTCACAACTTCATGAGTCCAGATTTCAGCCCTTTAAAAAGGTGCTCGACTTGCGGATTCATGTTAGAATATAAAAATATAACCCTCAGTGCTCACCACAACTTTGGAATTTTAATGTAACGATTAGGAATTTCAAGAAACTGCAGACAATTTGATTAGTTGAGCTTGAGATGCTGCTCAGGATGCAATTGAGTCGTTATGTCCGTTTTTGGATTTTCGGTCCAAAATCAGTCTAATTACGCAACTGATCCTAAGCTGACCTAAACTGAGAAGCTTTTTGTTCTTTTTCTCTCTCCTGGAGTCAGAGTCTTGACTCGGTTTGAAGTTGTTGGAAGTTGACGATACTTAATTCAAAATTATCGGTGCCAAACTTTGCAAATGGATAGCAATGAAAGACTAGCTTCAAAAATCAGACGGTGTCTCGTGACCCCATCATCCATTTGCATTCCTGAATCCCATTTTGCCAACCACAATTTCTTTTCTTTTTCTTTTTTGTCTCATAGTATTAGTTGGTGAAGAAACACATATTAATAATGATTAGGTATTTAAAACGACGTAATCCACTATATATTTCTGATCAACTGGGTATATACTATGCTCATATACTTGTTTGGAAACAAACATGCCTTGTCACCATTTGGAAACAAACGTGCCAATTCCAATTTAGTGTTTATGAAAAAGAATGCTATATTTTCTATTTACAGAAATTACATTAATAAAGGCTATATTTACAAAATTTTTATTTGCAACTTTTACAATAATAGTCAATATATATTGACGTAATAGTTAACATTCTTAAGATATTTTAAATATAGCCAATGTCCAAAATTTTCAAAATTATGAAATTAATACATTTTATAATAAACTTATGTTAGGATAAATTATATATTAACCTCCATCGTATATACCTTCAGTTGTAGATAACCTCCTCATCTCATTTATTAGCACTTAGCTCTTAGATTTTCATTTTAATTTAGATAAATTGCAAGTTAACACCCCCCACTCCCTCAAGAATTGAGAGGGGGATAAGTGCTAATAAAGAAGCTGATTTGAATGTCTATACGAGGGAGTTATGTGCAATTAAGCCTTTTTATAATTTAGGACAAATTTGCATTTGCCAGTGAACATTTTTACCTTTTATTTCTGACATAGCAGTGAGAACAAAAGAGAATTAGAGTTAGTTTTTTGTGTGTGTTGATTTCTCTCCAAAAGGAGGGAAAAAGAAACACGGAACTTATGATGAAGATGTGAATCTATATCGCATGGCAACTAAACAAAAATGCATTGACATTTAACACTCTTGATAAAGTAGGATACAATTGCAAGATCAACTTCATAATTGATATAGTATTCATCAAATGTATTTTAACTTTCTCCAACTTCTAATCTTGAACATGAATCTTTTCTTCAACTTTACAATTTTATGCAACAGAGAACTTTTTTTTCCTTCCTATATCGTACTACACATTGTAAGTGAACATACGACTCTTGCAACTAAAATTTCATTTCAAGAGATTACAGTTCTAATGCTAGCTTTCCTTTCATTATTCATACATAAATAACCTAAAATAGTATGGTTATTTCAATATTAGCCTCCCAAATCTTTGAAATTGATCTCAGAACCCCACCAAATCTTCAATACTTTGATATTAGCCCCTCAAATCTTTGAAATTGATCTCAGACCCGCCAAACCCTCTTAGTATGTTGAAATAAGCCCCCCTAATTAAAATCTGATTGAAATGGGGAATTTTTTTAAAAAAACTTTTACAGTGTGCCAGTTATACTTCACACAAACCCAAACTCATTAACTACTTTAACCCATTAAGTTTTCCGAATCCGTTTAATAAAACCCTAACTCAAACTCATTTTCCGCTTCATCTTCTTCAAAGTCTTCCCTAACGGGAATCTATCCATTGCAAATTTGTGATCCTTTGATAGAACTAAGAAAAGGTTAAAAATACATGTCGTTTACTGATAAATTTAGGAAAAGAAAGAAGGGGATTTGATTAACATTGATTAAATAATCACTAAACTCCAACATTTTATAGTTGATATTGCATGGTTAAATGTGTGTGATTTTTCCAAGCACGCAATCGGAACATGGTCGCAAGCTCCACCATCACCATAGAAGAGGCCAAGTCCCTAGTCTCTCTCTTCATAAAATGGGATACAATTACAAGATTAATTTCATACCCTCTGACAAAATTTTAATCCAATATCAGTTCTTATGCTCTCTCCTCCATGACCATCATCACCCTAAAATCAAGTCCATGCGATCAGAGATGCGAAGGACTTCATTGCTTTAGTCATCGCCGCAGAGAGAGAGAGAGAGAGAAATTAGTGGACTTGATTTTATTACATTATATAGACCAAGACTCTCTCATAACTAGCAACTATTCCCACTACATAATAACTTCCCCCACTACTATTTCTATTAACCGCCCTATATTCCCATTTGGTCCTGACAAAGAAGTTATCGAGGTTGAAGAACAAAAGGCGGAGGGGTAGACGGAGACTTTAGGAGTGACAGAGGCGATGGTGGAGGAGGAGGAGTGGAGGGGGTATGATGAAGTGGTTGACGGGGGAAGGAGTTTAATGGTTGATTGGGGGCAGAGGTGAGTGGGCTAAGGAGTTTGCATTTTGACACGTAGGCAGATCGTACTATTATTTAGCACTTGCAATTAGATCAAATCACATGGGCAAAATTATCTTAAAAAAATTTCGCCACAAATGAAAAGAAGCAGGCACCTATTAGCGTCTTTTACTATCCCTCCTTTATATATAAAGAGAAATTGGTGGAATTCCTAAAGACGCAAAAAATTGATATGTGTCATATTATAAAGACAAAAAAAGTTGACATGTATCATATCATAAATTATCCACATGTCCTTTATCCTATCAAAAGAGGACATGTGGACACATAATATTATATTCACGTAGAATTCTCATTAAATTAAATCTATCTATAATTAGAAAATTCTAATAATTAAATATTTTATAATCCTTATCGATTATAACTATCCATAATTAAAAATTTCATAAGTATATATTTAAATATAGAAATTTAAAAACTCATGTAAAAGCCTCTCTTCATCAAATCATGGGTTAATTTTAGAAAACCCTCTCAACTATTTTAATTTAAGAAATTCCCCCTCAAGTTAGAGTATATTGTAGATAACCCCCCCTCATCTATGAAAATTTGAGATAACGGATAACCATGTGAACTTTTCTCACTTAACCCCTCAAATATGGAGTGTGTCTTAGAAAACCCCTCTCAACTATTTTAATTTGGGAAACGCCCCTCAAGGTTCAGATATTATAGATAACCCCCCTCAAATTTGAAAATTTAGGAAACCCCCATGAGCTATTCTCACTTTATGCCCTGAAAACTAACATTATTTGGTCTAGCATGTCACATGACAAAAGAGTGACTGAGAAAAGACCAAAATACCCCTCAATCATAAATAATTACTTTGATTTTTTTAGGATAGGAGAAAGAGGGCAAAACTCATTGTAAATTGACAATAGTTGTTTTCTTTACTGATTAGGGGTTTCTTTGTAATTGAATGAGTTGATTACAAAAGGATATTTCATTTATTTTACATTTTGAAATGATGTAGGGGGGTTTAGTGAGAAAAGTGTGAAAATTTTGCGAGTTTTGTGAGACATCCTGTAGTTGAGGGGGGGTTTTCACTAATTTTGAATGTTGACTGGGATTATCATAAAAAAATGGGCAATGAGTCATATCCTCAAAATATCAGTTCTCACAAAAATTGTCATGTATTGCAAAACCTATCCATCATTTCTATTTTCATAGTTTTTGGGTAATTAAAGTAATCCCAATAAGTTTTGATATTTTGTAGCAAACCGTAAAAGAATTTTAAAACTATTATTAACCCCTAATAACATTAGAAAATTTAAAAACCCTAAAACTACTTCGATTTTTTGCCCTTAACTCTCATAATGACATTATTCCATAAATTTACATGGACAAAACTATCCTCAAGGCCAATGATGGAAGAAAATAATTTTTTTCCTACAAAAGTTCTTAAAATTCCTAAAATAATAAAAAACATAGAACCCACTAAAATCTAAAATTGTAAAAGAACACATTAAAATATAGAAACTGCAAACAACCCCTTGAAATATAAAATATTACAAAAACCCTAAACATTTGAAAATTATAAACAACCTCTTAAAAATTAGAAATTTTAAAAAGCCCTTAAAAATCTAAAAATTATAAAAGCCCCTAAAATATCTAAAAATTATAAAAAGTTCCTTTAGATTCCAAAATACAAAAAAAAAATCTCTTTAAAATCTAAAAATTACAAACACCCAAAAAAGTTATAAATAGCTCCTTTTAAAATCCAATAATTATAGACAACACCCTCAAGATTCTGAAAATCACAGATCCTTAAAATATGAAAATTACAAACAACCTCAAAAAAATTAAAAATTCAAACCAACCTCAAAAAATTTAAAATTACAAACCACCCTTGGAACATTTAAAATTACAAATAACTCTATATAAAATTTGTAAAATGAAATAACCCCTTAAGATTTGAAAATCATAAATCAACCACCTAAAAATTCAAAAGTTTCAAACATTCTCTGAAAATATAAAATTGCAAAAAGAAGGAATTTTGGAAAAATTCAATTTAAAAAAGCAATCAAATTGAGATAAAAACCAATACATAGAAACAAAAAATCAGATCGATCCGTGCGAGCACGGGCTTAGAACTTGTGGAGTATGATATGATATGAGAAACTCAAAGGTATGGAGAAAGTATCCAGTGCATTGAGTTTACCATCTCATCGTGATGATGTGGTACATTTACCCTATAAGAAGATGCCATGTGTACCTCTAATCATATCTTTATATAAGAATCTCAATCAAATAAAACTAACCATAAGTACAATATTCTAAATAGTAAAAAGTAAAGAGTCAGCTACCAAATTAAAACTAACCATAACTACCGTGCGCCCTCTCCTTATCTTTTCTTTTACTCTCTGTTGCCAGTTCTCCATTGCTTGAAATCTTGTATCAGGGAAAAGATTATGAGCAACTCTGAAAACTAAAAGAAGGTGAAGATATAAATAAGGTTTGTTACATTTCTTTTAATTTTTTTCTCTTCTTGTTATGATAGTCATTCTTATATTTGTTTTTTTAAGACTCTTTCCATCTAGCAAAGCTTGTGAATTGATTTTGTAGTTATGAAAATTAATCTGCAGAAGCTTTTTTTTAATCTTTCTGTACTGTTTTTACTTTGCAGCCAAATCTAGTGAATGGACAACTCAGAAAATAATGAACAATATCAAAACTTGAGTAATGAGGAACACAGTTCTCATGTAGTTCCTTGTGTAGAAATCTAAGATGATGGAATGCCAAGAATTGGATAGAAGGTTTATAGTGAGGAAGAAGCTTATAACCTCCACAATAATTATGCCACCCGAATTGGTTTTAGCATACGTAAAGGAGATCTACGTAAAACAACAAAGGGAATTATACGACAACGCCTCTTATCTTTGTTCAAAAGCAGGTCTAAAGTTGGACAATGAACCATATGGAATGAAAAAAGTCCATAGATTGGAGACAAGAACAAATTGCAAGGCCAATATTCGTTTCACGGTGACTGATGGTGTATGGGAAATCACACATTTCCGTCTAGACAATAACCATGATCTTGCTGAACCTAAACAGAGAAAGTTGTTGAGATCAAATAGGAAGATGCTGAAAGATGATACGAATCTCATCACCTAGATGGGTAACGCTGGTATAAAGCCCATGAAAGCATATAAATTTTTATCAAGTGGACTTGGTGATCCTGATAATTATAAGATGATATCACGAGACTGTCACAATTTACTCTGTATGGAGAGGCAAAACATGATCCAAATTTCTTTCTCAAGCAATTCATTTTATGACATGTGTATATATTTAGACATTATTTTTATTTAGGACTTTCATTACACGAGTGTTGACGCTTCCAACCCATTACGCTTCAGCATCAACAGATACCTGACATGAGACGAACTGATATGCCTCTCTTAGGTCCAGGTTTTAAAATGCATATATGAAATTGTTTGGTATTTATTTGTACTTTTCATAAACACTCCTCCTTACAGTATGCTGCCTAAGTATCTTGCAGGGAATGGTTCATCTTCACATTTGGCCTAGGTCCTAGTGGATTCTTTCACTTTTATAGCTTGGCTACATATTTGGTTATTTGAGAAATCAATTACATGATGCAAGAGGCTCGGGGAGCTATGAAGTGCAGTGTGAAAAGCTCAACAGATAACTGGAATGACAATCAATGAGTATTAGTTTTTATTTTTTACATTATGGAGGATAGATGTATGGTACTAAGTTAAGGTGCATGTGATTTGGATTTGATGTATTTTTTAGCTAAGATTTATATTAGATGTAGTCAACGACTTAATGTTGGTGTATGCGATCAATTTTGGTTAAATATATTATCTCTTGTCATGGTGATATTATTTCTAGTTTATTAAATAATTTAATCGCATAATAAAAATGATAACTACTACATTGCAAGACTACAATGAATATTAAGTTAAATCACATATTTGTTTTTAATGTACAATGTTTTACTGACATAATGTCAATTTACATCACATAATTCAAATATTTAACATATCTGTCCGGATTTATCTTCTAAAATGAGTTTAATTGAAATTGGCTTTAACAAAGGTAAAAGGAGCGAACAAAACACAGAAAGAGACAAGAAAAAAATGCGAACAAGAATTCACGAGAATGAGAAAGAAATCTGAAACAGAAATTTTGATTTTCATTATTTTTCAGTTATGGTTAGTTTTAATTTAGTAGTTGACTCTTTAAGTTTTGCTATTTAGGGTATTGCAATTATTTTTATTTGATTAAAATTTTTATATAAAGATATGATTAGAGATAGATAGAGTATCTTTCTATAAGATAAACGTACCACATTATCACTATGTGATGGTGAAGCCAATGCCCTCGATACTTTCTCAAAGATGTGACCTTCAATTGTTTCTGGCGGCGAAAGCATAGGACTAAAATCTACAAACCCATACTGGGCCCAAAACCGTCCTTTCCATAACCTCGCACCCAAACAAAAACAACAATAGGTAAAGTGGAAAAAAATACGTGAACGAGAGATAAAGTGCAGAAGAGTTAGATAAATAGCGCAATTAGCAAGTCCAGCCCATTTTACTAATCTTGTAACATTTTACTAATCTAGTAACAATAGGTAAAGTGGAAAAATACGTGAACGAGAGATAAAGTGCAGAAGAGTTAGATAAATAGCGCAATTAGCAAGTCCAGCCCATTTTACTAATCTTGTAACATTTTACTAATCTAGTAACAATAGGTAAAGTGGAAAAATACGTGAACGAGAGATAAAGTGCAGAAGAGTTAGATAAATAGCGCAATTAGCAAGTCCAGCCCATTTTACTAATCTTGTAACATTTTACTAATCTAGTAACAATAGGTAAAGTGGAAAAATACGTGAACGAGAGATAAAGTGCAGAAGAGTTAGATAAATAGCGCAATTAGCAAGTCCAGCCCATTTTACTAATCTTGTAACATTTTACTAATCTAGTAACAATAGGTAAAGTGGAAAAATACGTGAACGAGAGATAAAGTGCAGAAGAGTTAGATAAATAGCGCAATTAGCAAGTCCAGCCCATTTTACTAATCTTGTAACATTTTACTAATCTAGTAACAATAGGTAAAGTGGAAAAATACGTGAACGAGAGATAAAGTGCAGAAGAGTTAGATAAATAGCGCAATTAGCAAGTCCAGCCCATTTTACTAATCTTGTAACATTTTACTAATCTAGTAACAATAGGTAAAGTGGAAAAAATACGTGAACGAGAGAAAAAGCTTTGACTAGCACGCTAGGGTCCAAAGAAGCTGTCCCTGATTGAATTTATTACATACTCTAGGATATAAAAATACAAGGGTTATTGGATTACCTACGCTAAATCCGCAGCCGAGTTGTTTAATAAACGGGTCAATTATCCCGTCCGTGGTCCATTCCATGTGCCCTTGAACAACGAATATGTACATTATCGATCTGGATCTTTATATAAATTTAATAGTTTAGATAGAAAATAAGTATATTTAATAGTTTAGAAGACAAGTATAGACTAAAGTGTTTGCATTTATACAAAAAAATTATTTTCGTATGAAAACACCACTTGTCTAATGGATTTGATCCGATGGATACTTTATCGCTGCGCATCCAAACCCTAATACAACCCAAAAAGGGGAAGCCCTCAACAACCACCAAGCAATTAAATTGCACCGTTGATTCACTTCAAGATTGATTGGTTCACATGATATTGCAAGTGTAACTAAAATTACAATTTATAGAAGCTGATTATAATTGTTACCACTTGTTTCAGTTTTGGATTATCTTTATTGTAAAATAAAATATGAAGTTCATTTTTTAATTATAAACATCTATTATTTAGTTGACAATTACAGTCTCTTCTCAAGTGAAAATATGAACACGTGCGATGAAAAGGTTTTGGTAAATGTTACATTAGAAATAATTCACAAATTTCAACTGAAGATAAACATACTCTGTTTTCTGGCAATGCAAAGAGTCCAAATTATGTTGTTTCATTGTGACAATAATCTTCTTACAACAGCAATTATTAAAAACTCATCTTTCATAAATAAAATTTGCAATTAAATTGACTATGAATTGACTTAATGAAAACGATTTTTTAATTGGGATTAGAAAAATAAATTTATAATAAATAAACAATGGTCGAAACTATTTTTTTTTTCTTTTTTCTTTTCACATGATGAGAATAGGATCTTCATCATCAGGGCTCCAAAAAAGGACAAAGTAGCCTCTCACTCTCTTTTCTACTCTCTTTCTAGAGCTCAACAAGTGGGGGCAAAGAGTTTGGTTTTTGTTTTTGTTTTTGTCCTTTTAATTAGTTTAATTAAAACCCATTTGTTTTTAAAGGCTGTTGAGTTTGATGGAATCAGAGGAGGCGAGTTTCATGGAGCTTTTGGGTTCAGAGTTGCTCTATCTTGCTCCTGACCATGGAGTTTGCAAGAAACTCAGTTTTGATCCCTCTTTAACCTTCACTCAGAGTTCTTCATCCTCTTCAACAACAACAAGTAGTACTGCTGAGGTATATACCAAATATTTTGCTCAATCTTTATTATTTTTTTAATTTACATGCATTTTAGCAAAGACAACTTAAAATTATTCAGTGAACCATACTTACTAGATAGTTGGTGGTCCAGAAAAGAAAGAATTATAAGTTTGATGTAATAATCCACAAATTTCTAATATTTTGCTCTACTTTTTGGATCACCAATTGTCTAGCAGACACAATCGTTGAATAATTTATCTAGACTTTCATATAACCAAGTCTCTCTTAAAATCATAATCTCATTGTTGTTTAGGAGGTGACCACTGAAACAAGAGCTCACAAGAAGCAGAAGAAAGGGCCATCAGCTTCTCTGAGTACCATCAAGGTTTTTGATTATTTTCTGTTTCCTTAAGCTTTTAAATTGTTTCGAATTTTTGTGGGTTATTTGTATATCATTTGAAGAGTGTATTTAATTGATTTATGGATGATACTTGTCAATAGGTAAGAAAGGATAAGTTGGGAGACAGAATCTCAACACTGCAGCAGCTGGTTTCACCCTTTTGCAAGGTTTAATGTTTTGTTCTCATTTTTTTTGAAGATGGAATAAACAAATTAATTAAAAGTTCTACTGCTACGTTTTTATTAATTTGTTTTCATTTTAATTTGACTTTGACTTTGACTGGGTAGTTCAGTCTGACACTGCCTCAGTGCTGCATGAAGCTCTTGGATATATTAAGTTTTGCATGACCAAGTTCAAGTAAATTTATTCTCCTCCCTCAAAATTTTCTTTTCAATTTCTCTTCTAGTTTATAAAGTTTTCAAACTTTTGTTTTCAATTTTTTATCTTTCACTTTTTCTGCCAGGTTCTGAGTTCACCATACCTGCAGCAAAGCCTGCCAAAGACTGCAAGCCTTCAGGTAAATAGACTAATTCTTGATTTCTCTTGTATTTCTTTCACGTTGTGGGCGCGGGACCGTGAGAAGAAACCAGCAAGCGAATAAAACCAATAAACAAAAGCGATAAAGACAGATTACGTGGTTCGGCAAGTTGCTAGTCCGCACGGGTAAGGAGGATTTTCACTAATAGAAAGAGAGAATACAAATTAGGATTACAAGTTCTCACAAAGAAACCCTAAAACAAACCTCTCAATCTCTCAAAAAATCTCCTCTCCAAAGATGCACCAAACTCTCTCAAAGGTGCTCCAAAGCGTGCTTGATTACTTTCAAATAATCGTTTAGGGTTATTTATAAACTCTAAACGAACCGGGTTTAAAACCAAAACCCGTTTTGAATGCCGCCAGTTAGTCGACTACTACTTGATTAGTCGACTACTACCGCAGATTAGTCGACTACCAGTTAGTATTCTCGGACTCAACGCGAAACACACCTTCGTAGATGCAGATTAGTCGACTACTACCGCAGATTAGTCGACTACTAAGCGGCGCTTGTGCATGTTTTGTGCATGTTCTACAATTCTCCACCTCGTACATCATTTGATTTACCTCAAATTGGCGAACACCGAAGAACATAGAGAGATCATTAGCCAATCAGGGCAATCGGTGCGTACTACTGGCCCCTTCGATACCCTCCGGGATCAAGCTCACCGTAGTTCACCTCAAATCATCTCCACCTTACCCATTACCGTCCGGAAGGGCCATGCCCTCTTGGGCAAATCAACACGAAGTGATATGAAGCAAGTCCAAGCAATGCTTAAACTTACTACCGTGACCACCTTGGTTAACATGTCATTTGGATTCTCATTCGTGCACCTTCATGAGAGAAATATCACCTTCCTCTATGACATCCGCACAAAATGATACGACATCGATATGCTTGATACGAGCATGATGAACTGATTCTTCGCCAAGTGAATTGCACTCGACCGCCACACCACAAGTTCACGTTTTCTGCTCAATCCCCAAATCGCCTAGAAGACCCCACAACCACAATGCTTCCTTCACTCCCTCTGTCATGGCCATGTGCACTTCTCTAGTAGAAAGTGCCATGTAGCACTGCAACATCGACGCCAACTAACCGAGCCCCATGTATCTTGAATACATAACGGTAGTAGATCGTCGTCTATCTAGATCGCCCGCATAATCGAGTCCACAAACCCGCAATCGACATGTTTCTCCACCAAAACACGGACCGTATCAAGCTGTACCCTTTAAGTACACGAGGACCCACTTCGCTGCTTCCGGTCGCCTTTCGGATTAAGCCATGAATCACCGACCACACTAACGCTGCAGTAAATGCAGGCGTGTACACACCATTGCATACATTAAGCGCCAGCGCACTAGCATAGGAACCGCGCTCCATGTGCCTTCTCTTCCATTGTAGTGGGAGATTGATTACCGAAGCCTAAAGTGTGGAGCCAATGGAGTCACCACCGACTTAGCACTTTGCATCCCGAACCTCGCGATCACCCGCTGTAGCCCCTTGACTCAGAGACAATGTCGATTAAGCCCGCTCTCTTCTAATCTCCATACCCGGTATTTTCCTAGCGGCACCCATGTCCTTCATCTCGAACTCTTCACCAAGTTGAGATTTCAACCTATCTATCTCCACTCGCTCTTAGAAGCAATAAGCATGTCATCCACATACAAAGAAGATAGATAAAATTACCTCCATGAAGCTTCGAATGTAAACACAACAATCATGATCGCCGGAAAACCCATGCTTCGACATGAAGGAGTCAAATCGCTTGTACCATCACGGGAGATTGCTTTAATCCATCACGGTGACTTCCTCAAGCGACACACATGATTCTCCTTATCCTCAACCTTGTAGCCCTCGGGTTGATGCATGTAGATCTCTTCATCCAAGTCTCCGTGCAAGAAGGTTGTTTTAACATCGAGTTGATCCGACTCAAAATCACCATGAGCAACAATACTCAATAGCACCCGAATAGAAGTATGTTTCACCACGGAGAAAATATCTCATTGTAATCCACACCCTCTTTACACAAAACCCTTAGCCACTAGCCTCGCCTTGTATCTTACACCACCGAGCTGTGAAATATCACGGCGTGTACACACCATTGCATACATTAAAGCGCCAAGCGCACTAGCATAGGAACCGCGCTCCATGTGCCTTCTCTTCCATTGTAGTGGGAGATTGATTACCGAAGCCTAAAGTGTGGAGCCAATGGAGTCACCACCGACTTAGCACTTTGCATCCCGAACCTCGCGATCACCCGCTCTATGTAGCCCTTCCGACTCAAGAACAATCGCCGATTCGCTCTTCTAATCTCCATACCCGGATTTTCCTAGCAAGACCCATGTCCTTCATCTCGAACTCTTCACCAAGTTGAGATTTCAACCTATCTATCTCCACTCGCTCTTAGAAGCAATAAGCATGTCATCCACATACAAAGAAGATAGATAAAATTACCTCCATGAAGCTTCGAATGTAAACACAACAATCATGATCGCCGGAAAACCCATGCTTCAAAGATGAAGGAGTCAAATCGCTTGTACCATCACGGGAGATTGCTTTAATCCATACAAGGACTTCCTCAAACGACACACATGATTCTCCTTATCCTCAACCTTGTAGCCCTCAGGTTGATGCATGTAGATCTCTTCATCCAAGTCTCCGTGCAAGAGGTTGTTTTAACATCGAGTTGATCCGACTCAAAATCACCATGAGCAACAATACTCAATAGCACCGAATAGAAGTATGTTTCACCACCGGAGAAAATATCTCATTGTAATCCACACCCTCTTTCTCTGCAAAACCCTTAGCCACTAGCCTCGCCTTGTATCTTACACCACCGAAGCTCGAAGATCTTCCTTTCTTTTAAACACCCACTTACAACCAATAGCTTTTCTTCCTACGGCAATGGGACCACCTCCCATGTATGATTCTTCGAAGAGATTCCATCTCTTCCTCCATCACGCCAACCAACTCTCACTATCCTTGTCGAATAGCTTCCTTGAAGGAGACCGCTCGTCCTCCTCCACAGAGTGCGTATTCAACCATATTAGCACGCCCATAGTGCTTTAGGGGTTGATCACCCCACCAAGAGACTGCCATGCTCTTTGGCCTAGTGGAAGCCAAATTATCCACCAGCCGCCTTGTTGTAGTGCCTGTATTTTCCTCGCTGAACCTCCTCCCCGCCAAGCTCATCATCTCCCCGACTTCCCACTTGAGCACGATTAGAACCTAGTTGGTCTTTAGGTTCTATTTCAATAACACGAGACTTAGAAGTCTCACCACCATAACACCATCATCCTTGGACGCTCTAGCAATCATGGATTTCTCATCAAAGGTAACATCCCCTCACACCACTTAACTTCAATCTTCCTCAGACACCAAAGGCGATAGCCTTTACGCCTTTGGATATCCCAAGAATATTGCCTTCTTGGCCCTCGCGTCAAGCTTTCCCTCGTTGGCGTGATAGTAGGCGGTACATCCGAAAATTCCGAGCCTATCATAATCGCATGCTCTGACCACACCCTATAGGGTGTATCACCATCAATGTCGAATGTGGTGAACGGTTCACAATGTAACAAGTCAGTAGCCACCGCTTCGCCCACCATTAGTTGCCCAATCACGCATAAGATCGCATACTCGCACTTTCTCGCGGTGTTGGTTCGATCTCTCCGACCCCATTACATTTGTGGTGTAGGCACTTTGTCGATGTCGAACAATTCCCTCCGATCACGAACTCCTTGAAAGCACCATGCTATATGCCGTTATCGGATCTCGGCGTCTTCAATTTCTTTCTGTCTGTTCTCAACCATTGTTCTCCACTTCTTGAATGTCTCAACACCTCATTCTTGTGCTTGAAAGTAAATCCAAGCATACCTAGAATAATCATCTATAAGCGAGACATAATACGGAACCACCCTTTGAAGTTGTTCGAGCCGGACCCCAAACATCCGTGTGCACATAATCTAGTATCCCTCGCTCTTAGACTTGCTTTAGAACTTGACCTGTGTGACTTTCCATACACACAATCCTCGAAAAATCCATGCTAGGTTCCTTGATTCTTCGAGACCCTCTTTACCAGCGAACTAGACCCTTTTCGACATATGCCCAAGCCGCCTATGCCATAACCGTGTGTGCTCACATGGGTCTCCACCACTTCCCGGTTCCAACCGGCGCATCTCTGTCACCGTCGTGCACGAGAGTATATAGATTACCGTGGCGAACACCCTTCATCACTACTAAGGAACCACGAACAACCTTCTTCACTCCGTTTTCGTCACAATCCACGCAACCACCGAGTCCAAAGCACCAACCGAGATAAGATTCTTCCGCAAGTCGGGAACATGCCTCACATCTGTCAAGGTTGAACCACTCCATCATGCATCTTGATTTTGATATTACCTAGCCCCATTGTTTTACAAGCATGGTTATTCCCCATCAATACAGTTCCACCATCAATGCCTCGTAGGTAGTAAACCACTTCCTATTTGGACACATATGGTAAGAGCAACGAATCAAGTATCCACTTCCGGAGATCTCCTCGCCACCGTGGCGACATAGCATTCCTTATCGCTCCTTCCTCACGAAGCGTGCTTCGCTTCTTCCTTGCCCTCTCTCCTCTCGGTCTTGTTGTTGTTCTTCTTTCCACCTACTCTCTTATTTGGACGGTCGACTTTGAAATGTCCAGCTTCACCGACTTGAAACATCCTTTTTCCCGCAAGAGGTCTTGATTTAGATCTAGACTTTCCTCCCTTGCCTTTTCCTCGCTCATTGCTCCTTCCTCTTGCAAACAATCCTGGCTTGTTCCCTATTACCGCCGTTAGCCATGTCACTAGTTGCGGTCTTAGAAGATCGTCAGCTAGAAGTGCCGTTCTAGTCTCATCCATCTTGATTTTCTCCCACAAGCCTCGGTGTTTGCACCGGTTCTCATAAGACTTGGCAGTAGTAGAAGCGCTGATCCTCGTCTCCTACTTTAACATCTATGTCTTTCAAATCTGATATGATCCTATCAAACTTGTTGATGTGTTCCGGATTGATGAGCCCTCCTCCATCTTGCAAGTATATAACTTGGATTTTAAGTAGATCCGGTTAGTTAGACTCTTCGTCATGAAGGTACCCTCTAACTTCTTCCACCTTGCGGCCGTTTCCTCTCCATCTACCAAGAAAGCTACATCCCTCTCGAGGCATAGGATAATCGGCCCGTGCTTCGAGATCCGGCTCCTCCCATCCTCATCGGACATATCCTTGTTCTTCTTCTCCTTTCCATCCAAAGTCTTGTGCAATTTTTGCGAAAAGCTTTGACTAGCACGCTAGGGTCCAAAGAAGCAGTCCCTGATTGAATTTATTACATACTCTAGGATATAAAAATACAAGGGTTATTGGATTACCTACGCTAAATCCGCAGCCGAGTTGTTTAATAAACGGGTCAATTATCCCGTCCGTGGTCCATTCCATGTGCCCTTGAACAAACGGATATGTACATTATCGATCTGGATCTTTATATAAATTTAATAGTTTAGATAGAAAATAAGTATATTTAATAGTTTAGAAGACAAGTATAGACTAAAGTGTTTGCATTTATACAAAAAATTATTTTCGTATGAATACACCACTTGTCTAATGGATTTGATCCGATGGATACTTTATCGCTGCGCATCCAAACCCTAATACAACCCGAAAAGGGAAGCCCTCAAACAACCACCAAGCAATCAAATTGCACCGTTGATTCACTTCAAGATTGATTGGTTCACATGATATTGCAAGTGTAACTAAAATTACAATTTACAAAAGCTGATTATAATTGTTACCACTTGTTTCAGTTTTGGATTATCTTTATCGTAAAATAGAAATATGAAGTTCATTTTTAATTATAAACATCTATTATTTAGTTGACAATTACAGTCTCTTCTTAAGTGAAAATATGAACACGTGCAATGAAAAGGTTTTGGTAAATGTTACATTAGAAATAATTCACAAATTTCAACCGAAAATAAACATACTCTATTTTCTCGCAATGCAAAGAGTCCAAATTATGTTGTTTCATTGTGACAATAATCTTCTTACAAAGAATTATTAAAAAAAGGCAAATCTTCATTTGAGGTCCCTTGAATGATAAATAATATCATTTCGGGCCCTTAACGTTGAAAGTCATCAACGAGATCCCTCTCGGTCATCAAATTAGATCCTTTTCAAATTTTTCCGTTATCCCCACGGTGGTACTGGATGGACTATTTTATCTATTCTTTTGCACATAACCCCTATAAGTTTTAAAAATTACAAATAACACCTTAAAATTTTTAAAATTACAAATAACACCCTATGCCCGATCACTTGTAGCTTTTAAAATTTTAAGGGGGATATTGTGATGTTCCAACTAAAAGGTTGTTATTTATAATTTTTAAAAACTTTTTAGGGTGTTATTTGTAATTTTTAAAACTTTTAAGGGGTTGGTTGTAATTTTTTTACCAAACCACTTGTACCTTTTGAAAATTTTAGGGGGATATTTTGAGAGTAATTTTTAAAAATTTACTATAATTTTTAAAACTTTCAAGGCGTTATTTATAATTTTTAAAACTTATAGGGGTTATGTGCAAAAGGAGAGATAAAAATAGTCCAATTACCGCCACATCAGCAAGTGAGAGATAAATTTGAAATCTGATTTAATCTAATTGGATCAACTTGATTGATGACTTTCAAACGCAATGACCAAAATGATATTTACTAATACAGTTAATTTACAAATGAAGATTTCTTCAAAAACTCATCTTTCATAAATAAAATTTGCAATTAAATTGACTATGAATTGACTTAATGAAAACGATTTGTTTAATTGGGATTAGAAAAATAAATTTATAATAAATAAACAATGGTCGAAACTATTTTTTTTCTTTTTCTTTTCACATGATGAGAATAGGATCTTCATCATCAGGGCTCCAAAAAAGGACAAAGTAGCCTCTCACTCTCTTTTCTACTCTCTTTCTAGAGCTCAACAAGTGGGGGCAAAGAGTTTGGTTTTTGTTTTTGTTTTTGTCCTTTTAATTAGTTTAATTAAAACCCATTTGTTTTTAAAGGCTGTTGAGTTTGATGGAATCAGAGGAGGCGAGTTTCATGGAGCTTTTGGGTTCAGAGTTGCTCTATCTTGCTCCTGACCATGGAGTTTGCAAGAAACTCAGTTTTGATCCCTCTTTAACCTTCACTCAGAGTTCTTCATCCTCTTCAACAACAACAAGTAGTACTGCTGAGGTATATACCAAATATTTTGCTCAATCTTTATTATTTTTTTTAATTTACATGCATTTTAGCAAAGACAACTTAAAAATTATTCAGTGAACCATACTTACTAGATAGTTGGTGGTCCAGAAAAGAAAGAATTATAAGTTTGATGTAATAATCCACAAATTTCTAATATTTTGCTCTACTTTTTGGATCACCAATTGTCTAGCAGACACAATCGTTGAATAATTTATCTAGACTTTCATATAACCAAGTCTCTCTTAAAATCATAATCTCATTGTTGTTTAGGAGGTGACCACTGAAACAAGAGCTCACAAGAAGCAGAAGAAAGGGCCATCAGCTTCTCTGAGTACCATCAAGGTTTTTGATTATTTTCTGTTTCCTTAAGCTTTTAAATTGTTTCGAATTTTTGTGGGTTATTTGTATATCATTTGAAGAGTGTATTTAATTGATTTATGGATGATACTTGTCAATAGGTAAGAAAGGATAAGTTGGGAGACAGAATCTCAACACTGCAGCAGCTGGTTTCACCCTTTTGCAAGGTTTAATGTTTTGTTCTCATTTTTTTTGAAGATGGAATAAACAAATTAATTAAAAGTTCTACTGCTACGTTTTTTTATTAATTTGTTTTCATTTAATTTGACTTTGACTTTGACTGGGTAGTTCAGTCTGACACTGCCTCAGTGCTGCATGAAGCTCTTGGATATATTAAGTTTTTGCATGACCAAGTTCAAGTAAATTTATTCTCCCTCCCTCAAAATTTTCTTTTCAATTTCTCTTCTAGTTTATAAAGTTTTCAAACTTTTGTTTTTCAAATTTTTTATCTTTCACTTTTTCTGCCAGGTTCTGAGTTCACCATACCTGCAGCCAAGCCTGCCAAAGACTGCAAGCCTTCAGGTAAATAGACTAATTCTTGATTTCTCTTGTATTTCTTTCTAACTCTTTCCTGTGAAGTTGCTATTTTTGTGAAATGGAGACAGATTCTTTGGTTGACCCAATTTGAAGCCGATTGACTGTAACAAAAGTTATTAAATAATTTTTTTGTTAGTAATATTGTTTAGTCTAACAAAATCAGTCGGTTTGGTAAATTTCAGTTTTGTATGTACAATTTTCTTGATAGCCAGTTCTAGTCTAGCAAAATTGGTTTAGTAATTTCTAGATAGGTAGGTATATTATTTTCAAGTCCATATACTTAACCAAACTTTAAGTTAGCGTTTGGATACCATGGTGTTTTTAGTGTTTTCAATGTGTTTTTGCCAAAAATAGAACACCATGTGTTTGAAAACCATATATGGTGTTTTTATTAGGCTACAATATCAAAACAAAAACACAATACTTATTTGAACACCAAAATGTGTTCCAAGTTTGGTGTTTGTGTTTTGAGTTTCAAGAGTGTTAATATAATGACTAATATAGTGTATTAAGAATATATTTAATATACTATATACGTTACAAAACATAATATAATATTATATTATATTATTTAATATATTACATTATAACATTAGTTTTCAAATATACCAATACTATGTTTAATACCATTAGTTAACAATACATATAATATTATAATTAATATTTTAAATACTATTATATCTATTATATATTAATAGTAAACAATATTAAATTAAATATATTAATAAATATATAATAATAACATAAAAATATTTGTTACATAACATAATATAATATGAAAATAGAGTAATTATATGGAAACCACCTTTTATTTTCAATTTATACATAAGCCACCTTTAAAGTTAATTTTTGTTGCAATTAACCACATCACAGTCAAATTCTTCACTTAAAACCCAAAGTTACCCTTAAAAACTCTCATTCAATATACACGACTCATCTTTTTAGTGTTTAGGTCTTGTTAGGATACAACTCACGTACATTGAACTTGAAATTTTTAAGCTTATTTTTTATTTTTTAGTGTAAATTTGACTAGGAGGCAGTTGATTGCAATAGAAACCAACTTTAAAGGTAATTTATGTATAAATTAAAAATAAAAGGTGGTTTCCGTATAATTATCCTATGGTTAAGGTGGTTCTAGAAAAAAACCCTTATAATTTTATACTCTAACATACCCCCACTTTCTGCAGATTAAGCGCCTTTTTTTTGGCCGAAACTTGTACTCACATTGCAGTATCAACTGTATTAAATCCGCTTTAAATTCATGGCCTCTCATGTTTGAATCTTGGCATTAAAACTCCGAAATTGTGGTGAGGCTTGAAGGTTATAAACTTATAATTTTATATTCTTATAGCAATATTAATAATCACATTCGATAATATCATGATTTTAAGAGAAAAGATAGGCCTCAAACTTGCAAACCCCAACAAAATACCATATATGAAATCATTATTTACAAAAAGAAAAGAGTACTCTCAACTTTAAAAGTATAATCTGAATTAATACAGACTTGGGGGTTTAATATCAAAATATGAAGACTTGGGGACTAATTTTAAAATATGAAGATTTGGAGGGCTAATTTCAAAGTACTTAAAATTTTGGAGGACTAATTAAAAATATGAAGAGTTGGGAGACTATCAAAGTATGAAAATATTAAAATATGAAAGATTTTGTGGACTAAAATAAGAAAAAACTCATCTAAATGGTACATTGCGTATGTGCAGTTTAATTACATAAAAAAGGTAGTGCTTCTAATCTCATAGCCTGTGTGTATGTGTTTTTTGGGGAGGAAAGAAAAGTGTAGAAAGATGAATACAATAATTAATAATAGGAAAAATGTGAAGTTACATAATTAAGGAACTGTTTGGTTATTTTCCAAGAAATATAGGAAATGAGCTTTCACGCATGGAAAAGAAAGGGTAAAAATTGATTTCTTAGCAATTCTATTGTTTGGATAGAAACTCAAGATAGGAATACATTATCTCTTAAACAAGAGCGCCCCCCAGACTCCAATTCCTGGCTCCACGCTATCTACTTGTCAAATGGGCGTCACAAGGCGTCAATATGTTGTAGAAAGATTCCTGATTTGTTGTTTAAAAAGTTTATTTAATAAATTTTTTTTCTGACCATAGTTGTGAATTTAAATTGAATGACAGGATGAAGAACAGAGGACAAGCGATCTCAGAAGCAGGGGGCTGTGCCTCGTTCCTGTCTCTCGTACAGAGAATCTGGCAAACGACAATGGCGCTGATATCTGGTCTTCTTCTGCCTTTGGAGGCAGCACCAACCTCTACTCTGCTTGAAACACTGAGAACTAGAGCACTCTTAGGTTTTTGCTACAACTATTTTTGCATCAAAAAGAAGGAAAATGGTTGATTTTGTGAAAAATTTATTCATCTAAGAGTGACTTTTTTATGTGAAGAAGTACAAAGTTATACGTGTTTGCCTTCGGTAGGAGGAGGTGTTGGGGAGAAACTAGCAGAGCCCATCTCTGGTCTGAATGTTAGTAAATTATAGGGATAATTACATAAAAACCCCCATGAACTTTTGAGGACTTGCCGTAAGCCCCCATGAGCTTTTTTTAATTGCACTAAACCGCTATGAACTTTTGGGAACGTGCACATAACACAAACAGTGCAGAGAAAGATGCGATTGTTTATGAATAGGTTACTTCTAATTAAGCAGGCAGTAGGTGATCTGTTCTTGGCTTCTTCATTCTTTTATTGTCTTCAATTCCATACTCCAAATCGAAAATCTGCGCAATAGTCACCATATGGACGATTATAGTAACTTGCAAATAATTTGTTAATCAGCTGGAATTTACAGGCAGAAAAGTTCTTCTAGGATTCAAGTGCGGATTTTAAAAACTTTTGAGGATAAAAGTAGAGGTGCAATCGGTTTGGATACAACTTAAATATGATACCTATTACATACACATCAGGTACCAATCACGATACAGATGCAAATATGTCTCAGCAAGGAAAATTAATATCCATACCCTCTAAAATCAGATAGGAATACAGAAACGGATATGAGAAAATTGTATAATATTGGACAAAAATAATTCATATGATACAAGAGATTTCATTAATATGTTCATTAAAAACTAAAATTAATTATCTTGATCATCAAAATTAAACCTTAAATCCATCAATGTATAGATTAAAAAATTTGTAACTATATTAGATAATTTCGGATAGCGATCTAGATATTTCATTATATATTCGTTATTTGTATCTCAGAATGTAATCATATCCTACCGAATATTATATTTAGTAACCATATCTATATCCCAATACGGGTATATCTAGGGATACATATATTTTTTTCCACCATAGACATAAGTGTTGTTAAAAACAATTGAGGGTATATAAGTGTAAAGCAGGGGAAATTATAGCGTATTTAAGTGCAATTAAGCCTTATATTTCTGAGTGAGGAGATGGAGGCGCGCTCAGCGGTGGATTCAGCTGAACATTTCAGAGCACACGATTGTAGAATCGGAGCCAACCAAATCCACGTGCTCCGATTGAAACGGTAAAAGCGATTAATCCGTTTTACTCCGTTCAACACATTTGCATATATAATCTCATTTATCCTCAATTTCCCATCTACATTTTCTCAGAGCTTCTAGTGTTCATATTTTGGTTCTGTTTTCTATAGCAACGGCTCGATCTCAGTCGCGTCTGTAAAGGAAGCTGGTAAGTTGTCTTATTCCGTAATTTCTCGTTCTATTTGTGGAATTTGCGATTCATTTATGTCATGATAATTTTGTTTTATGTTGTTTGATTATATAGCATTATGATTAGGGTCTAATTGTTGGATCAGTTTTTCGCTAAAACACAGAATATGCAGCTGAAATATAGAAAATTTAAAGCAAAAAACCAAACAAAAAATCAACCAAGTAACACGTGAGATATTTATAGTGGTTCGGATAATAATCCTACGTCCACTCTTCCTTCTCACGTAGGGGATTCTTCACTATGCCAAGAGTTCTCCTGAATGAGTAGGCTTATAAAGACCACACCCTAGAATCTACCTGAAATTAGTCATCGAACCTAACTCTCTACAGCAAGTAACACTTAGTCCTATCTAGTCCCAACCCTCAAATATCACCAGCTTGAGTACGTTGTAAAAAATAATTTTGGAACAAACTACCAAAAATTGTTTAAGCATAAAATTAGAAAGATCTTACAGCCCTTTTGATTAGCTAACCATTCTTCAAAAGATTGAAGCGAAGCTCGATGAAGAATGATGTAGATGTTGAGTCCAAGGGAAACTTCTCTCCTTAAGACGATCTGAAAATGTTGAGCACGGCGAGAAAGAGTTTGTTGAGGCTCTAGGGGTTCAAATCACAAATCAATCTTCTTAACACAAACCCTAGAATTTTCTCTCTTTAACCTCTCCCTTTTCAAACCCGAAAACTATCCCCAAATCAATCTCTCTCATCTTATATAGCCTCTTATAAACCAGGAAAGAGATATCCAAATCATAGTGAAAGTTGGAGATGAAAGGGATCAACGAACGGTTGCGATTAACTCTGCAAATCTACCAAAAACCATCTTCACCATTGATAATTCCTCACGACCATCGATGGTTCCCTGAGCACCATCGATGGTGCTTGTACATCATCAATGGTTTGATTTTGAGTTTCGAAAAATCTTCAATTAGTCACTGTACACTATCGATGAGGTGTGGTGACCATCGATGGTTCGAAATTAATTCTCTGGGTTTCTGTGATTGTTCACTGGATATTATCGATGAACATTGACAATCGATGGGTCACTGTAAACCATCGGTGGTGACCCATCGATGGTTCCAAGGCTAAAATCAGCGTAAATACTGATTTTCGCATCGTTTCGCCTCCTAACCTTCATATAACTATTTTCACATGTACTATATCATCTTAAACAAATATTAGTACCAAATGAGAGTTTGTTATTACTCAAATAAAAGCTATTGTATGGACGACGTACTAACAATCTCCCCCTTTTGATAATAACAAACTTGAAATTTAAAATATCTAAATATATGCATATTTGAGATATATAAACAATAATAATAAGCACAAATACACTTTCATGCAAAAAAAAAAGATATGCAGTGCTCGCCCTACATTCATGCATTCATGAAAAGTGTAAACATGTACAAGTATTGTAACAATTCCCTAAGGCAATACATCGAGTGTTTAAAAATTTTTCAAAGTAAATCAAAACTTGAAACTACTTGAAAAATACTTAGTTGAAAAACTCCACTCATGCAAAGAAAATTTTTAAAATTTCAAAATTCTAAATTTCACACCAAATCTTCTCCTCTTTTGTTATGATCAAAAGATGAAAACACGCCAATAGTTATACTTTATACTTGAAAAATCGAGATAAAAATCATTTAAATGTATAAGAAAGAGAAATACACACGGTTCACATAAAAATTTATATAAAAATAGCATAAGAGATTAAAATCCAATCACAAAACACATGAATATGAGAGAAATCATATAAAAATCACATATAAAATGATTAAATATCATTGTAAAGTATATGAAGCAAATACTAAAAAGAATTATACTAGTTTATTTGACAAATTCAGATATATTAAAGAGAATAATGAGCTATAATAAGACTTGAACTGTCTCAACCTTAGAAACTAAGGTCGAAAATGTCGCCCTATCACCTCAACCGTATAGGATTTTTAAGACGAAGAACGATAGTGTTTAGCGTACGATGTACACCATTTGTAAATATATCAATATTTAGTATAGATAGCTACACTTTGAGATATGCATAATTTTTATCCACGAGTGTGGGACTTTGACCATCTTTTAAATATATCAATATTTAGTACAGATAGCTACAGATAGCTACACTCAATTTTGCCGTGGATTTTAGAGTGTGCATCTTTGATCATCATTTTACGAATACACTCTTTTGCTTGATTTTTTTTTAGCTCAAATGTACTTTTGTACATGTAAAAAATATATGTGTGATTGAATTCAAGCCAAATAACAAGGTCACAAACTCTTGATATGTTCTAAAAATATCTCATAAACGGAATATAAAAACTCTTTACTACTATTTCATAATACAAAATATGATAAGCATAAAAATAGGTGTGTGAAAATATAACATGAAGTATCTCGTGAAATAATGTGTTAAGTTACCAAACTTTTATCTTCGTGTGTGTGTGTGTGTCATATATATATATATATATATATATATATATATATATATATATATATATATATATATATATATATATATATATATATATATATATATATATATATATATATATATATATAAGAAAAATGTATATGAGCATGGGTTGCTAACTATATGGCATGTGAGCCCCTACTAGTTACATCGATGGGCTCACATGTCATGAGTAGCCCATTTTGCAAAATGAGCTATCAGTTCATAGTATATATATATATATATATATATATATATATATATATATATATATATATATATATATATATATATATATATATATATATATATATATATATATATGAAAAATATGTGTGAACTTGTGTGACATAATCAAGCCTATATACCAAAAGATAATATTATTTGAATCAATGTTGTAAAAGCATATACATTGACATGTCCAAAGTTTGTTTTAATTTTTCAAAGAAAGTAAAAAGAAAGAATGAGAAAATTTTATTTTGTCTTTGATATAAAAATGAAAAAGGAAAACAAATCTAAAACAACCCTGAAAAAAAAATTAAGAAAAATTAAGTTATGTACATACAACAGAAAGGGTTATAGAATTTACCATTACTTACCCTTTGAAAAGATTTGTCGCAACAAGTGTTTATGCAAGTTGTGCTTTTGCAATAAATCCTCGCTTGCATAATGAGAATCTCTTTGCATGTATCAACAACTTTTTATCCCTTTCTTCTTCTTGGTTAGGCTAAAAAACAGATTCTTATCTTCTAAATATGCCTTAAGCAACCAAATCGGATGTTACCTTCTCCTTAGCCTTCCTGCATACTTACAAAAAAAGTAAAAAGGTGTGACCTAGGTATCCACGTAGGTCCACGTTGGTTAGAAGTTTTGACTATTTTAACTCTATATTGCATTCGATAATTTATTAAAACATGACCCATTCTACCACATAAAATATAAATAGTAGAAGATGATGCATTGGAGATGGGTGCAAGAAGAGTTAAATTGTTTCCTCTTATAAAAAATATTGAAACTTTTTATGTTTTTCTGAATATGAATAACCAAGTCCAGTTTTGGCTTTTGCAAATCGTTGATGGGAAATGACCATATTTAAACTTTTAGAACCAAAAGAAAAAAAATTTCACGACCTTTTCCAATCAATATTTTTGGACTTTAATTGTTCATTTTCTAAACTATAGTAGTGCATCGAAGTTTTAAAATTTATTTGTTTAGAAGACACTCACATGAAAGCTCATTTATCCTAACAACTAATTTTTCATTTTCACAAAATTTATCAGTTAATTGCTTGGATAAATCGCATTCATGTCTCTATACATGGAACATTATATGCATTGAAAAGAAGTATTTTCACTTGCATTGTTAGATGTATTCAATTCTAAAGAAAGATTTTAATTTTATCACTTAATAATTTATTATCCTTCTTTAAACTTGAATGCATCTTTTAACAACTTTATATTTTTAGCATGTTTTTCAAATTGACACAACATTTCATTATATTTAGAATATAAATCATCATATATACGGTATACCTCACTGTCAGAGCTCTTGTGTTTGGATTCATCCGAATTACTGTCTTTAGTCATGAGACAACAGTGTGCTTTTTATCATCATCGCTCAAGCTACTCTCTGACTCTTTCCATCTAGTCACTTTGAAACTTTTGCCTTTTTCTTTATAATCATTTTTGTTCGGGGGGCAATTCTTCCTTAAGTGGCCGGATTTCCTACACCGAAAATAAATTTTTTTAGTATCAGAATCACTAAAATTATATTTATATACCTTGATTGTATGATTATCCCGTTTGTCTTGTAGGAATTTCTGACCATCCTTTGGTTTGAGGAAGGATTCGTAGCCTTTAATAGTTTGATCAACATGACTATTTTCATCCTCAGAACTTGAGCTTGACTCATTCTTCTTCTTGGATTAGGATTTCTCCTTTTTAGCTTTCAGGGCTAACGACTTCTTCTTGGTGTTATATTTTAAATTATCTTCTCTCTCTTTTAATTGTAGTTTATAGGTGAAAAGATTCCCTACAAGCTTTTCAAGAGTTAGTTTAGAAAAATTTTGTAATTCTTCAATAGCCGTTACCTTCGGTTCCTAATACCTAGAAGAGAACAAAGAATTTTTCCACACAGCTCTTTGTTGTCATACTCTCTTCCCAAAGCTTTTGACTTATTCATAATGTCCGTGAATCAGTTGAATATATGCTGAATACTCTCTGAGGCATTCATCTTAAAATTTTCATACTTACTAATAAGCATTGTAAGTTTCATCTCTTTCACCTGTGAAGTTCCCTCGTGTATAACTTTCAGAGTTTTCTATATTTCCTGCACAGTATTACAATTTGAAACATGATTAAATTCTTCAGCAGTTAAAGAATAATAAAGAGCATTCATAGCTTTTGTATTTAAAGAATAAAGCTTTTTATCAGGAGGGGTCCACTTGTCTCTAAAAGTAACAATGGTGACCTTTTCTACAATGGTGGTGGGTTCATTATAGCCATTCTCCACACTACTCCAAACGTCATGATCTGTGGACAATAAAAAGACTCTCATATGAGCTTTCCAATAGGTATAATTTGTCCCATCGAAAAGCGGGGTTCGGTTAACTGCATGTCCCTCAGGAAAAGATATTGCGCGGTCAAACTAGACACTCTACCCTAGATAGTGAATAGTAAAGATGGATAATGAAGCTCTGATACCACTTGTTGGATCGTAGATGCAAGCCTAGGAGGGGGGATGGGGGGAGGGATTTGAATAGGTTTGCTATAGTATAGTTTTTCGTTAAAACACAATACACAACAAAAATATTGAAAATTAAAAGCGAACAACCAAACTAAAAGCCAACCAAGTAACATACGATATTTCATAGTGGTTCAGGTAACAATCCTACGTCCACTCTTCTTTTTCACGAAGGACTTCCTCACTATGCCAAGTATTCTCCTAATCACAACCCGGTTCAGTAGGCTTATAAAGACCGCACCCTGAAATCTACTCGAAATCAGTCATCTAATCTAACTCTCCATAGCGAGTAACACCTAGCCCTAGCTAGTCCCAACTCTCAATTATCATCGGCTTGTGTACGCCGTAAAAAACAAGTTTAAAACAAGCTACTGAAAATAGTTTAAGTACAAAATCAGAAAGATCTTACAACCCTTTTGATTAGCAAACCGTTTTTCAAAAGATTGAAGGGAAGCTCGGTGAAGAACGATGTAGATATTGAGTCAAAGGGCAACTCCTCTCGTTAATACGATCCGATATTGAACACGATGAGAAAGAGTTTGTTGAGGCTCCAAGGGCTCAAATCACAAATCAATCTTCTTAACACAAACATTAGAATTTTCTCTCCTCAAGCTCTCTCTTTTCAAACCCTAGAACTCTCCTCAAATATTATAGCTCTCAATCTTATAGAGCCTCATATAAATCAGGGAAGAGATATCCAAATCATAGTGAAAGTTGGAGATCAAAGAGATCAACGAACAATTGTGATTAACTCTTCATATCTGCCAAAAATCATTGTCACCATCGATGGTTCCTCATGACTATCGATGGTTTCCTGAGCATCATCGATGGGTGCCTGTAGATTATCAATGGTTTGATTTTGAGTTTCTGGACATCTACAATTGGTCACTGTACACCATCGATGAGGTGTGGCAACCATCGATGGTTCTCTATAGACTATCGATGGTTCAAAATTAATTCTTTGATTTCTACAATTGTTCACCTAATATCATTGATGAACCTTGACGATCGATGGGTCATTGTAGACCATCGATGGTTCCAAGGCTAAAATTAGCGTAAGTGTTGATTTTCGCGTCATTTCGCCTCGTAACCTTTGTATGCCTGTTTTCACATGTACTATATCATCTTAAACAAATATTAGTATCACATAAGAGTTTGATATTACTCAAATAAGAGATATTGTATGGACTACATCCAAACATTCTCTTATATTTTTCTTCGGATATGATTCAAATTAAGTTACAGGATTTAAATGCAGACATGAATTCAAGGCAGCATTAATCTTAGTTGATCCTATATTAATATAGCTTAATATTTAAAATGGAATTCTTAATTGAATACTTATTATTTTCTCATCTTATATGTTACAAACTTACCATTCGTAAATGTTAGGAAAATTCGAAGAATTTCTTTGTGCGCATATCTTTGAAGTCAATGACTAATCATGTTTCTGTCTTAACCATGTTCATCCTCACATATTTACCATCTTTTTAGTTTCTCTTTACCTTATTGTTTAACATTGGAAAAGGCAGCACCATTTTTTATGCAGTATAACTTTTATTGAAAAAGGCAACAAGAAAAAATTTTGCCACTATTTACAAAGCTAACTTCATGTTGAGGTTGTTAATATGTGAGTATAGTTCAAGATCCGATAGGATAAAAAGAGTTATGAGCTTAAAATAGAAGTTGGAGCCAATACCGAAGTCGCTATAGATTTTGGGTTAAAATTGGTTCCTAGCTTCTATTTAAGGCCTATTAATTCTTTGATTTCTACAATTGTTCACCTAATATCATTGATGAACCTTGACGATCGATGGGTCATTGTAGACCATCGATGGTTCCAAGGCTAAAATTAGCGTAAGTGTTGATTTTCGCCATTTCACCGTGAACCTTTGTATGCCTGTTTTCACATGTACTATATCATCTTAAACAAATATTAGTATCACATAAGAGTTTGATATTACTCAAATAAGAGATATTGTATGGACTACATCCAAACATTCTCTTATATTTTTCTTCGGATATGATTCAAATTAAGTTACAGGATTTAAATGCAGACATGAATTCAAGGCAGCATTAATCTTAGTTGATCCTATATTAATATAGCTTAATATTTAAAATGGAATTCTTAATTGAATACTTATTATTTTCTCATCTTATATGTTACAAACTTACCATTCGTAAATGTTAGGAAAATTCGAAGAATTTCTTTGTGCGCATATCTTTGAAGTCAATGACTAATCATGTTTCTGTCTTAACCATGTTCATCCTCACATATTTACCATCTTTTTTAGTTTCTCTCTTTACCTTATTGTTTAACATTGGAAAAGGCAGCACCATTTTTTTTATGCAGTATAACTTTTATTGAAAAAGGCAACAAGAAAAAAATTTTGCCACTATTTACAAAGCTAACTTCATGTTGAGGTTGTTAATATGTGAGTATAGTTCCGCATCTGATAGGATAAAAAAGAGTTATGAGCTTAAAATAGAAGTTGGAGCCAATACCGAGTCGCTATAGATTTTGGGTTAAAATTGGTTCCTAGCTTCTATTTAAGGCCTATCAACTCTAGATTGGACCCGATTACTCCCCCAACAAGTGGTATCAAAGCCATGAACAATCTGACCAGGATGACATCGCCTTCTATTCCCATATTGGATGGGAAGAATTAGCACCGGTACCGGTGGAGAGTGCAAATGAAAGTGTTGTTCTAATATCAAGATATATTGGGTGTCATAGATAATAGAGTTGTAGATCACATCGCCTTCTATTCTTATATTAGATGGGAAGAATTATCACTGGTGGAGAGTGCAGATAAAAGTATTGTTCGAATATCAAGACATATTAGGTGTCGCAGAGAATGGAGTTGTCGATCTCGCAGAGAGTGGGGGTGAAGCCGAGAAGAAAGTCCACAATGAGAACAAGAAGGATTGGAAGGTGTTATTCTACATCCATCAAGGAGTGCATGATTCGGTCTTTGAGAAGATCAAGGTGTGAAGGTTGTATTCTTAGAAAGCAACACAGATTACCTTTTGGTATTGAAAATACTTGACGTACAATGAAGCCTCTTGAGCTTATCCATTCAGATGTGTGCGGCCCTATGAACACTATATCAAATGGGAATAATCGATACTTTCTTACTTTTATTGATGATTTCACAAGGAAAATATGGGTCTACTTTCTGCAAAAATCTTTTATCTTTGATTATTTCAAAAGCTTTAAAGCCCTAGTTGAGAAGGAACGTGGTTACTTTATCAAAGTGTTACAAATAGATGGTGAAGGTTAATATACTTTTAATAAATTCAATAAGTATTGTGCAGAACAAGAAATAAAGCGTGATGTCACTTTTCCCTACACACCTCAACATAATGGCATTGCTGAATGAAAAAACAGAACCATATTTGATATGGTGACAAGCATGCTAAAAGCTAAAGGTATGCCAAAGTCTTTTTGGGGTGAAGCTACCTCATACACTGTTTATTTGTTGATTAGATCACCGACAAAGAGCATAGATAATCTCACTCCTGAAGAGACGTGGACTGATTATAAGCCAAGTGTAGGGCATCTCAAAGTGTTTGGCTCCATTGCTTATGCTCATGTTCGGATAGGAAGAAGAAAGAAGCTTGATGACAGAGGAAAGAAGATAGTTTTTGTTGCCTATAAGTTCAGGGGCTACAGTTTTTGTTAGCTATTAAGTTCGGGGGCTACAAGCTTGTGATCGTGAGCAGAGATGTTGGGTTTGCTAAAGAAGAAGCTTGGAATTGGGATCTGGAAGTACAAAACAATTCACAGTGTACTATCCTTGACATTCTTAAAGACGGTGCTCTTTTTGGAACTGAAGAAGCACCATCGGTCAATGCTATTGAAGCTCCAACCCTACAAGTAACATTAGAAGTTGAAAGATCAAGAAGAAATCGCCAACCATTAGTTCTCTTGAGAGATTATGAGATAACTCTAGATGATGATGTTGATGCAGATGGAGATATAGTGTACTTTGTAATGTTCGTAGATTGTAAGCCAATTATGTTTGAAGAGGCTGTAGGATCGAAAAAAGTTTTGTTTGATTGGCTTTGAAAAGGTTACAATCACACTCTCTCGATTATAGAGGAAGAGAAGGTTGATTTGACTTCTCTTTTGTTATGTGGGTTCTTGGTAGCGAAAGGATGCTTCCCTCGATGCTCACGTCGAGATTGCTTCCCGTTGACGATCTGAACAAGGTTGTTGATGATCTTGAGATTGCTGAATGATCTTTGCTTCTTTGTTAGCTTCTGCGTCTAAGTCTCTCTCTGTGCGTCTGTGTCTTCCTTCATAGCTGCTCAAGGCTATTTATAAGGTTTAGGCATGTAACTAACCACCCCCCATCGTGGGAATATGGCTCCTTGTTATCAGCTGTTGATGGGTTAAAGTCGTGGGAACGTGGTCGACGTGGGTGTTTTGGTTGAGTATGGATGAGCCGAAGCCACGCATGGGAGAACCTCGATGATGGTCGAAGCCATCGCTGTAGGCGAACCTCAGATGACTGCCGAAGCCACGCACCGCTTTATCTCGATTGATGTCGAAGCCGTGGGTGAACCTCGGTTGAATATCGAGATTCATCGCTGTAGGCTAACCTCGATTGAATATCGAACCTCGGTTGAATGTCGAGATTCATCGCTGTAGGTGAACCCTGTTGAATATCGAGATTCACCGCCGTAGGTGAACCTCGGTTGAATATCGAGCCTCGTTGAATATTGAGATTCACCGCTGTAGGTGAACCCTGTTGAATATCGAGCCTCGTTGAATATCGAGATTCACCGCCGTAGGTGAACCTCGGTTGAATATTGAGATTCATCGCTGTAGGTGAACCTCGGTTGAATATCGAGTCTCGGTTGAATGTCGAGATTCATCGCTGTAGGTGAACCCTGTTGAATATCGAGCCTCGTTGAATATTGAGATTCACCGCTGTAGGTGAACCCTGTTGAATATTGAGATTCACTGCTGTAGGTGAACCCTGTTGAATATTGAGATTCACTGCTGTAGGTGAACCCTGTTGAATATTGAGATTCACCGCCGTAGGTGAACCTCGGTTGAAAGTCGAGTCGAAGCCGCTGTCGTAGGTGAAATCTCGATGAAGATCGAGCCGCTAGGTGGGCTTAACCTCATATGAATGTCGAAGCCACGCTGGCTTAACCTCCTCTTTAATGTGGAGCCTCGCAGCTTTGCGAATTTCCTCATATTTGAGTAAGCCTCAACATTCTTTTGTCTCTTAGCATTTTTAATGCTTACAAAACCCTTCAAAGTTTTCGACTCAATCGTTGTGCGGTGGTCTGAAATACTTTGAATCTTCTTGATTGTCGCGAACGAGGCTTGCTCATCAACTTCATCGAACTTATAATACGAGGTCGCAAAGAACGAACCCCGCATTATTTGAATTTTGACGCTTCAGATTGATCCTTATTAAAGCCTATGTCCACGCATGCCTAGAGATTTGATATCTTTCAAACGCCCCTTAATATCCATGAATCCCGCCCGCAGATCTCGCCTTTGGGATTGTGTGGGTCGCTTCACCGCTGTTTCGCCATCGATTCGCTTCTTCCAAACTCTATATATAGCTGAAGGGTCTAGAAAGACACCTCCTGCTTCATTTCTTCCAAGCCGTTGAACTTCTCCTTTGCACTGAATTTTACCTTCTTCACCATGGCCCCAAGACTTCCGGCAAAGGTAAGAGGACCGGGTCTGCCGATGCTTCCACCATTCCGCCTGCTCGTGTAAAAGCTTTGAAGATCCGATTTTAACCGCTTTAGGTTGGTTTTCGAGCAATTCTCACCCTTGAGACGAAACCCATCTCGAAGGTGGCGTTTTCCAACTGCAGAGGCGCTTCAACGAGGCTTGCCTCATTTGACTAACAAACCTCGCCTTTATTGACGAGGTTCATGCACCCCCAGCCACTTGTGCTGTTGGGCAAATGAACCTCTAGATTCACCGAGGTGAACCTCGTTGAATATTGAGATTCATCGCCGTAGGTGAACCTCGTTGAATATCGAAGTCTCGCTGAATGTCGAGATTCACTGCTGTAGGTGAACCTCGGTTGAATATCGAGCCTCGTTGAATATTGAGATTCACCGCCGTAGGTGAACTCGGTTGAATATTGAGATTCATCACGTAGGTGAACCTCTGCTGAATATTGAGTTTCCTCACAGAGGTGAACCTCGCTGAATATTGAGTTTCCTCACAGAGGTGAACCTCGGTTGAAAGTCGAGTCGAAGCCGCTGTCGTAGGTGAAATCTCGATGAAGATCGAGCCGCTAGGTGGGCTTAACCTCATATGAATGTCGAAGCCACGCTGGCTTAACCTCCTCTTTAATGTGGAGCCTCGCAGCTTTGCGAATTTCCTCATATTTGAGTAAGCCTCAACATTCTTTTGTCTCTTAGCATTTTTAATGCTTACAAACCCCTTCAAAGTTTTCGACTCAATCAGTTGTGGTCTGAAATACTTTGAATCTTCTTGATTGTCGCGAACGAGGCTTGCTCATCAACTTCATCGAACTTATAATACGAGGTCGCAAAGAACGAACCCCGCATTATTTGAATTTTGACGCTTCAGATTGATCCTTATTAAAGCCTATGTCCACGCATGCCTAGAGATTTGATATCTTTCAAACGCCCCTTAATATCCATGAATCCTGTCCGCAGATCTCGCCTTGGGGATTGTGTGGGTCGTTTCAGCCGCGTGTTTCGGCCATCGATTCGTTTCTTCCAAACTCTATATATAGCGTTGAAGGGTCTAGAAAGACACCTCCTGCTTCATTTCTTCCAAGCCGTTGAACTTCTCCTTTGCACTGAAATTTTACCTTCTTCACCATGGCCCCAAGACTTCCGGGCAAAGGTAAGAGGACCGGGTCTGCCGATGCTTCCACCATTCCGCCCGCTTCTCGTAAAAGCTTTGAAGATCCGATTTTAACCGCCTTAGGTTGGTTTTCGAGCAATTCTCACCCTTGAGACGAAACCCATCTCGAAGGTGGCGTTTTCCAATCACAGAGGCGCTTCAACGAGGCTTGCCTCATTTGACTAACAAACCTCGCCTTTATTGACGAGGTTCATGCACCCCGCCACTTGTGCTGTTGGGCAAATGAACCTCTAGATTCACCGAGGACAACTCGCGAGACTTGGTTTCTACGTAACTCCGCCGGAGTTTATTTGAAGTTTGTCTATTTAGCTAAGTTCAAGTTCGCCTATTTAGCGGTTCAAGTTTGTCTATTTAGCGGTTCAAGTTCGCCTATTTAGCGGTTCAAGTTCGCCTATTTGGCGGTTCAATTCTTTGAACGACGCTCCTCCCTTTGGCGGCTCATTTTCTTGTCAAACGAGGCTCGCTTGGCAGGCTCGCTTTCTTGTCGAACGAGGCTCGTTTGGCAAGGCTCGTCTGTTTAACTAGCATTGCTGTCATAATAGCCCTAGTATTTTGGAGTAATAACTCAATCCTTGGACTGACTTATTTTACCTCCTTTGTCTTATGTGCAGTTGTGCATTCGTCTGCCCCTATCCCACATCGGGGTGCTTTTGGCTAGCAAAGGCTCAAGGTACCGACCCTGATGTTTACTATTCCTCTCTTAGGGATGTCCCTATATTCGAGGATAGAAGCGAGGAGGCTCTCAGACTGCTTTCAGAGCTTTCGACCTCTACTTTAAGGCGATTAGTGACGGATGCCCCTTTAGAATCCGCCGACCGGATGCCCATTAAGAAATATATTTTTTTATTCGGTGATGATTCAGAAGACCTCGACTTGCTTGAATTGGGTTCTTACCGGTGGCTTAGAACTGTGGGCCAACGTTCTATGTTCCTGCCTGCGATGGAACATGATTGTTCGCTTATTGATTTGAGGATTGCTTCAGTTCCCAGGCAAATGAACTGGGATTTAACTCCCTCCCAAGATGGAGTGACTTGTGGCCATTTTTCCCAAGATGGTGCGCAAGTAGACCGCCATGGCCGTTACATAACTGGCCTGCATCCGGGATTATTTCAAAAGGATTTTCTTGTCGGCGAGTCAGCTGCTGAAGCCAATACTTTTGGTCGGACTTTTCATGCTTCTCAGCGTCAATTTCCTGCCAAAGATTTTAGGACTCCTGGCTGGTCTCGTTGGGGTTCTTCTCAATGGTGGCCGCGTGTCACCGAATATATCCTCAAGGAAAATCTCGAAGATCTTCAGAGATTTGGACTCTATACCGATCGTATTAATCAATTTGGTCCAAGACCAACTCTCACCAATTCTTTGGCATTCTGGAGTTGTACAATCCTGATACCCGCACATTCTTCACCCTTGACGGCGAATTAGGCATCACTCTGCACGAGATGGCTGAGGTTTCGGGACTACCGTATGGTCGGTATCCTTATGAGGAGTACGTCCCAAGCCACAAAGAGCTGGTAAGCTTGGAGAAAGATTACCCCCAAGTCGTTGAGACTTACTGGGAGGTAATGTGTCATTACCATATCCTGCTCCCAAGGCCGCATGATAAGAAAGGTGAGAAGACCGCCACCACGATATGGGCCCATTATCTTTTCACTGGTTTGGACAATCAAAAGGATCCTGTATTACCTTTAGGCCCCCTTGAGCAGGTCCTTTATCGCAGCTAGTGCTCAATAACCTCCCACTTTCCTATGTACCCTCCACAGATGAGCACGGTTTTCCAGCGGGAATGACCTTTGACACCTATATTTATCAGGCCGGGGAACCCATTTCTTCGAAAGCGGCGTTAGCAGGTTACCTCATGCTGTGGCTGAAACATGTTGTAGTTCCTTGCGGCAGTTTTGATGTACTGGCTCGTTGATGTGATTTTTCCAAATTGCTTGCATAGCTCACTACCGCCAATATGCTCTTCTTCCTGCTATGATCACCCGCCTTCATTGGGGGTTACGGTGTCTTTGCGACGCTTTCACTCAAGGCGCTGAGAACCCTAGAGTAGAGCTGCCCTATGCCTACCTTATGGCATGGTTTGTCATGCATTGCCCTACGCTTATGAGTGCACCTTCTACACAGGTGGATGGACAAATTACCCCTTTTATCCAAAGACTGAAAATTCGAATGGAGCGTACACTACATGGTCTCCGTGCGGCGTGGCTCTCCGGATTATAAGAATTATTCCTTCAACCGGTGCTTTCCCCGCTTCTCTGGGGCTAGCTATGGGCAGACTGTAGTGGATGAATCCAATGCCCAAGGTTATACCACTTTGTCATTGGGCTATTTCTTGTGGCTCTTGAACATCCGTCCGGGGTATTTTATTTACCGCGTCGGTCCAGTGTGTGTGGTAGAACCTTACCTACCATGCCGCTTTGCCCGTCAATTCGGGTATGATCAACTATATATAGGTAACCCCAACACCGCGTTGTAACTGATCGCAACTGATTATCGGAGCCCGGCCCGGTATTGACCGCTATGGTGGCACGGTTGTTCGTTTTTCACTTCCACAGCGGGATCCGCAATCCCGGGTGACTTTTGCCTACTGTAAATGGCACTGTATAGCAAACGCGGAAATTCCAGGCTTCAACATCAATTCCTCTGGGCTACGATTGATTCGGCGCCGTTATAGAGAAGGACAGAGCTCAACTAAGAGTCGCATGCCAGGACTGAAGGAGTTCTTGCATGCCGAGAAGGATGCTGGAGTTGTCAATCCCGCACAAAGGTTGGTGCGACACATCACGCCAATCTAGCCCTCACGACTCAAAGGAGATAGACGAGGCTCTGGATGACAGCGTGTTCCCAAGCCCCTCTAGATTGAACGAATATGGCAGTAACATTCCTTTTGCTGCCGGCGCTGAGGATACTACTAGGGTTGCATCTGCATCTGAGGCACCCAGAAATTTCGTCCCCACAGATGAACCGTCGGAGCATCCTCCACGGGAATCTCTCGAAAGTCATGACTCGCCTAGTCGGCCTGCTGGAGCTATGCCCGAGAAGACCATTCCCATTCTAGGGTCCGCTGGTATGATAATTTTGACTTGTCATAATCCTTTAGACTATCACCTCGTCTAACTCTTTTCATCTCCTTATGATTTTTTATTAAAAGAACGAATCGAGAAAGCGAAGCTTCGTGCCAACAACCGAGGATCCAAAGACCGTGGCCTCTACGGACCAAACGCTTGGCTAAGCGGGTAAGGCAAGAGGCTCTGATTGGTCCTGCCACCGGTTTGAGTACGACTGCTGAAGGCGCTCCTGACGTTGTCGAAAGTGCTCCGCCTATGCCGAAATGTTCACGGCGTTGCCGCTTTCTAAGTTGGAGACCGTGACTCAAGATGATGATACGGTGATCCTCAGAAGCGATTGTGCTCGACACTTCACTTGCTTTGACTGCCATCACCACTCCCTCAATTGAAGTTCCGCCCCAAGACGGCTTGTCGGGCTGGGGTCAAGTCCTTCTATCGCTACCCCTCTTCTTTCGACTTGTCAAAAGAATACGGTGTCTATGATTCGCAATAATTTCCTCACCATCCTAAAAGAATCTCCTATTCAAGTGTTGGAGCGTGCAGGGGATTTTGCCGATCAAGGTCAGATTGGAACCTCTCCGGATGTGATGCAAAACTTGATCAATGCTACGGCTACGCTGCCCTACCAACACGCCCGGTACGTAGAGGCCCCTTTAACAAATGGCAAAGTCGCGATCAGCCCTTCATTCCATGATTGAAGATCGTGCCATGCCTTATAAGACAAAGGATGATTCCCAATTTGAGCTCCAGCCACAAATACTTGAGAAGAAGCAGTTCACCAAATGGGAGATGACCACAACTATATTTAATAAAACAAGAGGATTGCCGACATCGAGCGAAACCAACAACTCCCGGTTGACTCCTACAAGGTCAGCCATCGATATCCGTGCCAAGCTAGCGAGGCAGAGAGTGAATTAATGGTCGCTACCGAGAGGCATCGGACTCGACATACCAATGGACGTAACACCGCTTACGCTGCAAGCCAATCGATGAATTGAAAAGCTAAGTGTTGCCGGAGCCACATGCCGATACTCTCGACAACGATCTTCAAAATCAAGCTACTAAGAGGTTAAACCGCCCACCGAAGCTATGGTCACACTTGCCGCAGAGATCCGCCGTGCCATCGAAAGCACTTGTAACTTATGTATCTTCGATTATATTATGAATAAAATTCTATCTTTCGTGTTCACTCAATATTTTCTTGTGCAATTTGTATCTGCAATTTGGAATTTTTAGCAAACCCCCAGCTATCAACGGACTTGGTATGTCTTTATCAGCTGCCGTTTGAACCGGACTAGCCATACTTTTCCCCTCAGTATGGTGAGTTTTCGAGAAAGTTCTTTTAGGCTTAACTGCTAAAATCTCTCCTCTATTTACAAATAATTAAATTGTAAACGAGCCTCGTTTATGAGGATGACGAGGTTGAAATATTAGCATATCACTGAGTAGGCCTATAATGGATGACTAACTTTATTCTAAGATAAATAACGAACGTCGAAAAGGTAAAATATTGGCGCATCGCTTGGTAGGCCAATATTAGCCTATGAATGTCATTTATGAGAAATGACGAGCATTAAGGAATTTGATGGGAAATAAATGATTACCTCCTTAGTTGCAAGTATACAACCTTTATCAAGTTATAGTATAAAAGATTATCGATCCCACGAGGAACGGGAAGTAGGAGGAGTTTTGCTCAAGTTTTGGTTTCTCAAATTATGCGCGACAATTAGGAGTTTATTCAAATAAAATGAACGTAAGGAAATGGTGAAAGTGGTGGTGGAGAGATAAGAGAGAGTGGATGTGGATTATGTGCAAAAGAGGAGAAAATGAAGTTGAGAATGTGGTTGTGATTATGTGCAAATAACAACAAAACTAGGTTTGAGATTATATGCACATGGAGGGAATATTAGATTGAGAGAGAAGTAAAAATCAATGAAATCAAAAATAAAGGAAAATAACAAACAAATGAAAACAAGGATAAGAGGAAAATAAAGAAGGTAAAGTATGGAGGATTAATTAAAGATATGAGGAATCTAGAGTAGATCCACTTAGCTTATCTCAATCTCATGAAAATGAGTTGGATTTGTTAGCTAGTTTCAAACAATCTCTAGGATCCCACTAATATTAGCTCCACACTTAGAAAAGGGTAATTCCCTAGAGGGTTCTAGCCTCAAGGTGAATTAAAGAAAAGAAAATCTATTCTAGAAAGTAAATACAAGAATTAAATACATTGCATGAAAGTAAATTGCATGAAAGTAAATTGCATGAAAGTAAATCTAAGCTACAAAGCAATAAATGAACAAGAAAGAAAATGAAAAAGAAAATAAAATAGAAACCAACAACTCCTCGATCTAAATCTAATCCTCCTTTGGTCCTTGGATTAGAAGAAGAGAAAGGAAATTGAAGGGGTGAAAATTTCATTTATTGTGTAACAAAGTTACAATTTTGGAAGGTCTCCTCAATTAAGAGTAACCCTCCTCTCCAAATGGAGTTTTACAAAATATTTCACACTCAAAACACTCACCTTCACCCCTATTTATAGCCCAACGGAGTTGATGTGAACCATTGGATCAAACCTAGCCAAAAGGAAGAGAAATCCACCATTAATTGACTGTTGGAACCGATCGGTTGGTCGATCGGTTAGCCAACCGTTAGCCAATCCGGCAATAACCGGTTGGTCAACCGATTGGTTCCCAATGGAATTTGTCTTTTCTTGATTTTTCTTCACGAATTTCTCTTGGATCAATTTGGTATCTTGGGCCTTGGTTTGTCTTCGATTTGGGCTTCAAATATTGGTAGAAATTCAGAGAATTTGAGTCATTTGGGCTTTTATTCATTATTTCTTTATTAACCCGCAAAATAAGATAAAATGATTATTAGTAATATCGTTATTCATATAACATAGGTAATAAGGGTATAAAAATGTAATTAAAATGTGATAATCAAATACCCCCACACCTAAACTTTTGCTAGTCCTCTAGCAAAGAAAATAAAAAGAAAACCTAACTCACTTTCGCAGGAATCGCGGTTGTATTTAGCGCATACAACAAGCCTTTAAACCCCTAGGTTACCCTAGTGGACGAGTTGTAGTCTCGTGAGGGTTTGCAGTGAATATACCCATAAAATTCAGTCAACTTGCCAATTTAAAGAAGTTAATAAAATAATTAATTCATTTGATATCTTCAAACATTCCAATTGAAGTTGGTTAATACTCAAGAAAACGTTTTTATCATAACTCCAATGTAATTTTCTTAAGAAAATCCTTTCATTATAGTTATACAAAACCAAGTTTAACTCAAAAATTTAATTTAAAAGTTTTGAAACGGACATGCTAACCCTTTGTTTTAAACAACTTCAAGTCTTTTAATCCATTTTATTTTTCAAAAACATATAACTATATACAAAAACATGGTTAGTATGATTTTTTTTTTTTACTCTTTATTCCTTGGTGGTTTTGTTCTTTTAATCGGCTTTCTAAGTGACCATTTAGCGAAGTTTTGGGCCAATGAATCCCAACCCAATTGGGCTTAGGTCATTAAGCATAGAAATACTCCTCGGGCTTAATTACTCACCAACTTAGGCTTAGTAAAATAGAACCACCAATGATTTTAAGAGAAATTTTTCTTCTATTTATTAAGTTAGTATATATGTGTGTATATGTATATATATTTTGAACAATATTTGGATCAAGACAACTTGAAAAATTATTTTCAACTCTAAGTTAGGCATGCAAAATTTCATTACTTTAATTAAAAATCTAAGTTACAACTTAAGTAAAGTATATTACTTTGAAAATCATTTCTTAAGAAATTTATTTGGAGTTATCATAAAAGGTAAACTTGAGTATAGAACCAACTAAGGATTAGAAGACTTAAATTCTATCAAATTGATCAATTATTAATCAACTCTATTAAGTTGGCAAGTGACTCTTTTTTTTTTTTTTTTATGAAAAGAGGAAAAAAAATGACATAAAAAGAAAGAAAATGGTAAGAAGAGGAAAAATGACTAAGATAAAGAGCAAAAATGACTAATTCCCACCCCCACACCTAAATTTTGCATTGTCCTCAATGCAAATTCTATTATGCACAAAGTAAAACAGATAAGCATGGAAGCACTTACATTTGTTCGGTCGACTTCGAACAATGATAAAAAGTCTGTAATTACCTTTTTTTTTTTTTTGAAAAGAACAAGAAACTCTCACATGAGAGAAGAATAAATTCTTTTTATTATTATTGTGGGACAAAAATAAAATGTAGAATAAAAGATAAAACATGAGAAGCTCATATTCTACATTAAATCCTACCTTATTGCTGAAAATTCTACCCCGAAATTTAAAGAATTTCAAGATGATATAATCAATGATGTTCTCAAATTCTGAAAATTCCAAGGTTTGCAATGTGTTTTGCAGCAAATTAAGGTAGGTCTTATTGGTGTTATGCATTTTGAACTTAGATTTTGATTAATGACAATTTGACATTTTGGTTGCTCTTTCAAAAATCTAAGCTCATCGAAAAGAGTTCTTCAATGTTGCATTCAAAAGGCATGTATTCAACACGCTTCCTCATTTTGGAAAATCAAATCAATTTTTAAGATTTCCAGCCTCATGAAAGATTTCAAAACTAATGTCGATTCATTCTCTACTGCTAAACTTTCTTGGATGTAATTGATTTCAAAGGTCGCTTATCAATATTATTTCTGGATTGAAAATATTAAGTTCAGCAATGATTCCCAAAAGACAGCCTTCATGTGACCAGCTTCTACAGCTTGATGAGAGCATTAGACGTGGCTAAGAACGGTCTTCCTAAGATCACTGTATCCGTCCTTTGGGATTGGAAACGGTTGTGTTTCCGTGACTACTAAATCAACAGAAAAATGAAGTCTCCAACCTTTATCAAGACATCCGTTATTTCACCCATAGGGACCTTAATGATCTATCGCCTAATCAAGTGTGCATCTAGTTGGCTTGAGTTCCCCGACACCTAGTTGTTGGTAGATCGAATACGAAGCAAGTTGACACCGCCCCTAAGTCTAAAAGCCTTTATCGATATGAGTATTACCAATGATACATGGGATGGTAGGACAACCCGATCCTTATGTTTCAATGGTACGCACTTTGAGAGGACTTCACCGATATTGGCGGCAAGAAAGACTTTCTTTGGAACATTTATTTGCCTCTTTTGGTACATAATTCCTTTAAAAATTTGGCATAAGAAGGAATTTGTTCAATGACATCTAAAGAGGAATGTTGACCTTAACCCGCTTGAAAGTCTCTAGAATTTTCTCCTCCCGAGAGGAGTGCTTCCTAGGCCCGAGTCTATCCTGCAAGGAGCAACCGGTTTAAATTGATTAGACTCGTTCTCGGGTTCGGTTCGGGTCATCGAAGGGTGTGATTTAAGAGAGAGAATTTGTTCGGTTCAAGGGTTTCACTTAGAGGCATTCTAACCCGATTATCGACTGCCTACTCGACCGTAGTGAATGGATTGCATTCACTTCAGCTTGGTAGGTTGAACTTGATCCGTGTCCTTCGGGTTGGGCACGGGTTGACTCGAAAAGTTCCTTTCTCTCTCACTCATGGCATTAGCTAGTTGACCAAGTTGGGTTTCTAACCTAGCTATGGCTTGAGTGTTGGAGGTGAGGATTTGACCGGTTGATTGCATGAAGGAATTCAAGTGTTTGATGTTTGAGTCAATAAGTTCGTGGTCCGTGTAGAGGTTTTAATCAAAGTATCTAGACCCTTTTCCAACATTAAGACGCTTATCATGATCCGCAATTTGAGGAGTGTGATTTGCGATTGGTGATGAGGAGACTGATTTTGAAATGACAGTTTGGTTGTTGAAAATTGAGAGGAACCGTATTGCCCTAGAGAATTGTTGGGTTGAAGAGGGAGGAAATTTTGATTCTGAGTAGTTTCCCGGTTCCATGCAAAATTGATGATTTCTCCAACCCGATTGTAGGTTGGAGAAAATGGATCATTAACCGGACCGAATGCAAATAAGCATCGACCTAGTGGTCGACGGATCCTAAAAGAGGACATTCCTCCGAGACATGAGATGGAGACAGACAGCTATGACATCCCCGAGGCGTAAACTTGGTTGATTTGAGCCGAGCTCGCTCTTTGACTTCTAAAGCTTCTAACCTACGCATGATTGTAGCCATCTTTGCTTCAGAGGCTATGTTCGCTTCTAAGGACGTAATTCACGGTTTTGGGTTGGGAACCGATGAAACACGGTCATCATAATGTTCCCACCGCATGGTTTTCTGATAAACTCTCTAAAAGTCCCAAGCTTCATCGGCATTTTTCTTCATGAAATCCCTTGACACATTGACTCTAAGGAAGTTTTTGAAGAATAATCCAATCCTTCATAAATGATTTGGCATAATCGCCATTTTTCAAGACCATGGTGAGGACATTGGATAAGAAGATCTTTGAATTTGTCAAAATACTTCCAAAAGGTTCTCCTGACAATTTTAAAATTTTGAATGCTGTTTCTAAGCTTGATTGTTTTATGGATAGGAAAGAATTTTTCGAAAAACCGCCACAAATTCACCCCAAGTTGAGATGGAATCAGGCAAGCTATACGTACCATTTTTGGCTTTGTCCTTAAGGGCAAATGGAATAAATCGGAGTTTGATCGCATCTTCAGTTAAGTCCCTCATCTTAATCATGAGGCAAACTTCTTCAAATTCGAGATAAAGATGTATGCGCCTTCGGTTTCGAATTCTAAGAATTTGGGAAGCATGTTTATGAAATGCGGTCGGTTGAAAATTGGTTCCATTTACGCCGGGAGTTTTATGCAAGAGGGGATTGCATTTCTAGTGGGGTAACAAACATCTTGAAGAACAGTGGGTTGGTATTAGTCATTTCGTTTGGTTCAAGAGATGAATCAAAACGAATTAAACGATTAGTATTATCCCTAACCCAAGTTTGCATACACCACAATCAAAATATTTTTTTTTATTTTATTTGAAAAAGGATAAGAGAAAAAGTTAAGAAGATGAGAAAAACTAACTAAAAATAAATCAAGGCAATCACTTTTCAATCACCCTAACTCTAGGGTTAAGCCTAAACTTGACTTAGACCAGCTCCTAACCAAGAATTCCCTTAGTGAAAAGATCAAAGTTTACTTGGGTAATTAGCCAGGTAAGGATAGTACTAGAGGGAGATCAAAGATCAATTAAGTACCTCTTTCCTTTCTGAGCTTTACGCAACCCCTAAACCTTGCCTTAGACACCAATTAATCTAAATAAACTTGGACCGTTCACTTAAGAAATTATTGTTCCTTAATGAGCTCGAATCCTTAGGGGCCAACGCCTAATCAAATTTTAAGAGGCTTGGGTAAGTGTAGTGAGGAATTAGTGATTTTGGGCTAAGGAAAGGGTGATGAAATCCCTCACCTTATCTTGATTAATGGGTTTTGCCCTTAAGATATTTTCAAGTGTGTGCCAAATCAAGATGCTCAAATCACTTGGTGAATTCCTACTATTATATGAAATGCAACCCTAAGAATTAAAAGCAACTAAAAGGATGCAAAACAAAAATCTTTTTATTTTTTTTTGGTCGACAATAAAAAATGAAGTTTATTAGGGTCGACAAGGGTAAAAATCTTTTATTTTTATTTTTATTTTTATTTTTATTTTTTATCCTAATTGTCTCTAATGTGAATGAACTATCTAAAGGGTGGAATTGAAAATACAAGAAAGAAGAGTTACCCACGCAATCGCTATCCAAAACCTCGTTGGAGGCACATCTTCAATCTTGATTCTTCAACTCTTAATCTTCAAGTTCCAAGTTCCTACACAAAAGAAAACACACAAAATAAAAACCAAACTTAATAAAATCCTACTTATGCACCGCTCTCAAGAACGGCCAAAACTTGATGGGAAATAAATGATTACCTCCTTAGTTGCAAGTATACAACCTTTATCAAGTTATAGTATAAAAGATTATCGATCCCACGAGGAACGGGAAGTAGGAGGAGTTTTGCTCAAGTTTTGGTTTCTCAAATTATGCGCGACAATTAGGAGTTTATTCAAATAAAATGAACGAAGGAAATGGTGAAAGTGGTGGTGGAGAGATAAGAGAGAGTGGATGTGGATTATGTGCAAAAGAGGAGAAAATGAAGTTGAGAATGTGGTTAGATTATGTGCAAATAACAACAAAACTAGGTTTGAGATTATATGCACATGGAGGAATATTAGATTGAGAGAGAAGTAAAAATCAATGAAATCAAAAATAAAGGAAAATAACAAACAAATGAAAAACAAGGATAAGAGGAAAATAAAGAAGGTAAAGTATGGAGGATTAATTAAAGATATGAGGAATCTAGAGTAGATCCACTTAGCTTATCTCAATCTCATGAAAATGAGTTGGATTTGTTAGCTAGTTTCAAACAATCTCTAGGATCCCACCTAATATTAGCTCCACACTTAGAAAAGGGTAATTCCCTAGAGGGTTCTAGCCTCAAGGTGAATTAAAGAAAAGAAAAATCTATTCTAGAAAGTAAATACAAGAATTAAATACATTGCATGAAAGTAAATTGCATGAAAGTAAATTGCATGAAAGTAAATCTAAGCTACAAAGCAATAAATGAACAAGAAAGAAAATGAAAAAGAAATAAAATAGAAACCAACAACTCCTCGATCTAAATCTAATCCTCCTTTGGTCCTTGGATTAGAAGAAGAGAAAGGAAATTGAAGGGGTGAAAATTTCATTTATTGTGTAACAAAGTTACAATTTTGGAAGGTCTCCTCAATTAAGAGTAACCCTCCTCTCCAAATGGAGTTTTTACAAAATATTTCACACTCAAAACACTCAGCCTTCACCCCTATTTATAGCCCAACGGAGTTGATGTGAACCATTGGATCAAACCTAGCCAAAAGGAAGAGAAATCCACCATTAATTGAATTGTTGGGAACCGATCGGTTGGTCGATCGGTTAGCCAACCGTTAGCCAACCGTTGGCCAACCGTTGGTCAACCGATTGGTTCCCAACGAATTTGTCTTTTCTTGATTTTTCTTCACGAATTCTCTTGGATCAATTTGGTATCTTGGGCCTTGGTTTGTCTTCGATTTGGGCTTCAAATATTGGTAGAAATTCGAGAATTTGAGTCATTTGGGATTTTATTCATTATTTCTTTATTAACCTGCAAAATAAGATAAAAATGATTATTAGTAATATCGCTATTCATATAACATAGGTAATAAGGGTATAAAAATGTAATTAAAATGTGATAATCGAATTGAAATATTGACACATTACTTGGTAGGCCAATATTGGACAATGAACGCCATTTATGAGAGATGACAAACATCGAAAAGATAACATATTGGCACATCACTTGGTAGGTCAATATCGGACAATGGACGCCATTTATGAGAAATGGCTAACATCGAAAAGATAAAATATTGGCACATCACTTGGTAGGCCAATATCGGACAATGGACGCCATTTATGAGAAATGGCGAACATCGAAAAGATGAAATATTGACACATCACTTGGTAGGTCAATATCGGGCAATGGACGTCATTTATGAGAAATGGCGAACATCGAAAAGATGAAATATTGACACATCACTTGGTAGGTCAATATCGGACAATGGACGTCATCTATGAGAAATGGCGAACATCAAAAAGATGACATATTGGCACATCACTTGGTAGGCCAATACTCAGAAATGACAAGATAACGAGTCAACACATGGCAGATCATTACCCCTGATAATTAGATACGGGTGATGTTCTTCGCATGGTAGAACACTATATAGCACAGAGGTAACTTTTAACGTGATAACATTTTGTAATCCCACCGTCCTATTGAAGAGGATTGATGAGTGAATTATGCAAGATGAAGCTACTATCTTGTAGAACTGATAAAAAGCTAAGGGTAATATTTCTTCAGAAACTTACCGTTAATAGGCATCATGATTTTGTCGCCTTCTTGATTGGTTAGGCAGTATGCTCCATTCGAGTAGACAGACTCCACCACCTAATGGTCCTTCCCATTTTGGTTCAATTTCCTTCTTTTAGAATTCAAAATCATTGGGCGTCGGACAGCAAGAACGAGGTCGCCTTCCTTGAAAATGCGACATCTGACTTTCTTATCAAATGCTTTGGAAATCTGGACCTGGTAAAACTCGATATGTTGTTGAGCCTGTAGTCACTTTTCGTCCAACATTTCAAGTTCCTCAAGACGTCGGCGATGACTTTCTTCAGTCGTCATTCCGGTGGTTAATGCTATTCGTAGCGATGAGATTTGAATTTCCAACGGTAAAATAGCCTCGCAGCCATAAATTAGAGAATATGGGGTGGTACCCGTCGGTGTGCGAACCGTTGTATAGTAAGCCCACAAACTTTGCCCCAGCTTATCATTCCAATCCTTTTTGTTTGAAGAGACTATCTTAGTAAGGATCTTGATGATCGTTTTATTAAAAGCTTCAGCTTGTCCGTTCGCAGCGGGGTAGTAAGCTGTTGATGCTAAATTCCGTATCCGGAATTTATCGCAGAATCGCGTGAAGGCATGACTGACAAATTGTGGACCATTGTCGTGGACAATCTGCCTTGGCACACCATATCGGTATATGACATGATGTTTATCAAATTTGATCACATCACTTGTCTTGACCAATCTCAATGGAATGGCTTCGGCCCACTTTGAGAAATAATCAGTTATCGCCAATATGAAACGATGTCCTTTTGAAGAAGGCGGAGAAATTAGACCAACAATATCCATTCCCCATGTTTCAAATGGCCAGGACGTGGCAGTAGGATGCAAGTGTTCCGGCGGTTGATGAAGGTAGTTAGCATGTATCTGGCATGCATGGCTCCATTTAGCATAAGCCACGGCGTCTTGTACCATTGTTGACCAATAATAACCAAGTCTACGCAATCGGGTCCCATAACTTAGGTCCAGGCTGGTGTGCTCCACAAATGCCATCATGAGCTTCTTTCAAGACTTGCTCGCTTCCTTAATTGACAAACATCGGCAAGAGTCTGGCCATATGACCTTCTATATAGAGTCTATAATTGGGAGTCGAGTAAAACCTTGATGCTCGCCGATCTAATAGACTCTCTTCTTTGTGTCTTCGTGCAATATCCCGCAAGACATAGTCGATGATCGGAACCGCCAATCTCGTGCTTCGAAAGTGACTTAGGATTGTCCTCGACCGCTTAGATCCGCAATGCGATTTTGGCCTAATAATTGTCTACTAGACACGATAATCCGAAAGTAGCGCTCGTGCAAGGCTAGTGTAGTCGCGAGTGACACCAATGCATCGGCATAAGTGTTCTCAGACGGGTACATGATCAATGTAGAAACTTTCAAACGAGTCACTAGAGTCACGGCCGCATGGTGAGGTACTAGGTCTTCGTGCGACCGTACTCTCCCTTACTTATTTCACGATTAGTCAGGAATCCCCAAATACTTCCGTGTGTCTCACATTTAATTGTTTGGCTATGTCGAGACCAATCAATAACGCATTGTACCACGTTATTGGTACATGGTTCGATAACGACACCGCCGTGGCACCACATGGTTACGTGGAGATACTAATATCACCCCACTCCGCTACAACAGGCCGTTAGTTGCTCTCAGGTCTGGCAAAGAGCAACTACCATACCTGTTCCTTAGATACCAGATTAGCTTCATAAGGTTCATCAGGCATGTCCTGATATAATTCGATTTTTTCTTCCAATGGATGGTTAGCCATAAGATCGCACACAGCTTGACCCTTCATTGCCTTCTGAGGTTTGAAGTGAATATCATATTGAGATAGTAAAAGTGCCCATCTAGCCATTCGACCATTCAATGTGTCAGGCTGGGTCATGAATACCCGTATAGGATCGATTTTGGAGATGACGTGTATGGTCTGCCCCACTAGATAGTGTCGCATCTTTTGGATGGTAAAGACCAAAGCTAAACATTCCTTCTGAATGAGAGGATATCGATATTCAGCCCCCGACAGAGTTCTGCTGAGGTAATAGACCGCCTGTTCGTGGCCATTGTCATCGTCTTGCGCTTAAGAGACTCGCTAACGATACTCAGAAGACCTAATATAAATCGAAGGGTTTTCCGATGAAGAATAGCATGGGGATTGGAAAGATATGTTTTAATCTCTTCAAATGCTTCTTGGCAATCTTTATCCCAAACAAAGGATACCCCTTTCTTCATGAGTTTCGAAAATGGCCGACATTTTCCTGATAAGTTGGAAGTGAACCTGCGAATGTAAGCCAAACGCCCTTGGAGACCACGAAGCTCTCTGAGACTTCTAGGAGGTGGAAGTTCCTGGATAGCTTTGACCTTGTCCGGTCAAGACGATACCATCTCCGTGACCACTTAACCCTAGGAATTTACCACTTGACATCCCCAGGAAAGACATGGTTGGGTTCATCTTCAACTGATGTGCCCGCATTATCTCAAATGTTATCTTCAAGTCATGCAAGTGATCACTTTTGTGACGACTCTTGACTACTAAATCGTCTACGTAGCATTCCACTATTTTCCATAAATATTTTTGGAAAATAGTGGTCATGGCACGCTGGTATGTAGCCCCCGCGTTTTTCAAGCCGAAAGGCATGACTGTATAACAGTATATTCCTGACGGTGTTCGGAAAGCAGTGTGCTTTTCATCATCAGGATGCATTTTGATTTGATTGTATCCTGAAAAGCCATCCATAAAAGACATCCTTTCAAATCCACATGTGTTGTCGATAATAAGATCCGTGATTGGTAGAGGAAAATCATCTTTCGGACATGCTAAATTTAAATCTCGGTAATCGACGCACGGTCGGATCTGTCCGCTTTTCTTCAAAACGGGTACTATATTGGATACCCAGTCGGGGTGTTGCACTTCCCGAATGAACCCTGCTTTGATTAGTTTTTCAATTTCTTTCTCGATGGCCTTCATGACCTGAGGGGAAAATCGACGTTGTTGCTGTTTAACAGGCTTAGCACCTAGCTTGATATTAAGGCGGTGCATAGCCACTTGAGGGTCTAAGCCGGGCATATCTTCATAATTGCATGCGAAGACATCGATGTATTCCCGTACCAAAGCAATAAGGCTCTCCTTTTCTTTAGCGGTTGTAGGCATAAAAAATTGCTTGTCAATACCCGAGCAAGACTCGTAACGGTGGGTTGACAACCGACGATCCATTCGACAAACCGACGCCGCGATAACGATAAAGCGAGCCGACGAACTCATGAAGTGGGTCGCAAGGCGCATTTAATCAACGAGGCTATGTGTTATGGAATGAATCCAACAAGCAAAGCTTCAACGAGATCGATCGGATTCAAACGCCAACGAGATCGGATTTGAACATCGATCGATCGCCACTTAAACCGCTGACGGATGAAACCAATCAAGTGAACCAAGCGGACTTATAACAACAATGACAAGATCGAACGAACGCCGCTGAAAAGTCCAAAACCAAACCAAACCGAGGAGCTGCGGCGTCGTCGAAACCCGACACCGCTTGGTGTCCGGCCAATGGTCGACACCAAATGGTGTCCGCCGGACACCAAATGGTGTCCGCCGGACACCAAATGGTGTCCGCCGGACACCAAATGGTGTCCGCCGGACACCAAATGGTGTCCGCCGTTAACAAACCCCTCTCCCTCTTGTTTTCCTATAAATAGTGGGGTGCTCGGCCAAAGGCCGGATTTTTGGAGATTGGATTTTCTCGATATTCTTGAGAGAGCCCTCGCGAGATCCACGAGCCGCCGACGACAGCCCCGAAAGCACCGGCGAGCACGCCGATCTACAAACCGCGAGGTGTTTAACTCTGCCTGGCCATGATCAGCCGGATTTCTCCTAGTAGATCTCACCCGCCCGGCGATCCTCTCCTTCGCGGAGGCGATCCCCGGCGCATCCTCTCCTTCGCGGAGTGTGATCCCTCGTGTGTCGCTTCCTTCGCGGAAACGAGCCCCTTCACGCCTCAGAGTTCCGTAACCCGGTTTCCACTCGATCGAATTGCGCTGTGGTCCACGGACGAATAAAAGTCCCCAAGACAGCAAAGAACCCACGCAAGCCGGTGATCCCGTGAAATAGAGATCCTCGTGTTTGTTCACAAAAGGAAGAAAGTTGTAATTTTCGCTTTCATTGTAAGCCCGAAATAAAAGGCATTTTCTTTTGTTTGAATTTTGTTGTAGGCCAACGGCCGCATAACGAAGTTCAAACGAGCAATGAATAACAAACCAACTTTTACCGCGAACAAGCCGGGCGACCACAAGAGCCAACGGCTTCAACAAAGAAGCCGCCGTGGTCGCAACCGCTGATTCAGATCCCGGCCATTGAAGAGGTCGAAGTTCGAAGTTCGACCAAAAGAAGTATGAGGAGTACCTCTTCCTCGCCCGCATCCAGCTTCGCAAGTCCAAGATGGTCTCGCCGCAAGGAAGACCCAATCGCCTTGGATGCGAGGCGAAAATCCACCACCACCGCCAAGACCGCAGACAATGGTGGTTCCTCGCCTAAAACGCCAAATTATCGTAACCTCTATCTCCTCAAGAGGTAGTTCTCGCCGATGGCGCCGTGACTCTCTAAGAGAGCCCGCCGAGGCGACGCCAACGCCGCAAAACAAACCGCCCAGGCAAAAGAATCAATGGATGGGGTCCGCTATGAGGCGGATCTAAGATCCAGGTTAACTCAGAGATTGAAGTCTGAGATTGTAGCCGACTCCTACAGGCCGGCGACAAACGAATGGGTCCGAAGTCAAACGGAACCGCTTCTACGCCAGAGCGATCCGAAGCATTGCGCGCCTCGCACAAGCAAGGGCTTTGGTGCAACAAGCCCGCGAAGTTGAAGAAGGAGGCGCCAAGAAGTCGCCAACAAGTCGGCTAGTTTGGAAGCCCAAGTCCGTCGACGCTTCACCTCCGAGGAACTTGGCATCCAAGCCCAGCCCTGCCAGCAGGCCAACTCCTGCTCCCGTGCTCAGATCAAAGGTTGTGAGCACTTCAACGAAAGTGACGCCAAAGTTACCTCCTGCGCTCAGACTAACTCCCTACGGTTAACTCCCGTCACGCATCCAGAGCTTACCATCAAGGATCGCCTGGTCCGCTAAAGGAATCGCGGTCACTCCTAATACAGGGTAGCACCCACAAAGACAAGAAGATTCCTACGCTTTGCATACCGGACTGAAAGTCAAGTCCGAGAGTCCGCTAACTTCACCCTCACACCAACGAAAGTCAAGACGGGTTACTTCGGTTCTTACGAAACAATTCATCCTCTGACGGAGACGCTTATCCGACGATGAGGGTGTTATACCCGAGATCGTGGTCGACATGCGGAAGATTGCTCCGCACTCATGCCGACGAATTATACTACCGCACGGAGCACAAAGAAATCTCAAGGTGCTCCCCTGCCGCCTACCATGTTTATGCTCCAAGCTTATCAAAACAAGGTTTCTGAGTGTAATTGTTGTCGAGGAACTCCGTAAAGAGTCTCGGCCTTCGTGAGACTTAGCACCAACACGCCAAAACCTAGGTCAAGGAGATTCCGCAGAAGGATGGCATCCCGAGAGGATGAATTGCCGAGGTCACTAATAATATGATCGGCAAAGAACCATCGCCAAGGGCTATTCCCAACAAGATCGCAACGGTTAACTCGCTTATGTCCCGACTATTCGACGGTCCACCACGACAAGCTCTTGAGAGGGCTACCTTCGAGGATGAAGCATCGACGCCGGTCGGCAATGGCATCCGACAATACAGCCTTCTAGTGACGACAACCCCGAAAAGCTTTATGATCGCATGCATCGTGGCCAAGATGTCGGACGGCGCTGAATAAGCAACGGAAAACTTCAAATTAGAGATGGAGTTGGCCATGCAGACGATGAGAGAAATGCATGACCAATGATCCAAGCTTTAACAAAGCATCGAGGAGAATCAAGTCAACACATCGACGTTGATCAAGATGACAACACTGCATCGAGGAAGCACCGAAGATGATAACCCTCCGAACCACGCCGACGCTGTTGCTCATGAGAACGAAGATTAAAGACCTCGAGAGCAAAATTAACTCGCTGATTTCCACCAAGAGGTGAAGAAGACGTATCCCTTGCCCATACCCGAGGGGTGGGAATCAATCCCATACCCTTCAAAGTTTAACTTAATAAACTTTACACCGCTTGATCGGTAAGGGCTCCCCGACGCAACACTTGATTTACTTCAAGTCGCACTCGGGTTATTTCTCGCAATGAGCCCCCGATGGTTCTGGCCATTCGCTGGCACCCTTCGTGGAGCCGCCGATTGGTACCGCCTTAAACAGGGAGCATCAACACCGGGACGATATGGAGTCCCCGCTTTCCAACTTCTTTGATGACGATACCGAGGTATCCATTGGAACATTACTCGACGAAGCGTAAGAATGGAGAAACTGTGGATATCTTTGTTAAACGATTCCGTAACAAGGCAATGAACCGCCGATCCGATAACGAGGAATTCATCCTCCGCACTGCCACGAATTTATCGATAGACGCTTGAAGCAATGGGGACGCACCATCCGTAACGGAAGGACTTGAAAGTTCGTGGAGAGCAAGTCGAAAGGTTCCTTAAAAGGAAGAAAGGTAAAGAGGCCACCGCCACAAACACCTAACAAACGTAATTTTGTGCCACGCGCAGGTAAGGCGCCAAAGAAAGTCTCAGACGCCAATCAAAACCTTCGAACCGCAACCACAACAAAGAGCCGCAATCAGCCGCGCCACAAAGAATCGCAGCCTCAATGGCGCCAAAGAAACTCGTAATCAAAACCTTCGGTTCGAGATTTCCCAAGACTTACTCGTTCAAAGATGAGGAAGTTCCGGGCATTTTCAAGTACCTTCTGGAAAACAACAAAATCCAGTTGCCCCCAATTGTAAACCAAGAGGAGGCAAACAAAGTTACAGATCCTAAGTAATCGCTTTATCACAGGCAAGACATCATCCTACTAAATTCTCGCTACCATCTCGTGGACAAGATTCAAGCCTTGATCGATATTGGAGTCATCACTCCAAAACCTTCTAAAGAGAAGAAGGTGGGAACAAATGCGCCTCTATAAGCTTCGGTCGGGCCTTTGATTGGTTTCAACCGACCCCAATTGTGAAGGTAGGAATGAAGATGGTGAATGAGGATCCTCACCGCAACGGAGAAGGGACTCGCATCACACACGATCAAGAAACGAGAAATCCTTTGGGTCCACCCCGACTTGTTGGAAGACGATCGCTGGACCGCCTTCGCCAAAAAGAAGTCCAAGGAAAAGGCAAATTATGCCAAGCCGCTTCAAAGAATTCCGTAAAAGGACGATGAAGAAGTGGCAACCTTCCAATTTCTGAGGGTGGGCATGAAGTCTTTGCCACAAGGAGGGCACTAATACAACCGCAAGTATCCCGAGATTCCAAACCCAATGCTAAGACGCTATCCGAACCGGGTAGCCACAACTCCTCTCACTCGAGGAGAGAAGGTACAACAGCCAGACGACCGCCAAAGAAAAAGTACCAAGTAAAGGGGAAGCAACCTCAGTCCGTGAAGCTCAACTCCCGGCAGCCCCGATTCAATCGCCCGACAAGGGATGGATCGAACATCGAAGCTCTCCATACCGCCGACGCCATGGCTCGCTTGGCAAACATCCCGCCAGATAACTCTCTACGAAGGTTCGATTGTCAAAGGAAACCCGAAGCTCTACAAGAAGCTCGGCCGACTCGAGGTGTTTCTCGCCAGTCAAGCCGAGTCCCAAGAATCGCCCAACAATGCAACCTTGCGGCTAAACACTTACCCCGCATCACCTTTACAAAGGAGGATATGCACTAAGAATTCCAAGCACGATAGGCCGCTATACTTCACCGTATATTGGTTCTAGCGAAGTCAACCGGATCCAAGTCGATCCGTTCCACAGGAGCATCATGCCCTCAAGGCCATGTATCATCTTGAATCCTCGCCAAGAATCAAGGCCAATCGGCACATGATTTACGGATTTAACACCAGTGGGTCCCGCCCACTTGGTAAAATCCGATTAAGTGCCAAATGGGGACTTAAAGTCCAAGTCACCGCTATGTGATTGACGCAGACTTCCTATAACTTATTGTTGGGTCGACTCGATCCACAATAACGCTATAGTCCCATCCACTCTTCATCGTCTCAAATATGTAGACACTAATAATGAGGTCAAGACGGTGGTCGCGACAAACAACCGCTTAAGGGGTGGAGAATTATTTTATCGATTCTCTCCTCTACGTAATGAGTCCAAATCAATCATCGCCCAAGGCACGGACAGCGTGAAGAAGCCGATACCGGCCGGGCTTGATTATAGTGGTGGTTTTGTTTTAAATGACATTGTACCCCTTGTAATCAATCTTGACGATGAAGAATCGCCGATGAACATTGTAATTGGCAAATTGCCGATGAATCAATAAATGACGATTTAGAGTACCCTTTGTCTTTAAATGATGTAATGACAGTTTATACAACGATCCGAGTTGCACCTACCAACTCGCCATCTTGCTTTACACAAAAGCAGCCCGAGACTCCTTTGGGACAAAGACTCGCCATCCCACCTAAGATCGAGTAGTGAAAAGACTTGGTTTACTAAAGGAGATGCGCTCCAAAGACCAATCATTTCTTAGAAAACGATGAAGACGACAATGGACCTATCCTCCACACATTCAGATATAGTCCAGAAACACTGGGTATCATGAAGAAGTGGGGGTACGACTTGACACAAGGAGAAGGTCTATGTTTCGGGCGAGGTCCTCGAGTCCCTCCTAAAGCGGCATATGTCCCAAGAGGGAAGCCAGATAACTACTATGCATTTAGAAGGGGATTGGGATACGAATCCTCCTCAGAAGATGAATGCTCGTGGCTAATTGATAATAATCCACCCGATGAGGGAGACGACATTCGCCCGATTCTTCGCTTGGGATTCCGACGTTCTGAGAAGCTTTCAAGGCTTTGATGTCAAATATGGCTACGGCCGATCCCCGCTACTATTGAGAGTGATGAAGATATGCCAACATGGGAAGACCCATGGATCCATCAACTCGAGAGCAGCTTGGGGATAGATTCAACAAAGAGAACCCCCCACTAAGGACGAGGTAGTCCAGGTTAATATGGGTGATGAGGAGCATCCTAAGCTCATAAACATCAGCAATACTCTTCCCTCGAAGAGAAGGAAGAGTTGATCGCCCTAATCGTGAGTATATCGATGTATTCGCTGAGCTACGAGGACATGCCAGACTTGACCCTAATGTGGCGACACATCGCCAACATCAAGGTGGATGTCAAACCCGGCAAGCAAATCAAGAAGACGGTTTCGCCCACAAATCTTGCGTGCAATCGCCGATTTAAGTGAAGAAACTTATAGAATCGGATTCATTATGGAAATTCAACATCCGGATTGGGTGGCTAATATAGTCCCGGCCATGAAGAAGAATGGTTCGATTAGGACTGTGGTCGACTACAGACCAACGCCGCTGTTCGAAGACGACTTCCTCTTCCAATCACCGATGTCATAGTTGACAATACGCGGTGGATTTGAAAGAATGTCGCTCATGGATGGTTTCTGGTATAATCAAATCAAGATGCACCCCGATGACGCCAAACACACAGCCGCTCGTAACTTCCATCGGTATATTTTGCTACACGGTCATGCCGCTCGCTTAAAGAACGCCGGTGCAACATACCAACAGCAATGACGAAATTTTCCAGATCATCTTCGAAAACGGTCGAATGCTACGCCGACGACTTGGTGGTGAAAAGCCGTGACAAAGGAGATCACATCAAAGATCTTAGAACGGTATTCAACTCATGCTAACTCATCAACTAAAGATGAACCCCGCCAAATCCTTCCTTGGGATGTCTAGTGGCAGTTCTCGCTTTGTCGCCACCGACAAAGGAATCCACGCCGATCCCGACAAAGTGAAGGTAATTCAAGAGTTGCAACCTCCGAAATCCGAGAACTCGGGTTACAAGGGCGACATGACATCCGACGGTTCATATCGAACCTATCCGGGAAGTGCCAACCATTTTCTAAGTTAAACAAGAAGGGCGGTCGCTTATTTGGGACGACGCCGAAAGCCGCTTGAAGAGATCAAATCGATCTCGCTAAACCACTGCTTTTGTCGCGACCGCTAGCCGAAAACCGCTCGATCTACGCCAAGGCAACGGATCACTCGTTGCTTTACTCAAGCAGACGACGACGGCGGTCACGTAACAGCAAGTATTACCCGAAATAACATTAGTCGGTGCCGAAGTCTCGATATCCAATGGTCGAGAAGCAAGGCCTTGCATTAGTGTTCGCGATTCGTAAAATGCGCACTATTTGGTCGGACAGACGATTTATGTTATCTCTAACGAACCGTCCGAATATTTATGACCCACCGCCTCAATGAGTTGGCGCTGGCAAAATGGGCTTTGCTTTTGTCCCAATATGACTTGCACTTCAAACAACGTAAGTCACCAAAGGACAAGCGATTTATGATCTCTTGGTCGCCACCACAACGGATGCAGCTTGAGATATATGATGATCTTCCGTGACGGTTCAAGAAGTCAACACTACATCGCACCAACAAATATGGCGATTGTATTTTGACGAGCTCTCGAGCTACTAATGTAGCAAGTGCCCCTGATGTTCTAAAATCTCCACCGAGTCGGAGTTGTCTTGATTTCCGGGAATCATGTCATGCCCCGTGCTTATTCACTCACCAACCTTGCTCCAATAACGAGTCAATACAACGCTACTTATCGGACTTAGTTTCGCCAAGGAGTTGGGGTCGAGTATCTCAAGCCGCACGGCGATTCGCAATTGATAGTTGCTGCATTCGTGGTGACTATGAGGTTAGGAACCCCGATCCGTCCCCTATCATCGATAGCCGCTGAAATGGCGTACTCATTTGAAGAATTCTTCATCGAGTATATCCCGCTTCGTAACGCCATGCATGCATTGGCCGCATTAGCGATCGCCGCACAACCTTCCGAGACCGAACAACTAGTTACGGCCAGACTCATCGCCTTTTGTACCGATATATGATGGGGTACAAGAAGACAAAGGGATGGTGTCCAAAGAGGTACATGCAACCCAAACCAAGTTGGAGCCCCGAGATTGGCGCTTCCTATCATCGACTACGCCTTGCACTGTATTCTTCCGTAAGACGAAGGGAGAGAGAGTCAATCCGAGAAGAGCTCCAAGATTCTTCTACGACACGGAGACCCGTGATGTTATATCGCCGGGTACGATGGTCTTTACTCCTGCCTTTCAAACAGAGAGGCGAGGAGGTCCTTCGAGAAGCACACGAAGGTGAATGCGAGCGCACTACCGGGTCCCAAGCTCTACGATCGAATCAGAGAATGGGCTACTTTTGGCCCACAATGATTAATGACGCAATGAGCACGCCGAAATGCCACGCTGTCAAATTCACGCCAATTATATGCATCACCTCCGAAAGCAGCTTGCATCCTTCGCCACATCCCGCCATTCGAGACATGGGGAATGGACGCTGTAGGTCCCATTTTTCCTCCGCCGCTAAAGGAGATCGGTTTATTCTAGCGATCACCGACTACTTCTCCAAGTGGGTCAAGCAATCCCGCTAAAAGAGGTCAAGGCGAAGTACCGCCATCAAGTTTATCAAACACCATGTCATCTATCGACACGGTGTCCCAAGACGGATCGTGCATGATAATGGTCCCCAATTTATCGCCAATTCCTTCATCGTTTTGCTAAAAGTTCAAGATACAAGATGTCTCATCGACAAATTTATAATCCAAAGAAGAAATGGATTAGCCGAGTATGCTCAACAAGACGATTATCAAGATTTTGTCAAGCTTGTGAAGAATAACAAACGACCGGACGATAAACTCGAGAAGCACTCGGGCATATCGCACAACCAGACGACGCCAACAGAGCCACCCCGCACTCGGTTTACTGCGTGAAGCAATTCTCCGCTAGAAATCCAGATTCGCCACTTCGCCGCCTTGCAAATGTAGATGACGATCAAGAACAACATCAAAAACGCCTCAAGAGCTTGAGATGTTAGATGAGAAGCGCCTGGAGGCTCAACAATGTATTGAGTTCTATCAAGCTAGAATGTCGAGGGCTTTCAACAAGAAAGTTCGACAGAGAACCTTTAAGGAGGGAGATCTCGTCCTCGCTGCTCGACGGCCGATAATCCTCACCTCTAAAAAGAAAGGTAAATTCGAACCCAATTGGGAAGGACCGTTTGTAATAGACACAGTCTATTCAAACGGAGCATATCGCCTCATCACACAGAATGGCGACCGGCAATTAATGCCAATAAACGGGAAGTTTCTGAAAAAGTATTATCCTTAGCACATTCAGGATAACCCGTTTGAGGGGAAGTTCCTCAGAGAATATCTCACTCATATTCATGAGGATAACCCTAAGTTGTTGTGTTTTCCTCCAAAATTCTCTCACCGATCAAATTCATTGACGGTGGGCCCACTAAAAACCTCTCTGGTCCAACTACCAGCAAAATCCCCTCTCGATTCCTGCCGCGAACGAGAGGTCCACTTTCAAATTCTGGTTAGCAATCCTATAAAAGCGAAAGCTATCCGTACCCTTCCAAAGATTCTCAGAGTGGAGACCCCGCTCTTAGTTTCTCATCGGGAAATAGAATACATTCTTCCTTTCCCATATTCACCTGGAGATAGGACACATCCTTCCTCTTCAGAAGCAAGAGATAGAATACATTCTTCCTCTCTTGTTTTAGATTCTTGGAGTGGAGATCCCGCTCTTAGTTTCGCCTTTCAAGATTCTCGGTGGAGATCCCACTTTCAGCTTTTCACCGGAAACAGACAAAAATCCTTCCTTTCCAAACGCCTGAGATAGGAGACAAGATCCTCCTTCCTTCCACCTTCGAAATAGAATACATTCTTCCTTTCCCACATTTCACCCTGAGATAGGAGATAAGATCCTCCTTCCTCTCCATCTAAGAGATAGGATACAAAACCTTCCTCTCTTGTTCATCCCTACCCTGAGATAGGAGACAAGATCCTCCTTCCTCTCCATCGGCAAGAGATAGGATACAAAACCTTCCTCTCTTGTTCATCCCTTACCCTGAGATAGGAGACAAGATCCTCCTTCCTCTCCACATTCGGAAATAGAATACATTCTTCCTTTCCCACCTCAATCAATCTTAATCCGTTCAATCCTTCTCCGTCAAAAGAAGGCGCCAAGATTCATCTTGGGGCATTTTATCCCGGCCTAAGAAGGGATAAAGCCAACGCCACACGCTGTCGGTAGTCTATTCCCGTGATAAAAGACGGCTTCACGATTCAACATCGTAGCATTAAGTCTAGAAGAGTTTCATTCTTTTAGCACAACGCTGTGTGTAGAACGGATTTAGATAATCTACATGCTAGCCCAACTCAAACGGTAGTTGGTAAAGGCTCATCAAACCCGCTGAAGGTCGGGTTGGCTAATAACCCTAAAGTCAACGCCATACGCTGCCGCCGATTTAGTCTTTTCCGATTGAAGAAGACACCGAGTCCGACTCGGGTATTTCATCCCGGCCTAAGAAGGGATTAAGCCAACGCCACACGCTGTCGCATCTCTTGCCCGTAAAAGAGTACCAAGCCTATGTATTCAATATCATAGCAACAAGTCTAGAAGAGTTTCATTCTTCCAAAGACAACGCCACGCATGAACGGGTCCAGATAATCCGCGACGCTAGCCCAATTCAAACGGTAGTTGGTAAAGGCTAATCAAACTGCTGACTACCGAGGGTTTGCCAAAATCCTATAAGTATTATGGTTAATTATTTCGATTTAAATAAAAGAATCGTAATAAAGCACAAAAGAGGATAGAAACACGCTTTATTGATAAAAGACTGAAGTTACAAGTTCTCTAAACATCAAATTTGTGATAGCAAATTTGCTGTTTCAAATCAGATACTTTATTGAGGAAAGCTTGTTGAAGTTCCTCCTGAAGCTCGGCCCTGAAAGTCTCCTCGCTGCCATTAAGGGTCTTTATGTTTCTCCTCGACTTCACCAGCCTTCCGCTTTGAAAACTCAAGCTTCTGACATGACCGCAAGAGTCTCCTCCTTGTTGGCCTTTGTCGCCTTCAAGATGATCGACTCTCCTCGCCGCTTGAAGTTCCTGCTCGAGCTCTACTATCCTCGCTTCCCCAAAGAAATGACACAAGATTGAAAATGCTCCACTGAAGACGGCTTCGTGACGCTAGCCTCCAAAAGACGACCCGTCTTGCCGTGATCCGAACTTCGAGTCCAAGAATGACGCCGAGCATCACGCCAAGCTTTCAGCGAGCCTCGCTCGCCTCTATATATGAGGGGAGCTCGGCCGCCTCAAAGTCTTGCGACTTTTGAGCTTAACCTCCAAATGATCGAGATCATCAAGAATGGTCCGGGCCAACTCAATAACCCGCGATCTCGTATCGTGGTTACCCTAGGATCAAGGAATGGCCGAACCGACTAAGAGAAAGCCCGTACCGAAGTGTGTCTATCACTATGGCCAAATAGGAAAAGAACGAACTAATTTCCACCCGGATAATAAGCCGAGATGGATCGCCGCCGACATCAAAGCTCTCACTAAGTCGTGAAGAGTCGTGATGCACTCGCGAAAAGGAAGAAAAGGGTTAAAACCCCCAAAACAAAATCAACATGAGTATTGGCAAATGAAGGGTTCATACCAGAGCCAGCCTTGCCCTAATGAAACCGGCGAAACAAAGAAGCAGCCGGTGGCGATCGACAGCCTCAATCGGTATCTCAACCTCGCACGTCCGACATATCAACGGTTATGAAGCCGACTCGAGGAATAGCAGCCTCAATGTCACCGTGACGAAGCCCTCATATCAAACGGAGACATTTTCAATCATAGACGACTATTTAAAATTGAATAGTCCTATGATTATCGTGGAGGGAGTTTTACCTTCAAAGGAATCACCGATATCCCTAGGAATTCCTAACTCAAGCTCAAGATCGCCAGAGGAGGAGCCGCCTCGGTAAATCGCGATCAAATCCTCAAGTCCTCCATCGAAAAAGCCGCATAAGAGTGTGAAGTAAGATGAGAACCGCAGGAAACAAATTTCATTTCGCTGCAAGTGACGTCCGTAGAAAAATACCAATATTAGATCTAACCCGATTTTCCAATCCCGGTCCTATGTTGGTATTCTCGCCCTCCGCCCATAGCTCCAGTACTTGCTCCACGGCCGGACGCAAAGTCGTGGAAGGGAAAATCAAAATTGGCATCCCCACCAAATTCTCCCCGCACGTGAGGAAATCGTGAGATTCATAAAAGGCCTGATAATCGAAGGTTATGGGTTAGCCAACATTACCCCTATCACCGCAGAGTCTTCGCTGTCGAATCCAAGTTAATGGTCCGAGAGGCGTGGCGAGATCCGTGGACAAGTCTCTTTCGCTAAAAGGAACTCCATTATGAGTTTGTCCCCATCGCAAGGGCGACCGCATCCCTTTCCAAGATCAAAAGATAGATCGAGTCGACTAAGATATCATAGGAGGGGAATAATAAGAGTAAAGGAGAGAGTACCGTAATCCTCTTCATGAGTTGCAATCTCCTCCCGGTCATCTCCTCAAGTATCGCCCACGAACTATGAATTTCCCCATCGACTGCCCGATTCGCGGTACGGCGACGCTTCTTCGGCTCGAAGGCTTCCGAATGTACCGAGTGTCACCGAAGCCTCTTCACCTTCGCCATTAAGGGATTTCACAGAACGAAGTTCATCGGGCGCCAAAAGCCAACCGCAGATAAATATGTCGACTCTAACTTGCGATCGCACTGGAGGCTAAATTTAGCATCGGTACAACCCGCTATACTCCATTACCACGCCCGACACCATCGATCAAACCGCCGCGAAGTCCGAGCTCCCGTTCGGGTTCCCAACGTAAAGCCGGTCGTGAACCGAACCGACGAAATAAACGAGAAGGGAAATATTCCCGATAGAGCATCCTTCCCATAGGTAAACCCGAGACCGGTGCATCTCGTGCAAAGCCAATCCAAGTTCGCCATGCCCGTTAAGAATGTGTTCAATCAGATCATAAAGTTCGATAAAGCCAAGAAGTGGTTGGTACCGATCGGAGCCCATACATGGTGGCACGAATCGCAAAGATATAAACCACAGCATGAAGGTCCTTGCCCCATCGGCCAAGAACGGACTACCGACGAGTCCACCAAAGCTTATCCGCAGAATGAACCCACCAAGAATCTATGACCGATGCCTAAGATCTCCCGCCCCAACAGGCAAGGCGGTTCTTCAAAGTCCGACCGCTGATGAAATGCTCGCCACGAGGCGGAGAATTCAGTCCCAATATACCGTGGTGCACCCAATAACCCGACCTCCGAGTGAGCCAGAACCGACCGATGGGTGATAAACCCGCAATGAATGCCGCCACGCCCTCCGCCAAGCACCACGACATTTTCCGCGGCGACCGATGACGAATCACCAAACAACGGTGCCGAGGAACCCAAGGGAGATATAAGAATCCACCATCGCCCTTGTGCACCATTGCTCACTCTCAATGAAAGTCGATCCGGTCCTCGACGGAGTCGCCAAATAAATAGTCCGCCTTGCCCAAAGGCCGAAGAACCGCATCTTCTCGAGTGGCGCTACCATCACGACCTCAACACACGAGGACTTCCCCAAGTACCAACCGGGTCACCTCGCGCGATCCGGCCTAAACCGGGCTAAATAAGAATAGTAGGATCATCGAGGAGGAGAATTGGTCACCACGACGTCCGGCCAACCGCAGATAAATATGTCGACTCTAACTTGCGATCGCACTGGAGGCTAAATTTAGCATCGGTACAACCCGCTATACTCCATTACCACGCCCGACACCATCGATCAAACCGCCGCGAAGTCCGAGCTCCCGTTCGGGTTCCCAACGTAAAGCCGGTCGTGAACCGAACCGACGAAATAAACGAGAAGGGAAATATTCCCGATAGAGCATCCTTCCCATAGGTAAACCCGAGACCGGTGCATCTCGTGCAAAGCCAATCCAAGTTCGCCATGCCCGTTAAGAATGTGTTCAATCAGATCATAAAGCCCGATAAAGCCAAGAAGTGGTTGGTACCGATCGGAGCCCATACATGGTGGCACGAATCGCAAAGATATAAACCACAGCATGAAGGTCCTTGCCCCATCGGCCGAGAACGTGACCACCGACGAGTCCACCAAAGCTTATCCGCAGAATGAACCCACCAAGAATCTATGACCGATGCCTAAGATCTCCCGCCCCAACAGGCAAGGCGGTTCTTCAAAGTCCACTGATGAAATGCTCGCCACGAGGCGGAGAATTCAGTCCCAATATACCGTGGTGCACCCAATAACCCGACCTCCGAAAGTGAGCCAGAACCGACCGATGGGTGATAAACCCGCAATGAATGCCGCCACGCCCTCCGCCAAGCACCACGACATTTTCCGCGGCGACCGATGACGAATCACCAAACAACGGTGCCGAGGAACCCAAGGGAGATATAAGAATCCACCATCGCCCTTGTGCACCATTGCTCACTCAATGAAAGTCGATCCGGTCCTCGACGGAGTCGCCAAATAAATAGTCCGCCTTGCCCAAAGGCCGAAGAACCGCATCTTCTCGAAAGTGGCGCTACCATCACGACCTCAACACACGAGGACTTCCCCAAGTACCAACCGGGTCACTCAGGCGATCCGGCCTAAACCGGGCTAAATAAGAATAGTAGGATCATCGAGGAGGAGAATTGGTCACCACGACGTCCGGCCAACCGCATGCTAAGGAAGCGCACTGCAGGGATACTCAACCAAAAGATGAAATCGAATGAGTCAAAACCCAAAGAAACATATATATAAGACGTTGAATTCATCTCACTAAATTCATGAGGTAGAGTCACGCCTTACAATGGGAAGATCAATCCTAACGCATTCACGGATTTATCGGATAATATACCCCGCCACATAAAATGACTAAATATTCTATCCATCCGACCGTAGTACGCCATGGAATTGCTCCCCGCCGCTTGCCAAAGTATAAGCGCCAATCCTCACGAAGGAGGAATAAAGGCTATACGAAGGCCGATTCTCACGAAGGAGAGATCAAGGCTATATGGGCGCCGCTCCCCACGAAGGAGGAATCAAGGCCATGCAGCTTTATAAATACAAGTTGTGAATGAGCAATTTAACATGAAAACCTCACCAAATAATGATGGTGGCGCCATCGCGAGACGGAGTAGACGGTCGGCTCCTGAGCTGCGGATCTTCCGACGACATCGAAGCCGCAAAGCATGACGACAAGTCAAATACATGGCTAAAAAATCAACAAATATGACAAAGAAAGGCCTGCTTGGTCGTCGCGGCTCGCCGCCACGCACCGAGGCACCAACGGACGCTCGATCGACTAAAACCAAGCACGGCACGCCGGCCGAAGCGCCCGCTGCCGCCGAGACCGAAGGCCAGCGCCGGTCGTGGCCGAAGCGCCCGGCGTTGAAGCCGACTGAGCGCTACCAGCGCTTGCCGGTTTATGCCGCCGGCCGAGACCGAAGCGCCGGCTGGCCGAGACCGAAGGCCAGCGCCGGTCGTGGCCGAAGCGTCGGTGTCCGGCCGCCGCCTCGCCGTTCGCACCATCGGTCCTTCTCCTCGTGGCCCGCACCACCGCATGCACAAGAAAAAGAGAGAAGAAAAGACTAAAAGACCTTATAAAACTCGTGTGCATACCTTGTTGATCGAGGAAGATAAGACGGCGAGAAGCTTAGATGAAAACAAGAGAGAGAGAGCAATGTGGGGCCGCCTAGGTCGAGAAAAGGAGGGTTGGTGGGTATTTATAACAACCCCACATGAACCGCAATCCCTTTGAATAAGGAGTCCTATTTGGTGATGGATAGGAATTCTAATTGGAGCCCAATGGACATCTAAAAGGAATCCAAAACAGTCCAATAATTTATCCATCCTCTTCCTAAATATTCGAAAGATTTTGGAGATGTTACCGCTCAATGTTACCCGAGTATTCTCCCATGTGGTTTAATCCTACTCCAACTAGGATTACGAGTATAAATCGCTTCCTAATTTATCGAGAAGTTCCTAAGAATATTTTCACAAAAATATTCTCGTGGATAACTCGATTATACGGATTGCATCGACGCCAATCAACGCCGCCTAATCCTACTCCAACTAGGATTACGAGTATAAACCGCTTCCTAATTTATCGAGAAGTTCCTAAGAATATTTTCACAAAAATATTCTCGTGGATAACTCGATTATACGGATTGCATCGACGCCAATCAACGCCGCCTAATCCTACCCAACTAGGATTACAGTATAAACCGCTTCCTAATTTATCGAGAAGTTCCTAAGAATATTTTCACAAAAATATTCTCGTGGATAACTCGATTATATGGATTGCATCGACGCCAATCAACGTCGCCTAATCCTACTCCAACTAGGATTACAGTATAAACCGCTTCCTAATTTATCGAAGTTCCTAAGAATATTTTCACAAAAATATTCTCGTGGATAACTCGATTATACGGATTGCATCGACGCCAATCAACGCCTAATCCTACTCCAACTAGGATTACGAGTATAAACCGCTTCCTAATTTATCGAGAAGTTCCTAAGAATATCTTCACAAAAATATTCTTAGGATAACTCAATCGCACGGATTGCATCAACGCCAATCAACGCCTAATCCTACCCAACTAGGATTATGAGTATAAACCGCTTCCCAATTTAACGAAGTTCCCGGAGAATATTACCGTTCTTAAGGATAACTCGATAATCTTCAATTTCTCCCACCGTGGATGAATACACTCCAACGAGGAGTAATACAAGAGCGACGCCAACCGACGCCATCGATTTAAGGATTCACCGATCAACGGTTCGATCCACGAAGATCGCGACGCCACCAACGCTACACTCGCCGATTGAAGGCTAAAACCCATATAGTTTGAAGCCAACTAATGCGTCAGAGTGAAGAATTCCCCATCAACGGAGGAATCTCGATGGTCAATTGGACGACAATCCACCGACACGAAGTCAACAACAAATGAACTCAATTAGCTACAGCTCGAATTCCAACAACGGTCAAGCAATAAATGCAAGATCGCAACACCCCCGTGTATCCTACAAAGCACCGGAGAACCCGAGAATTGGAGGAATCAAACATCGAGCCAATCTCAAAAGAAATTTATCTACCGACTTCGGTCAAGATCTCGACAACGGTCGACAAAAATGCAAGATCGTAATACCTTTAGCAATCCTACAAAGCACCGGAAAGACCGAAGGAGTGGAGAGATCAAACGCCAAGGTCATTCACAAGTCCCATCACCGATCGAAGGGTGAAGGGTTTCATCATGTCCAAAGCATCCCGCATCGCCAAAGAATCGACCGAGACGCTTTGGAGGGGTATCTCAGAGGCATAAAAATTGCTTGTCAATACCCGAGCAAGACTCGTGAACGGTGGGTTGACAACCGACGCATCCATTCGACAAACCGACGCCGCGATAACGATAAAGCGAGCCGACGAACTCATGAAGTGGGTCGCAAGGCGCATTTAATCAACGAGGCTACGGTTATGGAATGAATCCAACAAGCAAAGCTTCAACGAGATCGACGGATTCGACGCCAACGAGATCGGATTTGAACATCGACCGATCGCCACTTAAACCGCTGACGGATGAAACCAATCAAGTGAACCAAGCGCGGACTTATAACAACAATGACAAGATCGAACTAACGCCGCGAAAAGTCCAAAACCAAACCAAACCGAGGAGCCAAGCTGCTCGCAAAACCCGACACCGCTTGGTGTCCGCCAAGGCCGACACCATTTGGTGTCCGGCTAAGGCCGACACCATTTGGTGTCCGGCTAAGGCCGACACCATTTGGTGTCCGGCTAAGGCCGACACCATTTGGTGTCCGGCTAAGGCCGACACCAAGTGGTGTCCGGCCGCTAACAAACCCTCTCCCTCTTGTTTTCCTATAAATAGTGGGGTGCCTGGCCAAAGGCTAGATTTTGGAGATTGGATTTTCTCGATATTCTTGAGAGAGCCCTCGCGAGATCCACGAGCCGCCGACGACAGCCCCGAAAGCACCGGCGAGCACGCCGATCTACAAACCGCGAGGTAAGCTTAACCCTGCCTACGCACGGACAATGGATTTCTTAGTAGATCTCACCCGCCCGCGATCCTCTCCTTCGCGGAGGCGATCCCCGGCGCATCCTCTCCTTCGCGGAGTGTGATCCTCAGTGCGCCGCTTCCTTCGCGGAAACGAGCCCCTTCACGCCTCAGAGTTCCGTAACCCGTTTCCACTGATCGAATTGCGCGGTGGTCCACGGACGAATAAAAGTCCCCAAGACAGCAAAGAACCCACGCAAGCCGGTGATCCCGTGAAAATAGAGATCCTCGTGTTTGTTCACAAAAGGAAGAAAGTTGTAATTTTCGCTTTCATTGTAAGCCTGAAATAAAAAGGCATTTTCTTTTGTTTGAATTTTGTTGTAGGCCAACGAAGCTGTACACGAGTTCAAACGAGCAATGAATAACAAACCAACTTTCCCCGCGAACAGCGGTCAAACTATCGCTTATGAATATGGGTTTTGGATTGGCTTCATCCTCCATATTAACTTGGACTATTTTGTCATCAGTAGGCGGTTCTCGTTGTTCAAAACGATGTTCCCATTGCATTCCAAGCTGTTGACTTAGCGGATCCTCGTATAGTGGCAAGAGGTCATCTTCTTGAATCTCAATTGGACTGGCTAAGGTCATATTGGCAATAAGGGACCTAAATTCATATCCTATATTGACGTCGAAATCCCAGGAAACTGCTTCAGAAGATGAGTGATCCGAATCGCCCTCAGTCGTGACATGCCATGAGTATGGCGGCGATTCATATCCCAGCCCTTTACGAGTTTTATGATAATAATCATCAGGCTGACCTTCCGGGACATAAGCAGATCGGATTGGTGTCTTGATACCTTTCCCGTAGTTTAAGCCTTCTTTGTGAAGGAAATCATACCCCATTTTTTTCATCAAATTTTGCGCTGTTGGCGAGAAATATGAGAATTGGGGTTCCTTTTCCTTCGCTTTAGGTTGTTCTAACTCAGTTTGCAATGGCTTATTGACCTGCCCAAGGATAATGTCTTTCTGATCATTATTCTTGGCCGGTATCATAAAAACCGCTTGTGAAGAATTAGAGTACCGTTGGCTTGTCATAAACGACGACTGAATTGGCATGTGCAATGCGGGTTCAGCATACAACCGTGGAAGAATTTCTGACATCAAGTCAGTATGACTTTTAACACCCGATGCGTAAGCTAAATCATAATTATTATTAAAAATAACTACGTCGTTATCTGGCTCATTCAGATCAATTACAAATGGTTTTACATCATTGAAGATAACTGTTTGTTCGACTCAGACGCCTTCATTTCCGCCGAGTCTTCGACCGTGGTTCTCCTGTTTGGCCTTCCTCAAGGTAATGGACGTAATCAAGAAATAATTCTCCACACCCTTGAATGGTTGCCTTTCCGCGACCAATGTTTTAACAGTCCCTTCCTCATCCACATACTTCATGCATTGATGTAACATAGATGGAACGATCAAGTTTTCATGGATCCAGGGTCGACCCAAGAGCAGATTATAAGATGTATCTGCATCGATGACATAGCAGGTAATGTCTGTCTTCAAGTCTCCTATTTGACATTTGAGTTTGACCTTGCCCAAAGGACGGGAATTGGTGGCATTAAAACCATAAATGGTGGTCCCTGTTGTTGCCAAGCGACGAAGCGGTATCCCCAGATGTTGTATAATTCTTAAGGGAATGATACTCAATGCAGACCCCGGGTCAACTTGAACCCGATTGATTCGGAGAGAGCCAATATAGCCAGTAAAATAAAGGGGTCTATCATGCTTCGGGTTCTTCACTTGCATGTCTTCCGATGAGAAGGTGATGCAATGTATTGGCCCCTTGAAGACTTGGTGACATTGGGTGCAAATTTCCACTGACTTCTCCGGGAAATAAGTGAGGAAAATTTCGTTATTCGCCAATGCTTCTCGCAGAGCTTCTCTAGTCGATTGAGACAGTCGCAAAAGTTCGAATAATGTGATTCTTGCCGGGATGTTGGAGAGCTGAGCAAGAACATCGAACTGGAAAGGGGCCTTCGAAGTTTCAGGCATATCCTTTCTGAGTGTTTTATTGTAGCGAATCTCTTTTGTCCTGGGTTCACCGGCTAGTGCTTTTGCTGATACGTCGGGTGTCGCCTCGGAGTATTCCCTTAAGTACTCTTTCCCGCCTCGGGTGCCCAATGCTTGTACAGGTTGTGCGACTAGGGCGACTTGCTCCTTGGTAGAGTTATTGACTTGCTCCTCTTCCGGTACAGTGGAGATGGTATTGCAAGCTTTCCTTTTGAACTTGGAAGAGGTCCATTGCTCATCTGATAACAGGTCAGGATGAACCCACATAATTTCACCTTTCGGCGTAGTGTAAGGGACCATACCTTGCACCTCCCGCTGTTGGAGGTCGGTTCACGATTCGCCTCTCTCACGAGGGATCGGCTTCACACCATCTTGCACTTGGAATTCCGCAAAATCACCAAATTGGAGAGTGACCATATTTGCAGACACTTTCTTCTGATCCTCCCGAAGAGTCATAACACCTGCTTTTAATAAGACTTGGATCTTGTCTTTTAAAATGTAACATGCTCCCGTCGGATGATGCACCATTCGATGGTACATGCAATATTTTGGATCATCCGTCCTTGAAGCTTCCTCCGGCTTTTTTATTTCCGAAAGCGTGATCTTGTTCATCTTGAGCAAAGTCTTGAAAATCGGGATAACTTGATCATCCATGAAACCATACTTCTTCAGAGGACGGCTATCGGAAGCATTCGATTTCTGCTTAAAAGACTTTGAAGTAGGTTGAGTCTCTACAGCTAGAGCCTCCTTCCCCTTCGATTGTTTTTGAGGAGTAAAATTGCTCTGATTACCCCCTTTTTTAGGACGATAGTCCTGAGGTTCTTCTGCCTCTATTCTCTTAAGCATACTTTCAACCTGTTCCCCTTACCTCACCAAGTCTCTCCAAGAGCGTGCTTCAACTGTGCCCATCTTTGAAAGTATGTTGATTGAGAGGTTGTTTCTGCACATCTCGATGAGTGTCGCTTCCGAGACTTGGTCGCGGGAGTGCAATGACTGGTTTCTGAACCTTTTGACAAAAGTGCTGACGGACTCTGTCTTCTTTTGCTTTTCGGCCAGCAAAGTGGCCATAGACACTTCAGTGTCGTCATCGAAGAATCGGGCCATAAAAAGCTTTTCCAAATCTCTCCAAGAGTGAATAGAACCAGGCTCCAACCTTCGAAACCACTCGAAAGCAACTCCCTTAAGAGTGCTAATGAATAATCGGGTCATGATAGGATCATTACCTGTTATATGCCCGGTTTGTGCTTGGAAATAATAAATATGTTGTGATGGAGAGCTTTTTCCATCAAACTGTACTAGATTGAGCGCTTGAATTTTGAGGATATGGGACATCATCCCACTGCAGATATGGTCCGTCACCCCAGCCTCCTTAAAACGCCTCTTGGAGCTTGAGGGCATCAAGTTGCTTTTGGAAATCATGTAACTTATGATCTCGCTTTTGTGCGTGGTTCGACTCTACATCAGATGACACAGAGTGGACATCACGATCTTCTTCATAGCCTTCATGCTTTGATTTGGAACCTCCCTCGTCTACTTTCTTCTTGCCGGCGAGCTTCTCCATCATTATCTCTAGGCGTCTGATAGACTCTTGTTGTGCAAAAATAAGAGCTTGTTGCTCTCCAATCTTCTTTGCCATCTCTTCCTCTTTATCAGCCATGAGGACGCTGGCTTGATCACTTAGATCAGTGTTTAAAGGTTGAGATGTGGCCATGCCGGAGTTCTCGAATTCTTCATGGGTACCGCCACTCAATTGTCGGTAGTCAAATAGAATTGCCGCCCCGACGTAATACGGTAAAGGCCGATAAATGCCTTGACTATCGTTAAGCCCTCGTAACCCCGGGAATATTCGTGGTCGATGATTCGTGACTATCTGTTAGAGTTTTGCTTCTGCTTCTCCCAATCATATTGATAGTCACCGGGAATGACCATTGCGCATGCTCACCGTGACTAAACCGCTGCCTAGTTAATGGCCTGATAGTCGCTCAAGACTATTGGCTTGTGTATCGAAGGGCACTGAGCAAACATTGCAGACGAAGCTTCACAACAGCAGCCACACGCATTTGATCCATATCGCTGTTAGATAATCACGAGATCGACGGGGGTACCCTAGTTGATTCGAAATCGAGCCGCTGGCGAGACCCTCGAGATAGAGGTTGGCGAGTTTGGCGAGGTCGCCTTCTTGTTCGATTTTGGCGACGAGGCTCATTGTCTGGACGAGGTTCGCCCTGTTTCAAGGAACCTCGTGTTGAAAATGAGGTTCGTTGTGGGGACGATGTTCATCTTGCCTCGAATGAACCCCTAGTTGAAGGCGAGGTTCGTTATTTGGGGTACGAAGATGAGGTTCATTATGTTCCTCATCAGTACGACCCTCGGCTTGTTTGACGACCTTTGGACGATAGTGGAATCCGTCGAACGAGACCGGGCTAGAGCCTTTGGCGAGCTTGGCGAGTCGTCTTCTTGTTCGATTTTGGCGACGAGGCTCATTGTCCGGACGAGGTTCGCCTGCTTCAAGGAACCTCGTTGAATATTGAGATTCATCACTGTAGGTGAACCTCGGTTGAATGTCGAGATTCATCACGTAGGTGAACCTCGATTGAATATCGAGTCTCGGTTGAATGTCGAGATTCACTGCGTAGGTGAACCTCGCTGAATATTGAGTTTCCTGCGTAGGTGAACCTCGTTGAATATCGAGATTCACTGCTGTAGGTGAACCTCGATTGAATATCGAACCTCGGTTGAATATCGAGCCTCGGTTGAATATCGAGATTCACCGTAGGTGAACCTCGGTTGAATATCGAGATTCACCGTAGGTGAACCTCTGCTGAATATTGAGTTTCCTGCGTAGGTGAACCTCGTTGAATATCGAGATTCACCGTAGGTGAACCTCGGTTGAATGTCGAGATTCACTGCGTAGGTGAACCTCGTTGAATATCGAGATTCACCGTAGGTGAACCTCGTTGAATATCGAGATTCATCACGTAGGTGAACCTCGATTGAATATCGAACCTCGGTTGAATGTCGAGATTCACTGCGTAGGTGAACCTCGGTTGAATATTGAGATTCATCACTGTAGGTGAACCTCGATTGAATATCGAACCTCGGTTGAATATCGAGTCTCGGTTGAATATCGAGATTCACTGCTGTAGGTGAACCTCGTTGAATATCGAGATTCATCACGTAGGTGAACCTCGTTGAATATTGAGTTTCCTGCGTAGGTGAACCTTGGTTGAATATCGAGTCTCGGTTGAATATTGAGATTCATCACTGTAGGTGAACCTCGTTGAATATCGAGATTCACTGCGTAGGTGAACCTTGGTTGAATATCGAGTCTCGGTTGAATATTGAGTTTCCTGCGTAGGTGAACCTCGGTTGAATATTGAGTTTCCTGCGTAGGTGAACCTCGGTTGAATGTCGAGATTCACTGCTGTAGGTGAACCTCGGTTGAATATCGAGATTCATCGCTGTAGGTGAACCCTGTTGAATATTGAGATTCACTGCTGTAGGTGAACCTTGGTTGAATATCGAGCCTCGGTTGAATATCGAGCCTCGGTTGAATATCGAGTCTCGGTTGAATGTCGAGATTCATCACGTAGGTGAACCTCGCTTGAATATTGAGTTTCCTGCGTAGGTGAACCTCGATTGAATATCGAACCTCGGTTGAATATTGAGATTCATCACTGTAGGTGAACCTCGCTGAATATTGAGTTTCCTGCGTAGGTGAACCTCGTTGAATATCGAGATTCACCGTAGGTGAACCTTGGTTGAATATCGAGTCTCGGTTGAATATTGAGTTTCCTGCGTAGGTGAACCTTGGTTGAATATCGAGTCTCGGTTGAATGTCGAGATTCACTGCGTAGGTGAACCTCGGTTGAATGTCGAGATTCACTGCTGTAGGTGAACCTCGTTGAATATCGAGATTCACCGTAGGTGAACCTCGATTGAATATCGAACCTCGGTTGAATATCGAGTCTCGGTTGAATGTCGAGATTCACTGCGTGGGTGAACCTCGGTTGAATATCGAGTTTCCTGCTGTAGGCGAACCTCGATTGAATATCGAACCTCGGTTGAATGTCGAGATTCACTGCTGTAGGTGAACCTCGGTTGAATATCGAGTTTCCTGCGTAGGTGAACCTCGATTGAATATCGAGTCTCGGTTGAATATCGAGATTCACTGCGTAGGTGAACTGGGTTGAATATCGAGCCTCGGTTGAATATCGAGATTCACTGCGTAGGTGAACCTGTTGAATATTGAGATTCATCACGTAGGTGAACCTCGGTTGAATATCGAGTCTCGGTTGAATATCGAGATTCACTGCGTAGGTGAACCTTGGTTGAATATCGAGCCTCGGTTGAATATCGAGATTCACTGTAGGTGAACCCTGTTGAATATTGAGATTCATCACGTAGGTGAACTCGGTTGAATATTGAGATTCATCACTGTAGGTGAACCTCTGTTGAATATTGAGATTCATCACTGTAGGTGAATCTCGGTTGAAAGTCGAGTCGAGCCGTTCTTTGTGGCGAAATCTCGGATGAAGATCGAGCTTCGCTAGATGGGTGAACCTCATATGAATGTCGAGCTTCGCTGCCAGGGCGAACCTCCTCTTTTAATGTGGAGCCTCGCAGTTTTGCGAATTTCCTCATATTTGAGTAAGCCTCAACATTCTTTTGTCTCTTAGCATTTTTTAATGCTTACAGAGGCTATTCAAGATCCTAAGTGGATACATGCAATGAAAGAAGATGAAGTCCAATGTAGAGCCCGAACGTGTTGGAAGAACCCATAGATGCCCGTAGGAGTGATATAGTCGTGTTAGCCACCATTAGTTAAGCGGTAGAAGATCCTAGTGATGTGATAGACATGTGCTGAATGCATTGTCTGTTTAGCCCACGAGTGAAATGGTGCAAGAGTTTGTGAATTACTCAGTCCACGAGTGAAGAGGTTTAGAAGTTAGTGATTCTCGTGTCAGATTGAAGATAGTGAAAGATTGAACTATACCCATGAATTAAGCGGGAGTTATTGAGATTGTTAATATGTGAGTATAATTCCACATCGGATAGGATAAGAAAGAGTTATGAGCTTAAAATAGGAGTTGAGGCAATACCTAGTAGCTATAGCTTTTGGGTTAAAATTGATTTCTAGTTTCTGTTTAAGGCCTATCAACTCTAGATTGGGCCTGATTACTTCGCATTTCAAGCCATGTTTATAAAATAAAAAAAGTTATCATATTTTATCAACTTTCAACAAGTAAAGTGAAAACTCTATACTAATATAAATAAAATACTTGGGCAATAAAAAGTATGACAGAATGTCCATATTTCAACACATTCTTTATTATTTATAATTGTAAAATAATAATCTAGCAGCATCAATCACTCGGACTGGAAGAGAAAGACAAAAAAAGAAAATGATAAATTACCTTCTTCTTGTCTCTTTGAGTTTTCTTTTGAGTTAGCTTTATGGTAATGAGTTTGTCCGCATGTACTTGTCAGAATATAAAATATAACTCTCAATTCTTATCATAACTTTAGAATTTTGATACAGTGACGTGATTCTTTTACCTGTCATTAGAGCAATTCATGATCAAATCCCAGTGGCCTTGAGTTTAATGTGGATTTATAAAATAAACTGGTAACGCTACATGAGTCCAGATTTTAACCTATAGATAGCGCGCCCAACCATCGACAAAAATCTCTGGGAGTTGAGGAGAATGTAAGTAGGTACAGCCGTTTGGACGATCGGATTATATACGTAGGTTAATGATGACGACGACTTGGGATTTAATTAAAAGGAGGATTTGTAGGATTAAATGAGATTAATCGGTGTGTAACCATGAAATCTGTCATATAGAAGACTAGGTTAAGATGCTGATATTATATCATAGAGGGGGTTAGGATTTAATTTTTATGTATTTCATTTTCCACTTCTTGTTCAATGGAGGTTTAATAGTCAGTATAACTACAAGAAATCAAGTGACAACCAAAGGTTATTACTTTAGAATTTATCTTCGTCCCCATGTATTCTATAAACAACAACAATAGTTGCAAGTTTCTGCCACTAGGCAAATTCTTAGCATAACATGGCTATTTAACCCTCTTCCCTTCAAATTAATAACTAATAATTAATGATCAACAATCAACAACTATACTTTGCATATTCCAAACAAACATGCATGTATATAGATCTTACAGTTGTTTATTTGAATTAATAGTTATCAAATCATAATATTGCCAAAGAAGTGTGCAACAATAATGTAATATTAACTTCATTGATACCTGTGTTAATATACTTCTAACAAGTCATTTATTTTTATCTTTTTCATAAATATTTATGAAATTCATTTGTAGATTCTTTTTGACATGAAACTTTTGAACACCTTAATTTTCTTTTATGACATGCTTTGTTTGAGTTTCACAAATGCGAAGTAACATTGGTAATAAATGGCTTACTAGTTAACTGAAAGCTTAATTTACGTCAAGTATGAATTCAGGAATTTTCGATCACATTAAATATCTTTTTAAAATTTTATTATTACTCCTTTGATAGGTGATGGTTTGGGTGAGAGGTATGGAATGCTTTTTCAATGGTTAGGACGGAAGCAAGAATTTGCGTGTCTCGGTTGTACAAGTAAACTTGCTCATCAAGCTAAAACGAAAGCTTCTCACGATCATGCACCATCTTGTTATCATTCTAGGATATGATTTAAATACTCGAAGTTAGATTGGTTTCTTTCTCAATTATTGTCTACTCTTGAACTGTTTTGGATAGTGATTCTTTTTTACTTGTTAGCTGTCTTATATATCCTGGTGCTGTATCTCTGTGAGTAATTAAGTACTTTATGCTTGATATTACTGATCATTTGTTCTCTTCTCTATGCTTTCCTGATAGCTACTAATGATCAAACTGAAACCTAATACAAGCTACTTTTTTAACGAATAGATATGTAATTATTAAGTCTAAGAAACGTTTCAAAAGGTTTTACATTTGTCAGAAACTGAGTGATATTTTATTAACGAGCCATAGTAACCTAATTATAGATGATATGTCTAGTAGAGGCCATGAGACTTCGTAGGATCAAGAAATATGAACTAGATTGGTGTGATCAAGTCCCATATGTCCCAATAGCCCACTCGCGATCGGCTGGCTGTATACGCATTTGGATCAACTTCCATCTAAATGCATATACCTCAGCCTTGCCGTAATGCCATACTTCCTCAATGATGCCCTTCATGTATGGAATCCCAAAGATACAGTTTCATGATCTCGAATCTCATATGTAAGTCGTAAATGACTTGATACATGCTTCCTTATCAATTTTGCGAAGCTAATCATATATATTTTTTTCCTCTTATCTTCATGAGTGGTGGAGGACTACAAGCCCCCACTCACTTAAAACATGTATCCCAATCACGAAATCACAAGATCGCTGTTATAAAGAGCATGTCCAACATTCCCATATCATGACTTTGTCATGATGCATAGCAAAAGTGTATCATAATGCCTAACATATGCCACTAAGTTGAGTCTCGTGCATATGCTACACGTAGCAATGTCTGTAGGAAGTTATCATAGATAATACACATAATCAATTCTTTAACATGAATTGAAGAAGCTAAACAAACTAATAGAACAAGAATGGCACTCAATCGAAAACTCAAATAAAGACATATCGTACAAAAGTGCCAAGATAGGACGCCTCCAGTTGTCCAACGTCAGTCCTTCATTGGTTCATCAAAGATTCAAAATGGAGAACAAACTTCTGGAGGAAGTCAGTCCGCCGCTGACCTGTGGCACCCCGGCGGCCCGTCTCAAAAATCGGCTTGGACTCACCAAAACACACGCATGACTATGTTAGTATGACTCCAATAGTACTTAGACCCGTAAGACCCGAACTAGAATCTTGTTTGACACGTTTGGAAAGTTGGCCGAGAGTTGTTCTTGATGATTAGGATTAGGTTATTAATCCTATTTCTCATAGAATTCGAATTCCTATTGGTTTGTTGCTTGAGTGGATGAGGACTCACAAGAGTCCAAGTCATTCAGAATTCTTATTCTACTAAGGGGCTGTTTGTTTGCAAAAAAGATAAGAGGAAATGTAAGAAATGTCATTTCTCCTCTTCTTTGATTTCTTTATTGTGGTTGGAGAAGAAAACAAAGAAATGTATTAAATGTGAGCCCCACCCATGTGACTAGTAATAGTGTATGTGGGCCCCAAAAGAAGCAAAACTCATTTCCTCCCAAAAAGTTGTGAAATGGGTTTAAAATGGGTAAATATGGACCCCACATCTATTTCTTTGTTTTCATTTCATTTTTATTTCATTTTCTTAGCTTTTAGGGAAATAAACAAACAGACCCTAAGAATACATATGGCTAAGAAGTATTTTATGCCACAATCTCGTGGTCACCATTTTTAGCCCATGTAATATGGCTTTCTGAAGAGATTTTAGGAGACATCAGAAGAGCGGCAGTAGTAAGCTTCAATTTGACCCTACAGGCTGAGCTCTTGTAAGGGATTCTAATATTGGTTCTTTATTTTGTTGCTTTAAAATTTAGAGATTGAGAGAGAGATTGATATTGAGATTATCGGGGTGTGTTAGGGATTAAGTGATTGAGAGATCTCCATATTGCCTTCCTCACAATTTGTTAGTAAAAATATTCTCCTCCTTCGTCCGTGGACGTAGGCTACTAGCTGAACCATGTATATTTATGTGTTATTTGTATTCTCAATATTTTTTTCTGCTTTCTTGTGATTGATATTAGTTTATTCCTGGGGATTTTTCATAACAAACTGGTATTAGAGCCTCAACTATCAATCGTACGAGAAGATAACGACAACCACTAAGAAGTGGGACATTGAGAAGTTTGACGATAACATCATTTTCAGTCTTTGGCAAGTTAAGATGATCGCCATATTGACGTAGAGTGGATTGAAGAAGGTTTTATTTGGGAAGTTGAAGAAACCGGCTACCACGATTGAGGAAGATTGGAACGAGTTGGATGATAAAGCTCTCACAGCAATCTAGTTATGTTTGACAAATGAAGCTCTATAAGAAGTTCTCACAAAGAAGACAACCGCTGATCTATGGTCTAAGTTGGAGAATTTATATTTGACAAAGTCGTTCACTTATCGCCTCCTCTTGAAACAGTGTTTATACACACTTCGAATGTGAGAAGGTACACCCATCAAATCTCATAGTGGTGAATTCAATTATGTGATTACAGATTTAGTAAGATTGATGTTAAGATCGATGATGAAAATCAAGCCCTATTATTATTATATTTTTGATTGCCTTCCTACAAGCACATCAGGGATACTATGACTTATGATCGAGATTCTATTAATATCAATGATGTCAAAGAGAACTTGTTGAATAAGGAGAAGATTGATAAAGAGTTAACCATAATCAAAAGTGGTGATAAAGCTGATGACTTTTTTGTTTGAGAAAGAAAGGGGGAAAAGGGTTTTGGAGGTAACATGTATAAGTCAAAGCATAGGAATCTTACCTAAGGATATTGCAAGAAGAAAGGACACATCAAGGCCAATCGTTATAAGTTGAAGAATAAAAGGAAACAAGAAGAAATAAGAAGAGTATGATGAGAAATCAAAGGAGGACGTTGCTGAAGTTGGAATTATTGAAGATGTGATTTTGTTGGTTACTGATGATAAAAACAGGAGCATGGATGATTGAATTTTGAATTCGGGTTGTTCCTATCATATGTATCCTAATCGAGACTGGATAACCACTTATGAAGCTATTGATGGTGGAATTATTCTCATGAAGAATAACAACTCATGCAAGATTGTTGAGAAGTGGACAATTTGAATTAAGATGCATGATGGAGTCATCAGGATCTTGACTGATGTTAGACATGTTCCAGATTTAATAGAAAATTTCATCTCTTTGGGCACTCTTGACAGTCTGGGATGCAAGTGTTTAGGTGAAGGTGGAGTTCTTAGGGTTACAAAAGGCTCTCTTATAGTTATGAAAGAAAAGAAGATTGACAGCTTGTATGCTTTGTAAGATTCTAACGGTTTGACTGTAGCTGCATTATTAATATCAGATATAGATACTACCAGATTATGGCATATGAGGCTTGGTCATATGAGTGAGCGCAGATTGGCCGATTTGAGCTGGTCTCTTATCTGGATGAAGTATAGGAAAATTGAGATTTTGCAAGCATTGCATCTTTGAGAAGCAGAAAAGCTTCAGTGCGGCAATGCATCAAGCTAAAGATACTTTAGATTATATCCATTCAGATCTTTGAGGATTTTCTCAAGTTGCCTCGAAGGGTAGTAGTACAATATATTTATTAATCTTCATTGATGACTACTCCAGAAAGGTCTAGGTCTATTTTTTGAGACATAAAGATGAGGTGTTTGTGACTTTCAAGCAATAAAAGACTTTGATTGAGAAGCTGACCGGGAGGCTAATTAAGAGGCTTAGTACTGATAATGACATTAAGTTTTATGGAGGAGAATTTAATGAGTTTTGCAAGAATGAGGGAATCGTTAGATATCGCACAATCCCTCGCACACCACAATAGAATGAAGTGGTAAAATGTATGAATAGAACCCTTTTAGAGAAAGATCACTGTATATTGTTCAATATGGGTTTAGGTAAGAAATACTGAGCCGAAGCAGTGAATACAGCTTGTTACTTAGTGAATCGGTTGCCATCTACTGCTATTGGTTGTAAAACTCCAGAGGAGGTTTGGTCCAGTAAGCCTGCGAATTGTTCTAATCTTAGAATATTTGGCTTCTAGCATATGCTCATGTTAGTCAAGAAAAATTTGAGCCTCGAGCAAAGAAGTGCATATTCCTAGGTTATACATCTGGTGTTAAGGATTTTAGGTTATGGTGTCCTGATCTAAAGTCTCCTAAGATTATTATCAGCCGTGATGTTACTTTTGATGAGTCTGATATATTTCACCAGAAACATTCATTAGTTTTAGTTGATAAAAATAAGGCGGGCACTATAGGACAGAAGGTGGAGTTAGAAATTTGTGATTTAGCTTCTTAGCAGGATAAGACTACAAGAGTTCAGTACCCATATCCCGTTCAAGTAGACGAAGTAGCTCAGCAGTTGTAGGAAGAGTAGGAATATACTATTGCTAGAGATAGGTCTAGACGAGATATTTGACTGCCATGAAGATACAGTAGCTTATGCATTGTCAGTTGATAATTTTATCCCCTTGAGCTGTCTAGGAGCTACTTCAGGTGATGGCTTCGCTAAGTATTATGGTCGCCATGTGGACAATTCACTCAATTTATTGATGAGGTCTCTTTTAGTTGGCAAGTTCAAGCATTGGTTGGACTTGTTCGATATATGTCGCACTTGATACCCTGAAGGGCTGTTGGAGAGGGTGGAGTAAGTTGCTTTTCAGTGTGAGGAATTTTGGTGTATATGAGTCAAGGCGGAGATTTGTAAGTGTGACTCAAATACTTAGACCCGTAAGACCTGAACTAGAATATTGTTTGACAAGTTTGGAAAGTTGGCCGAAGTTATGTTTGATGATTAGGATTAGGTTATTAATCTTATTTCTCATAGGATTTGAATTCCTATTGGTTGGTAGCTTAAGGGGATAAGGACTCACAAGAGTCCAAGTCATTCAAAATTCTTATATTTTATACAACAATCTCTTGATCATTAGTTTTAGCCTATATAATATGGCTTTGTCAAGAGATTTTAGGAGATATAGTAATCTATCAGAAGAGTGACAGCAAAAAGCTTCAATTTGACCCTACAGGCTGATCTCTTCTAAGAGATTCTAAGATTGGCTCTCTATTTCGTTGCTCAAAAATTTATAGATTGAGAGAGAGATTGATATTGAGATTATCGGGGTGTCTTAATAATTGAGTGAATGGGAGATCTCCATATTGTACCTCACAATTTGTTAGTAAAACTATTCTCCTTCGTTACCCATGGACATATGCTATAAACCAAACCATGTATATCCGTGTGTTATTTGTATTCACTATATTTTTCTCTGCTTTCATGTGATTGATATTAGTTTATTCCTGAAGATTTTTTATAGCAATGTATAGTCTAGATTGATAAGTTCTAGATATGATAACTCACATTTTACAACCTACTAAGGAATTTCATCCTCGAAATTAAAGGGAGAACACACACACACACACACACACACACACACACACAGAGAGAGAGAGAGAGAGAGAGAGAGAGAGAGAGAGACCTATCCTTACTCAAAAGGATGAGGAAATCACTCCCAATCTCATCCACGTGCTCTCAATACTCAAAAGGATGAGGAAATCACTCCTAATCTCATCCACGTGCTCTCATGTCACCTTGCGTAGAGAGTTGCGATCCCATGAAACGGGCACCAAGGGAAACCTCTTAGTCTTCAAGACCTTCTGCCGCTGGTCAATAATGGAAACACGCTGATGCTTTTATGATAAAGAGGTGCTGATCTCCAACTCCAAATATTTAATACATGACCATTATTGAGAATTAATATACTTCCTCAATTAGGATGCATGGAATACATCATGCACTCTTGACAAGAATGATGGTTGTACCAACTGATAGACTACCTCCCATACCTGCTTCAAAATATCAAGGGATAAACTTATTCAAGACTAAGCTCCCCTAACACCAAATCTAATCACTCTCTATGTCGATGATATGTGCCAGAAGGTATGATCTCTGACCTCCAACTCCAATGGTATTCACCCCGTATCATCCTGGTATCCTCCCAGCTCTTTTGGGGGTGCTGCATTGCTTGTAATGGTCCCTAATCAACTACACTTCATTCATGGTTTGGACAACAAGCTCTAGCCCGAGTAATCTCCTTTCCTAGAGATCATCCCAACATATAGAAGAATTGAATCTTTGACCATATAAAGCTTCATATGGTGTCATCTGAATACATTCAGGAAACTATTATATGAAAACTACATAGTTGAAGATACTCTTCCTGAGACCCTTCAAGATCAACCATACAAGCTTTTAACATATCTTTCGATATTTGAATAGTTCTCCTAGATTACCTGACGACCTGTGGATTATAAGCTGCTTTAAACCTAAGGTGAGTCCCCAAACTATATGTTGCAGGCCTCTCAAAAACTGGGAAGAAATATGGAATCTCTATCAAACATGATGTTGACCAAATCACCATGCAATCTGATGATCTCTTGTATATACCTCTCAGCCAAATGCTTTGTAGACTGCCCAACTCTGAAAAGAATGAAATGAGTTGATTTCGTCAATCAATCCACAACCACCTTTACTGCATTGTTTCCCCCAATGACTCTTGAGAAACTAAGCATGAAATCCATTGTGATATGCTTCCACTTTCATTTTGGAATGTGAAAGGGCTGCAATAACACACTGACCTCTAATGCTCTATCTTGACCTATTCAAACATCGGGAAACATGATGAGCCACCTCACGTTTTATTCCTTCCTACTAGACTGAAGATCCCTATACATCTTGTACCATAAGCATTCTTAATACATTGAGCTATGGGCATCTTCCAACAACTCTCTCCTTATATCTCCAGCCAGCACATCACAAAGATTCATCCTCATGAATCCATAGATTTGTCCTCTTCTAGACCCACTAAGCCCCTTCGGTTCCTGCAGGCGCTCTTACCAAACTGACCAGCTCTAATCCTCTCCATGATGCCTGACTGAATTTGAAACTACATCGTATGAGATCTGATCTGGTTCTGAGTCATGGATATTCAACTTAACGATGACTTCGAGCTTAACCTTTTGATGATCAAAGGAAGTAACAGAAGTCGTCAAAGTACGTATATATACTGAGGACAATTGGATGATAAAGTAGATAAATAAATTAAATATATTGACTATAAGTGAGCTAGATTTAGGGCTTATTTGGATTGAGGTTAATTTAATATAAGGGAATGTAGGAGACACATTAACCATTTATAGAAATTCATTTGAGGTAGATAATGGAAGAGAAGTTTAGGTAACTTAAGGATAAACTTGAGATTTTGTTTACCCCAATTAGGGTGTAATGGAGGGAAGAGAACTCCTAGAAAATAAATATTACACAAAGATAATTTTATCCTTTTACCAAGATTAGATCCAAATAAATGAAATAACATGTAAGGTTATTTATGTAAATTTATATATATTTTCTTACCTTCCCTTCACTTTATTAAACTTCCCAAATGGGGTGAAATAAATTCTCCTTTGTTCTCCTTACTAAATTCCCAAATAAGTTTTGTATATTACCTTAACTTCCCTTAGCTTAACTTATCCTATGTTCACTTAACTCCCCTTAACTTATCTTATATTCACTTAACTTCCCTCACTAGGAGCAAATCTAAACAGACCCTCAACGAATATAGAGCCACATGAGATCTATGTCACATGAAAGAAAACAACATATACAAAACTTACTATCCACATGAGGTAGCAATAGAACGAGTGATAATTCTCACAAAGTATCAAGCAAAAAAGTTTAGTTATAGTCAAAGATCACTCATGCACAACACGAAATCTTGAACAAAGTCCAACAAAGGTCATAAGCAAATTCTTGTTATTGTGAGTGACATGTATAAAAACTCAGACCGAAGGTTAAAGAGCCACAATCATTGAGTAGAGAAAGAAGCAGGAGAGCGGTAATAATTGTCGGAGTAGTGATAATATGCTCTTGAACATCTAATACAAATTACGAAATATTCTTGAAATATTAATAGATTTAATTGTTTCACATATAATTTAGGTATTATTTCTATAATTGTTATATTATCCTTAGAAATTATTTTGTTAGATCATGCACTATGATTGTCACTTGCTTGGAGATGTGATCTAACTTAGAGATTTCTTAAATCCATGCTTAACCTATAACTAGTAAATGATAACTTTATTATAACAGGTTATTAAGCATGACACTGACATGTGAGATGTGGTGGTGGGTCTCAATCACCGGAAATGAGGATTCACCGGGTGTATGTCATAAGCACACATTGTGATTTGTGTAGCACTAGACTGTATTTGAATTCTCTGATGGTACCCAGCCTTCAAACAAGCTTCATGAACATTGTGACCCTATGCTACTCATCCAACATCTCATCCACTGTAGGAATAGGAAATTGATTCTTCACTGTAGCCTTGTTCAGAGCCCTGTAATCGGTGTAAAATCTCCATGTCCCATACTTCTTCCTCACAACGAGAATAGATGAGGAAAATGGACTCTGACTCAGCCTAACTAACCAACTCCTTGACCTGCCTCGATCTCCTCCTTCTAAAAGTGAGCGTAGTGGTAACTTAGTACATTAACCAGCTTCGACCATCCTTTAGAAAAATCTTGTGATCCTAAATCCTCGACAGTGGTAACTCGGTAGGAACATGTATAACCCTCTGATGTTACAACACTACCTACCTCACTCCATCCTTTAATCAGACTAATGGATCCTCTCTGCCATCCCCCACACCCGACTCAGCCAGCAGTAAACACCCCTCAAAATCACTCGGTCAACAACCTCTATGATAATAACATAGCATTCAGATCCTCTCTTGCACAACCGCTTGAATACATTAGCCTCACAGTCCTTCATGACCTCAGAAATGGCAGTGCATGATACCTCTTGCCCTCTAATCGGAACACCATCTCCATATCCTTGAAAGTCATCTTCACATCCCCTAAACACCTCAGCTAAACATTGCCCAAAACAAAATCTATCCCAACAAGCGCCAATATGTGAAGATTAGCATAAATTTGAACTCGCTGGACATTCATATCAATGCCCTTGACAATCTCCTGACACTACATCTTTTCCCCTATTCGCTATCCTCACGTCAAAAGACTCTACAGTAGTCCCTATCAAAACCACCTTCCTGGCAACCCCCACATTAATGAAATTATGCGAAGGCCTAGGATCAGCCAACAATGACACCTCATGCTTTCCAATCCACGCTGTCATCCTCAAGGTAGATGGTCTAGCAGCTCCTATCATAGCATTCAATGATAACTTTGCTCCCTCCAGCGCTTGACATTGATCATTAGACTCCTCACTTTTACTATTAGACCCTACAGAATTAGTGTCATCAGCCTCATTGCTGGACTCCACGATCATAAAGGCTGCTCCCGTCCTGCATCAGTGCTCTTTGTCGTACTTGTTCCCACATTTGAAGCATAATCCCTTCTTTATCCTGTATTGTATCTCATTTTTTGAAAGCTTCTTCACCTCCTTCTCGGTTGTATTGTCACATGTACCCCTGCTTGCGCCTGAAGTCTTGCCTCCCTTGCCGATTTTAATATCTGATTGTTTCCTGCTACTGTTCTCCCTATTAGTCCTCCAACTGCTAGATCTGGCCTCCTTAATCACCTCAGCTATCCTCACCTCCGACAACCTCTGGGGCTACTTAAGCTTCACTTCTGTAGCAATTTAGGGCTTCAAACCCTTCATAAAAGTACCCAAAAGTGTCTCCTACGAAAAATCCTTCACTAGCACCTGCAATCTCTGAAATTCATCGATGTAATTAGCAACATTCCCTTCTTGCCTCAGCTTAGCTAGCTGCCCATGATGGTTCATCATTGGAGAAGGTCCCCACTGATTCATGAACTCCTTCACAAACTTAGCCCAACTCAATCTCCTATGATCTCTTTCACACTGAGACTTCAACCACCTCCACCAGTTATTGGCTCACCCGTCCAAGTGAAAACTGGCAATCTCTACCCTCCAATTAGGATCTACCTCAAACATAGTAATGTACTGTTTGATTTTCTTCAACCATTCATGTGGGTCACCTCCGTCAAAGTGCGGGAAATCAATCTTTGGCTTGAGTGTGCCACGATTGTACTGATAATCATCCATATCATATCCATCCTTATCATAACCATAACCACCATGGTAACCCCCTTGATGCTAAAATCTACCTCTACCACATGGTGGTCACCTCTAATCCAAACCTCATTCTCGATCCTCACCAAAAGCACTAAAATCATCATCATAACCACCTTCCTATCCATAGCGCTGGCCCCGCCTATCAAACCTCTCCTTAATAGTCTCCCACTCAGCATCATGGCCTACATCACGCTCGCGATCAAATTAGAGCGGTCCATGATTCGCCAATCATTGGATGTCGTCAACCTTTCGATCACCCCACCGCCAAGCATAATCATCGGGCATACCACCATCGAGCCCCAAGCAGGCCGCACTCAGAGCCGATGGCCTACAACCCGTTGTCGGTGGCGGTTCTTTGTCGGTGTTGTCGCTGCTTTTCGGCCTATGGCTGTCGTTGTGGATTGGCAGTCGTTGGGGCCCGACCGAAGTTGGTCTCCCCCACTGTCATCTCGTGCTTGTCTTGATCTTGATCCGCTACCATCTCATAGCCCTTTCCACCCCATGAGTCCCCATCGTCATTTTTCGACGCCTTTATCTTCAACATCGTTGATTAGTTGATTCAACCACAATATCAATTGCTCGACCATATGCGATAAATACTTCATCTCCTTTCTATTCTCTCCAAAATTTTGCTTCATAAGTTTGAATCGTCTTTCAATGTTTAGATCCTCTTCCGATTTCAGATTGATTGGTTCTCTGAAACCGATGACGATTCCGTCATTGCAGAGAATTGAACCTCTCTCAATGAAAGCACCAAAAATTGATAAGAGCCCTAATCTGATTCCACACCCGTCGACAAAGCGCGTGCAAAACCTCTTTTAGATTGTCAACAAAGTGACCTAATATAGCCCAAGAAATTCAAGACCGAATCCCAGAAATTTGATGAAATTCAATAGCTTCAAGATCAATGTCTTCTGCAATAATTTTCATCAAAACCAAAGATAAAAAAAACCCTAGCTAGGGCCGGCCATATATATAGCCTCAAGAGTTGTAATTTTGCAACTTAACCCCTCTACTTTAGTTCCTAATATAAGAAAACTTCCTAATGAAACTTTCCTAATAAAAAACAATTCCTAATGGACTCAAACTTTCCTAATAAAAAGATAATTTTAATAGATTCCTACTTGACTCAAATCCCTCTCCTCAGCAAACTCTTGTAATCATGAATCATCCTATCTCTAGTAATTTTGCGCAATGTAGGCTCGGGAATCATATCAAAAGGAGAAGATTATTGAGGCAGTTTCAACGGTGGTTCTTCATCAGTGTTTGCCGATAACTTCGTTCTCCCTCATTGTATTCTCATTTCTTTGGGTTTGGAATATTGTATGTCCATCATTTACAGAGGGTAGTAATTAAGTCTTCGCTAGGGTTGTAACTATTTTCAACATAGTGAAAGGTTTTCACTGTGGGCGCGATCGTACCGAGGTTTTTTCCCACAAAGGTTATTTCCTCATTAAAAATTGCTTGTGTCTTGTGGTTATGTTTTTGCTTCTTGATCTCGTAGTTCATTGTTTCACTTATCCTCACAAGCTGCGCAATTGAGGGGGATCTATCTCCGCCACGGTGCTCTCCGATTCCAACACCCCATATAGGAAGTTGCATCAAAGCTTCTTGTGACTAGGCTGCTGCCTTGAGCTCTAAATATGGAGCACCTTATTTGAACTCACGCATCTTCACTGGTCAATGATCCCTCTAAAATTAGGATGACATGGTACTTTGAATATGTATCTTCAGTTAGCTAGTTTGCTTCAACTCCAGATTGTGATTGAGCACTAGAGCTTGTGAGAGGTTCACCACTAATTAATTACTCCACACTATCTTCCAAAATTGATCCCAAGTCATCCCCGCTTCATAATCGTTTTTGGTCTTCCCCGTTCCCTTGTTCTGTGGACAATCACATAATTAATGTATCTTTGGTATTAGGTAAGGCTAGAGTCAATGATGATTGAAGAATCGTTCTTGCTTCAAATTTGAAGGTGTGGTGGCGGAGCCACATACAACCTAGTTTTGAAATTTTTTTGTAGGTATATAATGTTTACTTTTGAGAATTAGTAACAATATTGCCTCCACTTGTGCTAATATTGCTCCTATTCAATACTTAGGACACATAGCTATTAGAGTTAATTTATTTAATTTCATTATAAATCACTTCTAGTGTTAAATATATTATATTCAATATATTATGACATATATTTCAAATAAAAACTCATACTGCAAATTAATGACCCATATTCAATATATTCGGGGGGCTCTGATATTTACTGAGAGGTAAATAATCTTCATCATTTATTCTTCCCACCTAAAACAGTCAAACCCCAACTTTCCATTCTTCCTGCCAAAAAAACCCAAACCCTAACCTTCCCGTTCCCGCCTAAAATCCAAACCCATACACTTATATACATCAAAAATCTCTCTTCGCAAGATTCAAGACATCTCATTAATATTCTCAATGGCAGAAGACCACTCATTTCTTGACATCGAAGCAGGTGAACTCATCGCTTCTCAACTGGAGATTTTAAACAGCACCCCTTTTGTCAACGACGATACTCTTCCTCCATCTCCACCACCATCTCCACCTCGGACTCCGCTGCCTGCCGACAACCCAACAACTGAGGTATCCGAAACCGAATCCGAACCTGAGCATGAATCCGAAGATGACGAGTCGGTGGTTGAATTGGGTGATGATTAGATGTTTGAAGAAACTTAAGAAATTTACTAGCGGTCAGTTGTGATTAAAGTTGGTTGTTTTTTGGGGCATAGTTTGTTTTTGATGAAATGCCTCGAAGACTTGTCTGGAGTTGCTGTAGGATTTAGTGCATGTAATGCGCGCTAGTTTATGTTGTAATGAAGAAGCTGCTGGATTGCTATTAGCTTCTGCATTTTGATCTCCTCATCTATTATTTTACTTTCTTCTTCTAATATTTCTAACATGACGAAGGCGCATTTAGCTTTCAAATTCCTTGTTGGGTTTTCTCCATATTAGTCTCTTAAATAGTTAGTACTTTGATATTAGTTCCCTAAATCTTCATATTTTAACATTAAGGTGATTTAAGGGACTAATATCAACAACTTCAATGTTACTCTATACTCCTCACTGTCCTTGCGTTGAACTCATCTAAATCATGATCTGACGGAGCAAAATATCGTCTAAATTCTCTCTCTCTCTCTCTCTCTCTCTCTCTCTCTCTCTCTCTCTCTCTCTCTCTCTTTCTCTCTCTCTCTCTCTACCTTTACAGTGCAAAAAACCATCATCAAATCCTTCCTACTTCGGACGTTGTTTCTGTGTATCTATATAACTATAGAAAGGCTCTACCGGAGAACCAGGTTTGTTCTTTATTGATGTTTTGACAGTATTCTTATATATCTAGCTAAATTATTTATTGATTTTTTCAAACAAAAATTCATAGTTCTACCTTGATTCATGATTGGCGACTGATTGGAGTTCCATCTACAACAGGTTTTTCCTTCACTAAATGTCCGATCCGTGAGTCAGTTTATTTGGATTTTGGACTCTTCAAATTAGGCGGTTTATAGAGGAGTTTTTGTGAAATTTGTGTATTTTTTTTTTGGAAAAGTGATGATCCAAAAGAGTATGGAAATGCATTAGAAAAATATTTTTAGTTCATATTAAATGTTATTGCTTTAGATCTAGCCTGAAAAGCCAATTGTGATTGTACTGCATATAATAATGCTCAGATCATGCTATTAGTTTATAGTTTCAAATTAAATCAATCTTGATTTTTGGTGATTTTGCTATATTGCTCTTTTTTAGCATAACGAGATTGAATGCATCATTTTATTTGATACATAAATAAAAGTGATATGCAGTACTTACACAAAAATTAGCTGCAAAAGATAGTGTTGCCAAAATTTTCCCCACTCTAATTAAGTTCACAGAAATTGATAGATTATATGCAGAGCTATATTTGTGAAATATCTGTTGGGATTTTATGCCCTTAGTGGGCTGCCATACCACGATTAATTGATATGTAGTTGTTATGGGATTGGGATAGGATCAAGAGAGTTAGTGAGTTATGAGATTATCCTTATTTAGAGGGATTTGATAGCTGACTAAACGATCCTATTCTTTGCTTGAAGTTTCCCCTATAAATAGGGGTGGAAATTTCATATTTCACACACCACTTCACATACTTAAATTGGCAAGGAGCTTGAGAGGAATTGATCGGAGGTTGCTGCGTGGATTGTGAATAGTGCTAGGTATTCTCGTCCGTTGTAGTTCCCTCCACCATCGGGATCCGAGCCAATCATGGCTAGCTGCGGATCGGAGCACCAATCCGAGATATATTTCTCCCCACTTCTTTCAACATGGTAGCAGAGCTTTTGATATGCGCTCTTGATCTGTAGCTACGATGTATTGCCTAAATATGTCATGATCAAATCAAGTTTTACATATGCTCATGCTGCTATTGTTGCCGATCAAGTTTGATATATGCTTTTGTGGTTGAAACTAGATGCATCTGCTATCTTTTTATTTGCTTGATCGAATAATTAATGTGAGTTTTTGTTTTGTCAAAACTGCATGCCATCAAAGAAGTATAATTAATTGATTAATTAATTTTAACGAGAGTTTTGTTTTGAAGTGTTCTGTTTAAGATCACATGTTACTGATTAAATAGTTAACAAAATATTTTGTTATTTTGTGAGATAATGCTATGTTTATTACAGTTTGTATTAAGATAGTTAACAAAAGAAAATTAGATCTTTACATGTGATCACTGCCAAACAGTGATATCGCTAACCCATGTTTTATCATATATATATATATATATATATATATATATATATATATATATATATATATATATATATATATATATATATATATATGGGAAATATGATTCTAAGGAGCCACCTTAGATTGAATCTAAGGATGCACCTTCAAAATTACGTTATATGTAATCAATTTACTTGATCCTCTCCATTTATTTTGATCTATATATTTTGGATGGTGTATAAACAAAAATTAGGCATATTGATTGTAGTTACTCATACATTAAGTGATTGTAAAATTAGCAGTTTTACGATAATACAACTAAAGTGACAATGAAAAATATGTGTTAGAAGTATTGAAACATCATGATTTTTATTTTATAGATGTTTTAAGATATTTAGATCATGATGAATGGAGCGGATCGTCCATTGAAATAGCCCAATCCATACATCGAGAGGTGCATCCTTAGATTCAATCTAAGGTGGCTCCTTAGAATCATATTTCCCTATCTAAGGTGGCTCCTTAGAATCATATTTCCCTATATGGGAAGTATGATTCTAGGAGCCACCTTAGATTGAATCTAAGGATGCACCTTCATATATATATATATATATATATATATATATATATATATATATATATATATATATATATATATATATATATATATATATATATAGAGAGAGAGAGAGAGAGAGAGAGTAAAACTCCTATAAACTTAAGTGGATAGGACCCTTTGTCCATCAATTTTTTATCTATTGATTTTGCATTGAGATTTGTGCGAGCATGTGATACAAATGAAGGCACAAATCTCAAAAATAGCATTGATGTGTAGCACAAATCTCAAAACATAATGAAGAGATAAAAGTTTGGTGGACAAGTGCTCCTATCCACTTAAGTTTATAGGAGCTTTACTCTATATCTATGAATAGATCTTTTATGTATGTCTTTTTAGATCTATAATCCATTGATTAAATATTTGTTTTGATCTTGTTGATAAAACCCTAAAATCCAAATCGATCTATGCAAGTCTTTTTAAATTAAAATAAAATAATTAAATTTAGTAAAATTTAATAAAATCTAGAAAAATTAGGGAAAATATGAAAAATAAAAATAAAATCTTTAGTTTTTATTTTATAATTTTGGATGGGTTAAGAGACCAAATTATGTTAGGGATCAATCATAGTGAAATTACTGACTTTAGGTCTTAATTAAATAAAAAAATATGAATACTATAGAAGATTAATATGGGCTTTTAAAACATCAGGGTAGCCATAGGAAGCTCCGTCGATTGTGCTAGTCCATGATGGGTCAACTATAATGGGCCAGCTTAAGGGAGTTAAGGTCTTATGCACGTTGTTGCAACCTCAAGTTCCACCAACTGTGAGAGGATTTGATTCTCTAAATTTGCTTACGCTAAGTTAATGCAACTGACTTGAACACAAAGACAGTTGCCTTGGGGAACTTTTTCATCTATGTCATTTCTATTGGCAACTTGGGTGATAGTTTCATTTAGATTTATAACGAACTCTTGTAAAAATTAATTTAATGCATTCAGCTGCATCAGCCTGTAATACCTAAAGGGGTGTTGAGTTAGAGCGCAGAAGGAAAGGGTGTGGTACATGCGATTTGAGTTCGTAGTGACCGAGAGGAGAGTAAAGACGTTTAAATAGCGCTCCTACATAAGAAATTCTCAATTTGCCCTTTTGACTAATGGGGGCATGATGAATGAAAATAAAACTTTAAAAAGGATATTATTGCATAGGATCAGATCTAGGATAGTGCATGACATGACGCTTTAGATAGATGGATATAAATGAGGGAGATAATATTTGGTGGAAGCTCTAAGGCTCCTAAATGTACCCTAAAATTTTCGGCAAAAAATAAATTGAAAATTTTCTTAAATGATTTGTCAAGCAAGATTTGATTCCAAGCATAACGAAGTTTTGGTCTCACCATTTTTTGAAGAACGAAATTTATACTTTTTGTAATAATAAAATATTTATTTTTTCTCATTTATAAAAAAAAGCAACCTAAAATCTAGTCTTATATGTTTGTAGGACATGGCTACTAAAACTATAATCTATGATCACTTGGTCGCTCTAGATAAGAAACTTGAGGTGCCAAGTGAACATGTCTCTCTTCAAAAGCAGAAGGAAAAGACCAAAACGACATGTCACGGCTTTGGAAAGTTGAGACACCTTGCGCATAAATGCACACTGTAGAAGAAACTACTCACTCCATCTTTACATGATGCACTAGTTTGCAGTTAGTCCTTCTCAGGTCTCACTGAATCTCCTCATTTGTGGGTTGTAGACTCAAGGGCAACAGATCATGTAGCATGGGATAAGGATGGATTTGTGGAGTATCATTACTTTTCAATGGGAAATAAATAACTTTTCATGGAAAATAATTCGAGCATGGAAGTTGTCCGTATCAGCAAATTTCGACTAGATCCAGGAGGTGGAAGCCCTTGGCTTCTTCCTGAAGTCTTGCATGTCCCGAAGATTAAGCCAAATCTCCTTTCAGTGTCTAGGTTATTTCATTTTGGTTATGATGATCATTTTAATAAAAATGATGTTTTTATTACGAGACATAATTGCTAAATTGTTAGTCAAAATTCAAATGGTTTATATTTTATTAATGTGGACAATTTTGCTACAAGTTTTGATGAACCATATAGCTATTCTGTAAACTCTAGTTCTCTGAATGATTCTATGAGATGACATGCTAGATTGGGGCACATAGAGCATGAACGGATAGCCCGTCTAGCTCAAGGCGAACTTCTCGGTTCGCTCGCTAAAGTAGACTTGCCATTTTGTGAGCCTTGCTTTGCAGGCGAGACTATAAGAAAACCGTTTGGAACGTGCATCTACACCATTGCGAATGATACACTTTGATATTTGCGGACTACTTAGTGTGAATGCTCGGATTGGAGCCCCTTATTTCATTATCTTCATAGATGATTATTTACAATATGGTCATGTCTACCTGATCTTTCACAAGTTTAAAGCACCGGGTTGCTTCCAGTGTTACTTGAATGAGGTTGAGAATCAGGTTGACAAGTGCATAAAATTGTTACGAACTTATAATGATCAAGAATATCTATCTGAGCATTTCAAGGATTTGTGTGGAAAGAAAGGGATCGTCTAAAAATGACTACTCCATATACTCCGCAATAACATAGTGTGGCAGATAGAAGGAATAGAATATTATTTGACGTGATGAGGTCCATGATGGCCTAAGCGAATTTACCCATATCTCTTTGGGGAGATCCACAGTTGACTGTAGCCTATGTACTAAATCATGTGCCTTCTAAAGACTGTTGAGTTCACACCTTATGAGATTTGGACCGGTAAAAAACTCAGCTTGAGCAATTTCCCGCCATGGTGCTCCGCTGCTTATGTGCACACCACATCCCATCAACATGAGAAGTTGGCCCCATGGGGGAAGAAGTGCATATTTATTCACTATTCAAAATATTTGAAGGGTTACATATTCATTAGAGCACAAGAAGTTGGAATAACTCCTGAGATCGAGTCACGAAATGTAAAGTTCCTCGAGGAGTATTTTTCCTACAAGGGGGAGATGAGCCAAGACTTTGACTTGTTTGAGATGGAGGAAAGTGCACCAAATAGCCCAGTTGAGCATGAGGACCAAGGTCATATGCTTTCTGGGTGCAGTATGAGCGGTATTCCCATAATTGATCATGTACCACCATCACAAGAATCTCAAGAACATAGATGAAGCAATCGCCAAGCAATTTCTAGTCATCATTTTGAGATTGAGGGGCAAACAGTATGGTGGCACCATATGATGTTGTGGATCCAAAGTCTTTACGTGAAGCTCTCTCTGGCCCTAATGTGGAGAAATGGATAGACGCCATGAAAGATGAGATGTAGTCCATGAGGAGAAACTAAGTCTGGGACTTGGTGGACCTTCCGGCTAGGTGCAAGGCTATCGAAAACAGGTGGGTTCTGAAAGTCAAGCGAAAGTCAGATAGTACTATTGATAGGTTTAAAGAGCGACTCATGGTGAAAGGATACACCTAGCTAGATGGGGTAGACTATGAGGAAACTTTCTCCCCTATGGTGAGGTTTGCCTCGATTCACACGATTCTGGTGTTAGTCACTCCCATGGATTTGGAACTTATTTAGATGAATGTAAAAACTGCATTTCTCTATGAAGACCTAGACGAGGAGATCTTTATGGATCAACCTGAGGGGTTTGCATCTGAAGGTCTTAAGCGCAAAGTTTGCAAGCTCAAAAAGAAAATTGTCTGGGCAGTAGTATTTGAGATTTCATCGAGCCATTCTTCAATTTAGGTTCATGCTGGTCGAAGAGAATCATTCCTTGTATATAAAATGATCCTTGAACAATTTTCTAATCATGACTTTGTATGTTGATGATATCTTGATGGCTCTAACGACAAGGAGATGATAGGCGCCACTAAGGGTTATATGTTCTCAACTTTCAATATGAAAGATATGGGTGATGTGAGTTATGTGCTTAGAGTAAAGATCCATGGAGATCTCTCTAAGAAGATCCTTGGCCTCTCACAATAGACATACATAAGTAATGTCTTAGAACAATTCCATATGCATAACTCGAAACACATTGACACTCTTGTTTAAAAGAATCATCAATTAAGCCTTGAATGTTGTCCAAAATCAGATAAAGAATGAAACTAGATGATAAATGTCCCATATTCGAATTCTACTGGGTGCTTGATGTATGTAATGGTGTGTACTTACCCCGATATCTCCTTTGATATTGGGTTGCTCAGTTAGTTCTAGTCTAATCCTGAACCTGCACACTGGGTAGTAGTAAAGAGGGTGCTGCAATACCCGAAGGATGCGCAAGATTATGTGTTGTGCTACGGATAATCAGACCTGCATCTTAGAGGATATGCATACGCCAATTGGGCGGGTGATTATGATGAACGCAAGTCCACTTTGGCATATGTTTTCTTGCTTGGAGGTAGGACTATCTCCTGGTGCAGCAAGAAATAGACGATCATCATGCTTTCCACAATGGAGGCCAAGTATGTTGTTGATTCAGTGGCAACACAAGAGGCGATTTGGTTATGATGGTTCTTACAGTATCTTGAGATCATGCCGCCTGCATCAATCCCTGTTACACTATATTGTGATACCATGGCGGTGATAGATCGTGCGAAGAATGCCGAGTACCACGTGAAGACAAAACACAGATATAAAAAACTTTATAAGGACCGTTTGAAGGAAGTGATCTTTGAGTACATACCTACTAAGCGCATGGTCACTGATCCGCTGATGAAGCCTCTGTCTATTGAGTTATTCATAACTCATGTTAGGGGTTTGGGTCTGCGTGTGTAGTGATGTAGTGTGTATTTAGTTACATACACTTGATCATTTTTTCCTTGTATTTCAGATGATTTTATGGTTGACTTTTATGACATTCATTTTTCTCTACACTTATCTGTGAATGCTATTAAATATTATGAAATATTATTTTAATAAATAATGAGCTAAATAATTGAAGATGTTCCAAACAGGTTAAAAACACTGGCTCACTCATATGTGCAGTCGCCTTTGGCTCTATGACCGAGTTTGAGCAAAGATGAGATGGCTATGAGAATGTCATGAATTTCATTGATGGTAAGCGGCATTATGACATGCGTTGACATTGAGTTGCATTTATAGATGAGCTGTATTGCCTCGATTGAGAATTATGATAAGATCATTTGAGAATGATCGACTCAATGAACGTCTCAGGTTTGCCGCAACTTGTTCAAAGCCCGATGCGTTTGGGCTCTACTTCGGCGCAATGGTACGCTCGCTGAGTGAAGGCAGATATGCCTAAGTGCGATGGGCTCGCTGATTACATTAAGATTTGCATGATGTAGCGATGAACATATACTCTCTAGCAGAACGTTACTCCATCATGGCACGTGATCCTACCGCGTGTGCTGGGCGACTTACATGATTTTGGGGTGAATGGATCCCTTCTTCACTGCCATGTGAAGCCAAAATTATATGGAGCGTATAATTTGTTCTACTTATACTCTCAATGACATTCGACCATGTTGTGAATGTCTGGAAGTAGTGTTGCTACCTTGACTCCTCACTTATGGCCATGACAGATTCCCCCTAAAGGAAGGTGATTACAGCTATTCTTAGATTGAATCAGCAGTAGTGCAAGAGGAAGGTCACTAACACATCTACTTTGGTAATGAGTCTGCATTCGGAGGTTCATTTTTTGACAAAGTGTGGATCTCACAAAGTAGTTCTGCGAGTAGTGGAATATGCTTCTCCTAAGAGGGATTAGAAGATACTCGGACTAAAGATGTGTTTATAGTTTGATCTAGGGTATACGAGACTCTATCTATACTTTTCATTTCTCAAAGGACTCAATGTCTCTATTCTCACTTTTTACAAGGGTTTTAGTATATAGCTCGCCACTTGTAGGTTGTCTCGATGGTCGCATGACACAGCAGCCATATAAACCTTGTGATTGATTCAAAGTATTGCAGCTCACTTTTTGGTCGAGTGAGAGTATGTTGGGATTTTGCACCCTTAGAGTGCTATGTCACAACTAATTGATATGTAATTGTTGTGAGATTGGGAGAGGATCAAGGGAGCAAGTGAGTTATGAGATTATCCTTATCTACATTGATATCTAACCGAATGATCTTATCCTTACTTGAAGTCCCCTATAAATAGGGGCAGAGACTTCATATATCATATATACATCACTTCACATACTTAAATTGGCAATGAGCTCGAGAGGAATTAATTAGAGGTTGTTGCGTGGGTCGTGAATAGTGCGGGGGATTCTCATTCGTCATAGTTCCCTCCACCATTGGAATCCGAGCCAATCATCGCTAGCTGTAGATCAGAGCATCGACCCGAGGTATATTTCTTCCCACTTCTCTCAACAATATCAAATTTTGTAGGGAGCATGCATTCACCCTACTATTTGGTTTTCACCCTACTATTTGGTACGTGCATATGTACTGATATACAAGTAACATGTTTATCCACTAAGTAGTGTTAACCAAAAGGAATATGCTGATGGGTACTGATTCCTCTTTTATAAGTGACATAAGACGCATGTAAGTAATGAATTCACTCTTTCATCGGTACAAAGTTCTTAGTACTGGCTCAACATGAAATACAATGCATTTGGCGACTGAAAAGTTTGAATTTTTTACTTCTTTAGGGCATTCGAATGAATTTTTTTACTTCTTTAGACTTCTTTAGGGCATTCGAATGAATTTTTTTACTTCTTTAGGGCATTCGAATCATTAACAAACAATATGTGCAAACAAACTATTTAGACCTATTTAGGTATATATGACATCTTTTACATTACCTGCAGCTAGACAACAAGAAAGTTAATTGGTGTTGGCTTTATATACAAAGATGTATTTAATCAAATGCTAAACCTAAAATATTCTCTAAAATTGATGTGATATCTGAATGAATGATTTTTCTGTTTTTTATTTTTATTGCAGGTATCTTTATATGTCAGAGAGGCTGGAATTTTCTCCAAAAATTGTCTCACATGCCTTAAAAAGGATTTTAGCAGCCTAGTGGAAGAACTTATAGCGGAAGGAGAGGTTATAACCATCTAACCGTCCAACTACAAGAGGAAGAACTCTCATTTTTTTTTAAAAACACGCTAAAAACAAAAGAAAAATGTGAAATAGATATTTAAATTTTTTTAGTAATTTGTTTATGATTTTATCTCAGACTATTAAAACTTTTGGATTTAGATCCTCTTCGATTAAGTGGTAATTGGAGAGTCTCCAATTTCTCCAATCATTACCGTACATTCTAAATTCAATAGATAAGATTGTGCCACGTAGGACTTCTCTATTGTGATAGTGATTTTCAAAGAATGGTGGTTTTCGAAAAATATTAGTTTTCAAGATCATAGTGGTTTTATCTCGTAGCCTAATTGTTGGGATGTGGGGTCAACGCCCGCACGCCGCGGAAGCGATATCACCTGAGAGAAGGCTTTGTATATTCCCGTCTCACGAAGGAAACAAGAATAGAAAGTAAAATATCCCAACAAAGTGAGATATCTACTCTTCATCTCAACAGTACTAGGACTGAATCAAGGGAACCTACAAACAATAGCAAATACACAAAGAAACAAGAAGACACGAGATTTACGTGGTTCGGCAAAATTGCCTACGCCCACGGAGGGTGAGGGAGATTTGACTATAAAGAACACCGACGACTTGTACAATCCACAAGCTCGTCCCAAAGAAAAAAAAGCTTTGATTTTTACCCAAGAGAAATTGACCTCTCTCTTGTAAAATCTCTCCAAGCTCTCTCTTTTTCTCTCTTTTCTCCACACCACAAATCCTAGGTTTAATTCCCTATTTAAAGGGAATTAATTAAGAACTTTCCTTCAGTTTTCCGATGTGGGACTAAAAATAATTTTTTTTCTTTTTGTTTCATGGTCGCCTGTGAGAGAACGGGGAGTTGGGATGCATCCCACGTGAGTGGCCCCCACCCACGTGGGATGTCCCCCCACGTTCACAATTCTCCACCTCGTACATCATTTGATAAACCTCAAATTTTGGACGAACACCAGAAGAACACCGCGAACATTACTAGAGAGATCTCCATCACCAAACCTGACCAATCCAAATGGCCACTATCGCTGGCTACCTCATTACCCTCCAGGGATCAAGCTAACCGTAGTTCTCAGAATTGCTCTCCATATAGTCTCCACTCACCCCATCACCGCCGAAGAACCATGCCCTCTTGGGCAGATCAACACGGTTGATATGAAGCAAGTCCAAGCAATGCTTAAACTTGCTACCTGTGACCACCTTGGTTAACATGTTCATGGATTCTCATTCGTGTGTACCTTCATGAGAGAAATATCGCCTTCCTCTATGACATCCCGCACGAAATGATACCTAACATCGATATGCTTGGTACGAGCATGATGAACTTGATTCTTCGCCAAGTGAATCACACTCTGACTGTCGCACCACAAGTTCACGTTCTCCTACTCAATCCCCAAATCATCTAGAAGACCCCACAACCACAATGCTTCCTTCACTCCTCCGCCATGGCCATGTACTCTACCAGAGTAGAAAGTGCCATCAGAGCTCGCAACATCGACGCCAACTAACCGAGCCCCATGTATCCCGAATACATAACCAGAGTAGATCGCCGCCTATCTAGATCGCTCGCATAATCGAGTCCACAAACCCATCAATCGACATGTTTCTCCACCAAAACCGGACAGTATCAGCGGTACCCTTTAAGTACCTCGGGACCCACTTCCTTTGCTTCCCGGTCGTCTTTTCCGGCCATGGCGGAGGAGTGAAGGAAGCATTGTGGTTGTGGGTCTTCTAGATGATTTGGGGATTGAGTAGGAGAAGCGTGAACTTGTGGTGCGGCGGTCGAGTGTGATTCACTTGGCGAAGAATCAAGTTCATCATGCTCGTACCGCATATCGATGTCGGTATCATTTAGATGCGGATGATGTCATAGGGAAGCGATATTTCTCTCATGAAGGTACACACGAATGAGAATCCATGAACATGTTAACCAAGGTGGTCCGGTAGCAAGTTTAAGCATTGCTTGGACTTGCTTCATATCAACCGTGTTGATCGCCAAGAGGCATGGCCCTTGGTGATGATGGGGTAGTGGAGACTATATGGAGAACAATTCTGAGAACTACGGTTAGCTTGATCCGGTGGAGATGCGTGGAGTAGCCATGGTATAATAGTGTATTTGGATTGAGCAGTTTGGTGATGGAATCTCTCTAGTAATGTTCGGTGTTCTTACGGTGTTAGTCAAAATTTGAGGTTTATCAAATGATGTCGAGGTGGAGAATAATGAGCGTGGGGGACATCCCGTGGGTGGGGGCCACTCACGTGGGATGCATCAACTCCCCGTTCTCTCACAGGCTAGCGAGAAACAAAAAGAAAAAAAAATTATTTTTAGTCCCACATCGGAAAAGCTGAAGGAAAGTTCTTAATTAATTCCCTTTAAATAGGGAATTAAACCTAGAATTTGTGGTGTGGAGAAAAGAGAAAAGAGAGCTTGGAGATTTTACAAGAGAGAGGTCAATTTCTCTTGGGTAAAAATCAAAGCTTTTTTCTTTGGGGCGAGCTTGTGGATTGTACAAGTCGTCGGTGTTCTTATAGTCAAATCTCCCTCACCCCTCCAGTGGGCGTAGGCAATTTTCTTAGAACCACGTAAATCTGTCTTTCTTGTTTTCTTTGTGTATTTGCTATTGTTTGTAGGTTCCTTGATTGAGTCCTAATCTTGTTGAGATGAAGAGTAGATATCTCACTTTGTTGGGATATTTTACTTTCTATTCTTGTTTCCTTAGTGAGGCGAGGAATATACAAAGCCTTCTCTCGGTGATATAAACTTCGGCGTCTTGGCGTTGACCATCCCACAATTAGCTCTGAGATAAAACCACTATGATCTTGAAAACTAATATTTTTGAAAACCACCATTCTTTGAAAATCACTATCACAATAGAGAAGTCCTCGTGGCACAATCTTATCTATTGAATTTAGAATGTGGTAATGATTGGAGAAATTGGAGACTCTCCAATTACCACTTAATCGAAGAGGATCTAAATCCAAAAGTTTTAATAGTCTGAGATAAAATCATAAACAAATTACTAAAAATTTAAATATCTATTTCACATTTTCTTTTGTTTTAGCGTGTTTTAAAAAATGAGAGTTCTTCCTCTTGTAGTTGGACGGTTAGATGGTTATAACCTCTCCTTCCGCTATAAGTTCTTCCACTAGGCTGCTAAAATCCTTTTTTAAGGCATGTGAGACAATTTTTGGAGAAAATTCCAGCCTCTCTGACATATAAAGATACCTGCAATAAAAAATAAAAACAGAAAAATCATTCATTCAGATATCACATCAATTTTAGAGAATATTTTAGGTTTAGCATTTGATTAAATACATCTTTGTATATAAAGCCAACACCAATTAACTTTCTTGTTGTCTAGCTGCAGGTAATGTAAAAGATGTCATATATACCTAAATAGGTCTAAATAGTTTGTTTGCACATATTGTTTGTTAATGATTCGAATGCCCTAAAGTAAAAAAAAATTCATTCGAATGCCCTAAAGAAGTCTAAAGAAGTAAAAATTCATTCAGAATGCCCTAAAAGTAAAAAATTCAAACTTTTCAGTCGCCAAATGCATTGTATTTCATGTTGAGCCAGTACTAAGAACTTTGTACCGATGAAAGAGTGAATTCATTACTTACATGCGTCTTATGTCACTTATAAAGAGGAATCAGTACCCATCAGCATATTCCTTTTGGTTAACACTACTTAGTGGATAAACATGTTACTTGTATATCAGTACATATGCACGTACCAAATAGTAGGGTGAAAACCAAATAGTAGGGTGAATGCATGCTCCTACAAAATTTGATATTGTTGAGAGAAGTGGGAAGAAATATACCTGGTCGATGCTCGATCTGACTAGCGATGATTGGCTCGGTTCAATGGTGGAGGGAACTATGGCGAATGAGAATCCCTTTATTCACGACCCGCATGCAACCTCTAATTAATTCCTCTCGAGCTCATTGCCAATTTAAGTATGTGAAGTGATGTATATATGATATATGAAGTCTACGCTATTTATAGGGGGACTTCAAGTAAGGATAAGATCATTAGGTTAGATATCAATGTAGATAAGGATAATCTCATAACTCACTTGCTCCTTGATCCTCTCCCAATCTCACAACAATTACATATCAATTAGTTGTGACATAGCACTCTAAGGGTGCAAAATCCCAATACTCTCACTTTCGACCAAAAGTGAGAACGCAATACTTTGAATCAATCACAAGGTTTATATGGGCTTTCGTGTAATAGACCATCGAGACAACCTACAAGTGGCGAGCTATATACTAAAACCCTTGTAAAAAGTGAGAATAGAGACATTGAGTCCTTTGAGAAATGAAAAGTATAGATAGAGTCTAAGTATACCCTAGATCAAACTATAAACACATCTTTAGTCAGTATCTTCTAATCCCTCTTAGGAGAAGCATATTCCACTACTTCATGAGAACTACTTTGTGAGATCCACACTTTGTCAAAAATGAACCTCGAATCTGGACTCATTACCAAAGTAGATGTGTTAGTGACCTTCCTCTTGCACTCTGTGATTCAATCTAAGAATAGGCTGTAATCACCTTCCTTTAGGGAATCTGTCATGGCCATAAGTGAGGAGTCAAGGTAGCAACACTACTTCGGACATTCACAACATGGTGAATGTCATTGAGTATAAGTAGAACAAATTATCGCTCCATATAATTTTGGCTTCACATGGCGGTGAAGAAGGGATCCATTCACCCCAAAATCATGTAAATTAAGCCCGGCCTGCAGCGGTAGGATCCGCGTGCCATGATGGAGTAGCGTTACGCTGAGAGTATATGTTCATCGCTACATCATGCAAATCTTAATGTAATCAGCGAGCCCATCGCGCCAGGCATATCTGCCTTCACTCGTGGCGTACCATTCGCGCCGTAGAGCCCAAGCGCGTCGGGCTTTGAACAAGTTGCGGCAAACACGAGGCGTTCATTGAGTCGATCATTCTCAAATGATCTTATCATAATTCTCAATCGAGGCAATCTGACTCATCTATAAATGCAACTCAATGTCAGCATGTCATAATGCAGCTTACCATCAATGAAATTCATGACATTCTCATAGCCATCTCATCTTTGCTCAAACTTCGGTCATAGAGCCAAAGTTGCACATATAGTGAGCGGTGTTTTTAACTGTTTGGAACATCTTCAATTATTTAGCTCATTATTTATTAAAATAATATTTCATAATATTTAATAGCATTCCGCAGATAAGTGTAGAGAAAAATGAATGTCATAAAGTCAACCATAAAATCATCAAATACAAGGAAAAAATGATCAAGTGTATGTAACTAAATACACACTACATCACTACCGCAGACCCAAACCCTAACATGAGTTATGAATAACTCAATAGGCGGAGCTTCATCGTGGATCGGTGACCATCGCTTAGTAGGTATGTACTCAAAGATCACTTCCTTCAAGCGGTCCTTATAAAGTTTTTATATCGTGTTTTGTCTTCCGTGGTACTTTCGGCATTCTTAGCGCGATCTATCACATATGGTATCACAATATAGTGTAGAGGATTGATCACGGGCGGCATGATCTCAAGATCTTGTAAGAACCATCATAACCAAATGCGCCTCTTGTGTTGCCCTTGAATCAACAACATACTTGGCCTCCATTGTGGAAAGCATGATGATCGTCTATTTCTTCTTTGCACCGGAGATAGTCCTACCTCCAAGCAAAAACATATGCCAAAGTGGACTTGCGTTCATCATAATCACCGCCCAATTGGTATGCATATCCTCTAAGATGCGTTATCCGAAGTAGCACAACACATAATCTTGCATCCTTGGTGTGCGGCACCCTCTTTACTACTACCCAGTGTGCAGGTTCAGGATTAGACTAGAACTAACTGAGCAACCCAATATCAAAGGAGATATCGGGGTAAGTACACACCATTACATACATCAAGCACCGGTAGAATTGAATATGGGACATTTATCATCTAGTTTCATTCTTTATCTGATTTTGGACAACATTCAAGGCTTAATTGATGATTCTTTTAAACAAGAGTGTCAATGTGTTTGAGTTATGCATATGGAATTGTTCTAAGACATTACTTATGTATGTCTATTGTGAGAGGCCAAGGATCTTCTTAGAGATCTCCATGGATCTTTACTCTAAGCACATAACTCACATCACCCATATCTTTCATATTGAAAGTTGAGAACATATAACCCTTAGTGAAGCCTATCATCTCCTTGTCGTTAGAGCCATCAAGATATCATCAACATACAAAGTCATGATTAGAAAATTGTTCAAGGATCATTTTATATACAAGGAATGATTCTCTTGACCGGCATGAACCTAAATTGAAGAATGGCTCGATGAAATCTCAAATACTCTTGAGACAATTTTCTTTTGAGCTTGCAAACTTTAGCTTAAGACCTTGGATGCAAACCCCTCGGGTTGATCCATAAAGATCTCCTCGTCTAGGTCTTCATAGAAATCACGGTTTTACATTCATCTAAATAAGTTCCAAATCCATGGGAGTGACTAACACCCAGTCGTGTGAATCGAGGCAAACCTCACCATAGGGAGAAAGTTTCCTCATAGTCTACCCCATCTAGCTAGGTGTATCCTTTCACCATGAGTGCGCTCTTTAAACCTATCAATAGTACTATCGACTTTAAAGCGACTTTGAGAACCCACATTTTTCGATAGCCTTGCACCTGGCAGGAAGGTCCACCAAGTCGAGACTTAGTTTCTCCTCATGGACTACATCTCATCTTTCATGGCGTCTATCCATTTCTCCACATTAGGGCGAGAGAGCTTCCGCGTAAAGACTTTGGATCCACAACATCATATGGTGCCACCATCTTGTTTGCCCCTCAATCTCAAAATGATGACTAGAAATTGCTTGGCGATTGCTTCATCTATGTTCTTGAGATTCTTGTGATGGTGGTACATGATCAATTATGGGAATACGCTCATCTTGCACCAGCATATGACCTTGGTCCTCATGCTCAAGCTGGGCTATTGGTGCACTTTCCTCCATCTCAAACAAGTCAAAGTCTTGGCTCATCTCCCCTTGTAGGAAAAATACTCCTCGAGGAACTTTACATTTAGTGACTCGATCTCGGGAGTTATTCCAACTTCTTGTGCTCTAATGAATATGTAACCCTTCAAATATTTTGAATAGTGAATAAATATGCACTTCTTCCCCATGGGGCCAACTTCTCATGTTGATGGGATGTGGTGTGCACATAGCGTGAGCACCATGGCGAGGAAATTGCTCAAGGTGAGTTTTTACGGTCCAAATCTCATAAGGTGTGAACTCAGCAGGTCTTTAGAAGGCACATGATTTAGTACATAGGCTCTGATCAGCTGTGGATCTCCCCAAAGAGATATGGGTAAATTAAGCAGGCCATCATGGACCTCATCCGTCAAATAATATTCTATTCCTTCTATGCCACACTATGTTATTGCGGGTATATGGAGTAGTCATTTTTAGGCGATCCCTTTCTTTCCACACAAATCCTTGAAATGCTCGGATAGATATTCTTGATCATTATAAGTTAAGTAACAATTTTATGCACTTGTCAGCGATTCTCAACCTCATTCAAGTAACCTTTGGAAGCAACCGGTGCTTTAAACTTGTGAAAGATCGGTAGACATGACCATATGTGTAAATAATCATCTATGAAGATAATGAAATAAGGGGCTCCAATCAGAGCATTCACACTAAGTAGTCATAAATATCAAAGTGTATCATTACAATGGTGTAGATGCGCGTTCCAAGCGGTTTTCTTATAGTCTGCACAAAGCAAGGCTCACAAAATAGCAAGTCTACTTTAGCGGCGAGGAGAAGTTAAGCCTTGAGCTGGAAGCGGGCTATCGTTCATGCTCTATGTGCCCCAATCTAGCATGTCATCTCATAGAATCATTGAGGAGAACTAGAGTTCTGAGAATAGCTATATGGTTCATCAAAACTTGTAGCAAAATTGTCCACATTAATAAAATATAAACCATTTGAATTTTGACTAACAATTTAGCAATTATGTCTCGTAATAAAAACATCATTTTATTAAAATGATCATCATAACAAAATGAAATAACCTAGACGAAAGGAGATTTGGCTTAATCTTGGGACATGCAAGACTTGAGGAAGAAGCCAAGGGCTTCCACCTCTGGATCTAGTCGAGATTTCTAACGTGGGACAACTTCCATGCTCGAATTATTTTCCATGAAAAGTTATTTATTTCCCATTGAAAAGTAATGATACTCCACAAATCCATCCTTATCCCATGCTACATGATCTGTTGCCCTTGAGTCTACAACCCACAAATGAGGAGATTGATTGAGACACGAGAAGGACTAGCGCAAACTAGTGCATCATGTAAAGATGGAGTGAGTAGTTTCTTCTGACGTGTGCATTTATCGCCAAGGTGTCTCAACTTTCCAAAGCGTGACATGTCGTTTTGGTCTTTTCATACGCTTTTGAAGAGACATGTTCACTTGGCACCTCAAGTTTCTTATCTAGGCGACCAAGTGATCATAGATTATAGTTTTAGTAGCCATGTCCTACAAACATATAAGACTAGATTTTAGGTTGCTTTTTTTATAAATGAGAAAAAATAAATATTTTATTATTACAAAAGTATAAATTTAGTTCTTCAAAAATGGTGAGACCAAAACGTTATTTGCTTGGAATCAAATCTTGCTTGACAAATCATTTAAGAAAATTTTCAATTTATTTTTCTTGAAAATTTTAGGGTACATTTAGGAGCCTTAGAGCTTCCACCAAATATTATCTCCCTCATTTATATCCATCTATCTAAAGCGTCATGTCATGCACTATCCTAGATCGATCCTATGCAATAATATCCTTTTAAAGTTTTATTTTCATTCATCATGCCCCATTAGTCAAAGGGCAAATTGAGAATTTCTTATGTAGGGCTATTTAAGCGTCTTTACTCTCCTCTCGGTCACTCTGAACTCAAATCGCATGTACCACACCCTTTCCTTCTGGCTCTAACTCAACACCCCTTTAGGTATTAGTGATCGGTGAATGCATTAAATTAATTTTTACAAGAGTTAGTTATAAATCTAAATGAAACTATCACCCAAGTTGCCAATAGAAATGACATAGATGAAAAAGTTCCCCAAGGCAAGCGTCTTTGTGTTCAAGTGGTTGCATTAACCGTAAGCAAATTTAGAGAATCAAATCCTCTCACGGTTGGTGGAACTTGAGGTTGCAACAGCGTGCATAAGACTATAACTCCCTTAAGGTGGCCCATTATAGTTGACCCATCATGGACTAGCACAATCGTGAACTTCCTATGGCTACCGATGTTTTAAAAGCCCATATTAATCTTCTATAGTATTCATATTTTTTATTTAATTAAGACCTAAAGTCGTAATTTCACTATGATTGATCCCTAACATAATTTGGTCTCTTAACCCATCAAAAATTATAAAATAAAAACTAAAGATTTTATTTTTATTTTTCATATTTTCCCTAATTTTTAGATTTTATTAAATTTTACTAAATTTAATTATTTTATTTTAATTTAAAAAGACTTGCATAGATCGATTGGGATTTTAGGGTTTTATCAACAAGATCAAAACAAATATTTAATCAATGGATTATAGATCTAAAAGACATACATAAAAGATCTATTCATAGATATAGAGTAAAGCTCCTATAAACTTAAGTGGATAGGAGCACTTGTCCTAAACTTTTATCTCTTCATTATGTTTTGAGATTTGTGCTACACATCAATGCTATTTTTGAGATTTGTGCCTTCATTTGTATCACATGCTAGCACAAATCTCAATGCAAAATCAATAGATAAAAAATTGATGGACAAGGTCCTATCCACTTAAGTTTATAGGAGTTTACTCTCTCTCTCTCTCTCTCTCTATATATATATATATATATATATATATATATATATATATATATATATATATATATATATATATATATATATTTTGAAGGTGCATCCTTAGATTCAATCTAAGGTGGCTCCTTAGAATCATACTTCCCATATAGGAAATATGATTCTAAGAACCACCTTAGATAAAATATGATTCTAAGGAGCCACCTTAGATTGAATCTAAGGATGCACCTCTCGATGTATGGATTGGGCTATTTCAATGGGCGATCCGCTCCATTCATCATGATCTAAATATCTTAAAACATCTATAAAATAAAAATCATGATGTTTCAATACTTCTAACACATATTTTTCATTGTCACTTTAGTTGTATTATGTAAAGCATTAATTTTACAATCACTTAATGTATGAGTAACTACAATCAATATGCCTAATTTTTTTTTTTTACACCATCCAAAATATATAGATCAAAATAAATGGAAGGATCAAGTAAATTGATTACATATAGCGTAATTTTGAAGGTGCATCCTTAGATTCAATCTAAGGTGGCTCCTTAGAATCATATTTCCATATATATATATATATATATATATATATATATATATATATATATATATATATATATATATATATATATATATATATGATAAAACATGGGTTAGCGATATCACTGTTTGGCAGTGATCACATGTAAAGATCTAATTTTCTTTTGTTAACTATCTTAATACAAACTGTAATAAACATAGCATTATCTCACAAAATAACAAAATATTTTGTTAACTATTTAATCAGTAACATGTGATCTTAAACAGAACACTTCAAAACAAAACTCTCGTTAAAATTAATTAATCAATTAATTATACTTCTTTGATGGCATGCAGTTTTGACAAAACAAAACTCACATTAATTATTCGATCAAGCAAATAAAAGATAGCAGATGCATCTAGTTTCAACCACAAAAGCATATATCAAACTTGATCGGCAACAATAGCAGCATGAGCATATGTAAAACTTGATTTGATCATGACATATTTAGGCAATACATCGTAGCTACAGATCAAGAGCGCATATCAAAGCTCTGCTACCATGAAAGAAGTGGGGAGAAATATATCACAGTTGGTGCTCGATCCGCGGCTATCATGATTGGCTCGGATCCGATGGTGGAGAGGAACTACAGCGGGACGAGAATACCTAGCACTATTCACAATCCGCGGCAACCTCCGATCAATTCCTCTCAAGCTCCTTGCCAATTTAAGTATGTGAAGTGGTGTGTGAAATATGAAATTTCCTATTTATAGGAAACTTCAAGCAAAGAATAGGATCGTTTAGTCAGCTATCAAATCCCTCTAAATAAGGATAATCTCATAACTCACTAACTCTCTTGATCCTATCCCAATCCATAACAACTACATATCAATTAATCGTGGTATGGCAGCCCACTAAGGGCATAAAATCCCATGAGATATTTCACAAATATAGCTCTGCATATAATCTATCAATTTCTGTGAACTTAATTAGAGTGGGGAAAATTTTGGCAACACTATCTTTTGCAGCTAATTTTTGTGTAAGTACTGCATATCACTTTTTATTTATGTATCAAATAAAATGATGCATTCAATCTCGTTATGCTAAAAAAGAGCAATATAGCAAAATCACCAAAAATCAAGATTGATTTAATTTGAAACTATAAACTAATAGCATGATCTGAGCATTATTATATGCAGTACAATCACAATTGGCTTTTCAGGCTAGATCTAAAGCAATAACATTTAATATGAACTAAAAATATTTTTCTAATGCATTTCCATACTCTTTTGGATCATCACTTTTCCAAAAAAAAAATACACAAATTTCACAAAAACTCCTCTATAAACCGCCTAATTTGAAGAGTCAAAATCCAAATAAACTGACTCCCGGATCGGACATTTAGTGAAGGAAAAACCTGTTGTAGATGGAACTCAATCAGTCGCCAATCATGAATCAAGGTAGAACTATGAATTTTTGTTTGAAAAAATCAATAAATAATTTAGCTAGATATATAAGAATCTTGTCAAAACATCAATAAAGAACAAACACGGTTCTCGGTGAGAGCCTTTCTATAGTTATATCGAAACAAAATCCAGTAGGAAGTTGATGATGGTTTTACTGTAAAGGTAGAAGAGAGAGAGAGAGAGAGAGAGAGAGAGAATTTAAGCGATATTTTGCTCCGTCGGATCATGATTTAGATAGTTCAAATAAGGACGATGAAAGTATAGAAACATTGAAGTTGTTGATATTAGTCCTTAAATCACCTTAATGTTAAAATATGAAGATTTAGGAACTAATATCAAAGTACTAACTATTTAAGAGACTAATATGGAAAACCCAACAAAGGAATTTGAAGCTAAATGTATGCGTCATGTTAGAAATAGAAGAAATAAAAAATAGATGAGGAGATCAAAATCACGGAAATAGCAATCAATGACTTCTTCATTACATAAACTAGCGCATGTGCACTAAATCCTACAGCAACTCGGACAAGTCTTGAGGCATTTCATCAAAACAAACTATGCCCCAAAAACAACCAACTTTAATCTGGCTGACGCTAGTAAATTTCTTAAGTTTCTTCAAACATCTAATCATCACCCAATTCAACCACCGGCTTCGTCATCTTGATTCATGCTCAGGTTGGGATTCGGTTTGGATACCTCGGTTGTTGGGTTGTCGGCGGTAGTCAGAGGTGGAGATGGTGGTGGAGATGGAGGAAAAGTATAAATCGTTGACAAAAGGGGTCTTGTTTAAAATCTCGGTTGAGCGATGAGTTCACACCTTGATGTCAAGAAATGAGTGGTCTTACGCCATTGAGAATATTAATGAGATGTCTTGAATCTTGCGAAGAGATTTTTGATGTATATAAGTGTATGGGTTTGGATTTTTAGAGCGGAAGGGAAGGTTAGGGTTTGGGTTTTGGCGGGAAGAATGGAAAGTTGGGGTTTGGTTGTTTTAGGTGGGAAGAATAAATGATGAAGATTATTTACCTCTCGGTAAATATCGAGCCCCGAATATATTGAATATGGGTCATTAATTTGCAGTATGAGTTTTATTTGAAATATATGTCATAATATATTGAATATAATATATTTAACACTAGAAGTGATTTATAATGAAATTAAATAAATTAACTCTAATAGCTATGTGTCCTAAGTATTGAATAGGAGCAATATTAGCACAAGTGGAGGCAATATTGTTACTAATTCTCAAAAGTAAACATTATATACCTACAAAAATTTCAAAACTAGGTTGTATGTGGCTCCGCCACCACACCTTCAAATTTGAAGCAAGAACGATTCTTCAATCATCATTGACTCTAGCCTTACCTAATACCAAAGATACATTAATTATGTGATTGTCCACAGAACAAGGAACAGGGAAGACCAAAAGCGATTATGAAGCGGGGATGACTTGGGATCAATTTTGGAAGATAGTGTGGAGTAATTAATTAGTGGTGAACCTCTCACAAGCTCTAGTGCTCAATCACAATCTGGAGTTGAAGCAAACTAGCTAGCTGAAGATACATATTCAAAGTACCATGTCATCCTAATTTTAGAGGGATCATTGACCAGTGAAGATGCGTGAGTTCAAATAAGGTGCTCCATATTTAGAGCTCAAGGCGGCCCTAGTCACAAGAAGCTTTGATGCAACTTCCTATATGGGGTGTTGGAATCGAGGAGGCAAGTGGTGGGAGATAGATCCCCTCAATTGCGCAGCTTGTGAGGATAAGTGAAACAATGAACTACGAGATCAAGAAGCAAAAACATAACCACAAGACACAAGCAATTTTTAATGAGGAAATAACCTTTGTGGGAAAAAACCTCGGTACGATCACGCCCACAGTGAAAACCTTTCACTATGTTGAAAATAGTTACAACCCTAGCGAAGACTTAATTACTACCCTCTGTAAATGATGGACATACAATATTCCAAACCCAAAGAAATGAGAATACAATGAGGGAGAACGAAGTTATCGGCAAACACTGATGAAGAACCACCGTTGAAACTGCCTCAATAATCTTCTCCTTTTGATATGATTCCCGAGCCTACATTGCGCAAAATTACTAGAGATAGGATGATTCATGATTACAAGAGTTTGCTGAGGAGAGGGATTTGAGTCAAGTAGGAATCTATTAAAATTATCTTTTTATTAGGAAAGTTTGAGTCCATTAGGAATTGTTTTTTATTAGGAAAGTTTCATTAGGAAGTTTTCTTATATTAGGAACTAAAGTAGAGGTTAAGTTGCAAAATTACAACTCTTGAGGCTATATATATGGCCGGCCTAGCTAGGAGTTTTTATCTTTGGTTTTGATGAAAATTATTGCGAGAAGACATTGATCTTGAAGCTATTGAATTTCATCAAATTTAAATTCGGTCTTGAATTTCTTGGGCTATATTAGGTCACTTTGTTGACAATCTAAAAGAGGTTTTGCCGCAGCTTTGTCGGCGGGTGTGGAATCATTAGGGCTCTTATCAATTTTGGTGCTTTCATTGAGAGAGTTCAATTCTGCTGCAATGGCGGATAAATCATCGGTTTGAAGAACCAATCAATCTGAAATGGAAGAGGATCTAAACATTGAAAAGCGATTCAAACTTATGAAGCAAAATTTTGGAGAGAATAGAAAGGAGATGAAGTATTTATACATATGGTCGAGCAATTGATATTGTGGTTGAATCAACTAATCAGCGATGTTGAAGATAAAGCGTCGAAAAATGGCGATGGGGACTCATGGGGTGGAAAGGGCTATGAGATGGTAGCGGATCAAGATCAAGACAAGCGAGATGGCGGTGGGGAGACCAACCGGTCGGGCCCAGCGGCACCAATCCACAACGGCGACCATAGAAGTCGCGGCGGAACAACACGGCGACAAACGCCAGCGACAACGGGTTGTAGGCCATGGCTCTGGTGCGGCCTGCTTGGGGCTCGATGGTGGTATGCCGATGATTATGCTTGGCGGTGGGGTGATCGAAAGGTTGGCGACATCAATGATTGGCGAATCATGGACGCTCTAATTTGTCCTTGGCGTGATGTAGGCCATGATCTTGAGTGGGGGACTATTAAGGAGAGGTTTGATAGGGCGGGGCGCTATGGATAGGAAGGTGGTTATGATGATGATTTTAGTGCTTTTGGTGAGGATCGAGAATGAGGTTTGGATTAGAGGTGACCACCATGTGGTAGAGGTAGATTTTAGCATCAAGGGGTTACCATGGTGGTTATGGTTATGATAAGGATGGATATGATATGGATGATTATTTGTGTGGCACTCAAGCCAAAGATTGATTTCCCTTCTTGTGGAGGTGACCCACATGAATGGTTGAAGAAAATCAAGCATACATTACTATGTTTGAGGTAGATCCTAATTGGAGGGTAGAGATTGCGGTTTTCACTTGGGCCGGGTGAGCCATAGCTGGTGGAGGTGGTTGAAGTCTCGGTGTGAAAGAGATCATAGGAGATTGAGTTGGGCTAAGTTTGTGAAGGAGTTCATGAATGGTGGGGACCTTCTCCAATGATGAACCATCATGGGCAGCTAGCTAAGGGCAAGAAGGGAATGTTGCTAATTACATGATGAATGAAGATTGCAGTGCTAGTGAAGGATTTTAAGTAGGAGACACTTTTGGGTACTTTTATGAAGGGTTTGAAGCCCTAAATTACTGAAGTGAAGAAGCTGAAGTTGTGGCGGAGGTGAGGATAGGCTGAGAGGATTAAGGAGGCGGATCTAGCGGTTGGAGGACTAATAGGGAAAACGATGTGAGAAACAATCGAGATATTAAATCGGCAAAGGCAAGACTTGAGGCAAGCGGTACATGTGACAATACCGAGAAAGAGGTGAAAAGCTTTCAAAAATGAGATACAATCTGAGATAAAGGTTATGCTTCAAATGTGGGAACAAATCACGACAAAAACGCGATCACGGGGCGAGGCGACCTATGATCGTGGAGTCCGGCAATGAGGCGATGACACTAATTACATGGGTCTAATAGTAAAAGTAGGAGTCTAATGATCAATGTCAGCTGGAGAACAAAGTTATCATTGAATGCTATGATAGGGCTGCTAGACCATCTACCTTGAGGATGGCAGTGGATTGGAAAGCATGAGGTGTCATTGTTGGGTGATCCTAGGCCGCATAATTTCATTAATGTGGGGGTTGCGGGGAAGGTGGTTTTGATAGGGACCTCTTGTAGAGTCTTTTGGCGTGAGGATAGCGAATAGGGGAAAAGATGTAGTGTCGGTTGTCAAGGGCATTGATATGAATGTCGTGAGTTCAAATTTATGCTAATCTTCACATATTGGCTTGTTGGGATAGATTTTGTTTTGGGCAATGTTTGGCTGAGGTGTTTAGGGGATGTGAAGATGACTTTCAAGGATATGGAGATGGTGTTCGATTAGAGGGCAAGAGGTATCATGCCGCCATTTACGAGTCATGAAGGGTGAGGCTAATGTATTCAGCGGTTGTGCAAGAGGATCTGAATGCTATGTTATTATCATAGAGGTTGTTGAGAGTGATTTTGAGGGTGTTCTTGCTGGTGGGGTGTGGGGATGGCGAGAGGATCCATTAGTCGATTAAAGGATGGAGTGAGGTAGGTAGTGTTGTAACATCGAGAGGGTTATACATGTTCCTACGAGTTACCCTTGTCGAGGATTTAGGATCACAAGATTTTTCTAAAGGATGGTGAAGTGGTTAATGTACTAAGTTACCACTAAGCTCACTTTTAGAAGGAGGAGAGGCAGGTCAAGGAGTTGGTTAGTTAGGGTGAGTCGAGTCCATTTTCCTCATCTATTCTCGTTGTGAGGAAGAAGTATGGGACATGGAGATTTTACACGATTCTGGGGCTCGAACAAGGCTCTGATGAAGAATCAATTTCCTATTCCTCGATGGATGAGATGTTGGATGAGTAGCATAGGGTCACAATGTTCATGAAGCTTGTTTGAAGGTGGGTACCATCGGAGAATTCAAATCTGTCTAGTGCTACACAAATCACAATGTGTGCTTATGACATACACGGTGAATCCTCATTTCGGTGATTGAGACCCACCACCACATCTCACATGTCGGTGTCATGCTTAATAACTTTGTTATAATAAAGTTATCATTTACTAGTTATAGGTTAAGCATGGATTTAAGAAATCTCTAAGTTAGATCACATCTCCAAGCAAGTGACAATCATAGTGCATGATCTAACAAAATAATTTCTAAGGATAATATAACAATTATAGAAATAATACCTAAATTATATGTGAAACAATTAAATCTATTAATATTTCAAGAATATTTAAGTAATTTGTATTAGATGTTCAAGAGCATATTATCACTACTCAGAGCAATTATTACGCTCTCTGCTTCTTTCTCTACTCAATGATTGTGGCTCTTTAACCTTGATTACGAGTTTTTATACATGTCACTCACAATAACAAGAATTTGCTTATGACCTTTGTTGGACTTTGTTCAAGATTTAGTGTTGTGCATGAGTGATCTTTGACTATAACTAAACTTTTTGCTTGATACTTTGTGAGAATTATCACTTTCGTTCTATTGCTACCTCATGTGGATAGTAAGTTTTGTATATGTTGTTTTCTTTCATGTGACATAGATCTCATGTGGCTCTATATTAGTTGAGGGTCTGTTTAGATTTGCTCCTAGTGAGGGAAGTTAAGTGAATATAAGATAAGTTAAGGGGAGTTAAGTGAACATAGGATAAGTTAAGCTAAGGAAGTTAAGGTAATATACAAAACTTATTTGGGAATTTAGTAAGGAGAACAAAGGAGAATTTATTTCACCCCATTTGGGAAGTTTAATAAAGTGAAGGGAAGGTAAGAAAATATATATAAATTTACATAAATAACCTTACATGTTATTTCATTTATTTGGATCTAATCTTGGTAAAAGGATAAAATTATCTTTGTGTAATATTTATTTTCTAGGAGTTCTCTTCCCTCCATTACACCCTAATTGGGGGTAAACAAAATCTCAAGTTTATCCTTAAGTTACCTAAACTTCTCTTCCATTATCTACCTCAAATGAATTTCTATAAATGGTTAATGTGTCTCCTACATTCCCTTATATTAAATTAACCTCAATCCAAATAAGCCCTAAATCTAGCTCACTTATAGTCAATATATTTAATTTATTTATCTACTTTATCATCCAATTGTCCTCGGTATATATCGTGCTTTGTGACTTATTTACTTCCTTTGATCATCAAAGGTTAAGCTCGAAGTCATCGTTAAGTTGAATATCCATGACTCGAACAGTCGGATCTCATACGATGTAGTTTCAAATTGATCGGGCATCATGGAGAGGATTAGAGCTGGTCGGTTGGTAAGGCGCTGCGAGAGCAGAAGGGGCTTAGTGGGTCTAGAAGAGGACAAATCTATGGATTCATGAGGATGAATCTTTGTGATGTCTTGTTGGAGATATAAGGAGAGTTGTTGGAAGATGCCCATAGCTCAATGTATTAAGAATGCTTATGGTACAAGATGTATAGGGATCTTGAGTCTAGTAGGAAGGAATAAAGCGTGAGGTGGCTCATCATGTTTCCGATGTTTGAATAGGTCAAGATAGAGCATTAGAGGTCGGTGTGTTATTGCGCCCTTTCACATTCCAAAATGAAAGTGGAAGCATATCACAATGGATTTCATGCTTAGTTTCTCAAGAGTCATTGGAAACAATGCGATAAAGGTGGTTGTGGATTGATTGGAAAATCAACTCATTTCATTCTTTTGAGTTGGCAGTCTACAAAGCATTTGGTGAGAGGTATATACAAGAGATCATCGGTTGCATGGTGATTTGGTCAACATCATGTTTGATAGAATTCCATATTTCTTCCCGTTTTTGAGAGGCACGCAACATATAGTTTGGGGACTCACCTTAGGTTTAAAAGCGACTTATAATCCACGGTGTCGGGTAATCTAGGAGAACTATTCAAATATCGAAAGATATGTTAAAAGCTTGTATGGTTGATCTTGAAGGGTCTCGGGAAGAGTATCTTCAACTATGTAGTTTTCATATAATAGTTTCTGAATGTATTGAGGATGACACCATATGAAGCTTTATATGGTCAAAGATTCAATTCTTCTATATGTTGGGATGATCTCTAGGAAAGGAGATTACTCGGGCTAGAGCTTGTTGTCCAAACCATGAATGAAGTGTAGTTGATTAGGGACCATTACAAGCAATCACGGCACCCAAAGAGGCTGGGAGGATACGGGGATGATCTGGGGTGAATACCATTGGAGTTGGAGGTCGGAGATCATACCTTACGGCACATATCATCGACATAGAGAGTGATTAGATTTGGTGTTAGGGAGCTTAGTCTTGAATAAGTTTATCCCTTGATATTTTGGCGGTATGGGAGGTAGTCTCGGTTGGTACAACCATCATTCTTGTCAAGAGTGCATGATGTATTCCATGCATCCTAATTGAGGAAGTATATTAATTCTCAATAATGGTCATGTATTAAATATTTGGAGTTGGAGATCAGCACCTCTTTATCATAAAAGCATCGTGTTTCCATTATTGACCCGTGGAAGGTCTTGAAGACTAAGAGGTTTCCCTTGGTGCGGTTTCATGGGATCATAACTCTCTCATGAGTGACATGAGAGCCGTGGATGAGATTAGGAGTGATTTCCTCATCCTTTTGAGTATTGAGAGCACGTGGATGAGATTGGAGTGATTTCCTCATCCTTTTGAGTAAGGATAGGTCTCTCTCTCTCTCTCTCTCTCTCTCTCGTGTGTGTGTGTGTGTGTGTGTGTGTGTGTGTTCTCCCTTTAATTTGAGGATGAAATTCCTTAGTAGGTTGTAAAATGTGAGTTATCATATCTAGAACTTATCAATCTAGACTATACATTGCTATAAAAATCTTGAGAATAAACTAATATCAATCACATGAAAGCGAGAAAAATATAGTGAATACAAATAACACACGGATATACATGGTTTGGTTTATAGCATATGTCCATGGGTAGCGAAGGAGAATAGTTTTACTAACAAATTGTGAGGTACAATATGGAGATCTCCCATTCACTCAATTATTAAGACACCCAGATAATCTCAATATCAATCTCTCTCTCAATCTATAAATTTTGAGCAGCGAAATAGAGAGCCAATCTTAGAATCTCTTAGAAGAGATCGACTGTAGGTCAAATTGAAGCTTTTCTTTGTCACTCTTACGATAGATTACTATATCTCCTAAAATCTCTTGACAAAGCCATATTATATAGGCTAAAACTAATGATCAAGAGATTGTTGTATAAAATATAAAATTTTGAATGACTTGGACTCTTGTGAGTCCTTATCCCCTAAGCTACCAACCAATAGAATTCAAATCCTATGAGAAATAAGATTAATAACCTAATCCTAATCATCAAACATAACTTCGGCCACTTTCCAAACTTGTCAAACAATATTCTAGTTCAGGTCTTACGGGTCTAAGTATTTGAGTCACACTTACAAATCTCGCCTTGACTCATATACACCAAAATTCCTCTGCTGAAAAGCAACTTACTCCACCCTCTCCATGACCCTTGAGGTATCAAGTCGACATATATCGAACAAGTCCAACCAATGCTTGAACTTGCCAACTAAAGAGACCTCATCAATAAATTGAGTGAATTGTCCACATGGCGACCATAATACTTAGCGAAGCCATCACAAGTAGCTCCTAGGCGGCTCAAGGGGATAAAATTATCAGCGACAATGCATAAGCTCTTGTATCTTCATGGCGGTCAAATATCTGTCTAGACCTATCTCTAGCAATAGTATATTCCTACTCTTCCTACAATGGCTGAGCTACTTGTCTACTTGAGCGGGATATGGAGTCTTGAACTCTTGTAGTCTTATCTGCTAAGAAGCTAAATCACAAATTTCTAACTCCACCTTACGTCCTATAGTGCCATTATTTTTATCAACTAAAACTAATGAATGTTTACGGTGAAATATATGGACTCATCAAAAGTAACATCACGATAATAATCTTAGGAGACTTTAGATCGGGACACCATAACCTAAAATCCTTAACACGGATGTATAACCTAGGAATATGCACTTCTTTGCTTTCGAGGCTCAATTTTTCTTGACTAACATGAGCATATGCTAGAAGCCAAATATTCTAAGATTAGAACAATTAGCGGGCTTCTTGGACCAAACCTCCTCACGGAGTTTTACAACCAATAGCGATAGATGGCAACCGATTCACTAAGTAACAATTTGTATTCCTTTGCTTGATTCGATATTTCTTACCTAAACCCATATTGAACAATATCTGATGATCTTTCTCTAAAGGGTTCTATTCATACATTTTACCACTTCATTCTATTGTGGTGTGCGAGGATTATGCGATATCTAGCGATTCCCTCATTCTTGCAAAACTCATTAAATTCTCCTCCATAAAACTTAATGTCATTATCAGTACTAAGCCTCTTAATTAGCCTCCCGGTCAGCTTCTCAATCAAAGTCTTTTATTGCTTGAAAGTCACAAACACCTCATCTTTATGTCTCAAAAATAGACCTAGACCTTTACGGAGTAGTCATCAATGAAGATTAATAAATATATTGTACTACTACCCTTGAGGCAACTTGAGAAAATCCTCAAAGATCGAATGGATATAATCTAAAGTATCTTTAGCTTGATGCATTGCCTTGAAGCTTTACGCTTCTCAAAGATGCAATGCTTGCAAAATCTCAATTTTCCTATACTTCATCGGATAAGAGACCAGCTCAAATGTCGGCGTCTGGCTCACTCATATGACCAAGCCTCATATGCCATAATCTGGTAGTATCTATATCGATATTAATAATCATCTCTGATCAAACCGTTAGAATCTTACAAAGCATACAAGCTGTCAATCTTCTTTTCTTTCATAACTATAAGAGAGCCTTTTGTAACCCTAAGAACTCCACCTTCACCTAAACACTTGCATCCCGTTGTCAAGAGTGCCCAAAGAGATGAAATTTTCTATTAAATGCGGAACATGTCTAACATCGGTCAAGATCGATGACTCCATCATGCATCTTAATTCAAATTGTCCACTTCTCAACAATCTTGCATGAGTTGTTATTCTTCATGAGAATAATTCCACCATCAATAGCTTCATAAGTGGTTATCGGTCTGATTAGGATACATATGATAGGAACAACCGAATTCAAAATTCAATCATCCATGCTCTGTTTTTATCATCGGTAACCAACAAAATCACATCTTCAATAATTCCAACTTGACTAGCGTCCTCCTTTGATTTCTCATCATACTCTTCTTATTTCTTCTTGTTTCCTTTTATTCTTCAACTTATAGCGATTGGCCTTGATGTGTCCTTTCTTCTTGCAATATCCTTAGGTAAGATTCCTATGCTTTGACTTATACATGTTACCTCCAAAACCCTTTTCCCCTTTCTTTCTCAAACAAAAAGTCATCGGCTTTATCACCACTTTTGATTATGGTTAACTCTTTATCAATCTTCTCCTTATTCAACAAGTTCTCTTTGACATCATTGATATTAATAGAATCTCGATCATAAGTCATAGTATCCACGATGTGCTTGTAGGAAGGCAATCAAAATATAATAATAATAGGGCTTGATTTTCATCATCGATCTTAACATCAATCTTACTAAATCTGTAATCACATAATTGAATTCACCACTATGAGATTTGATGGGTGTACCTTCTCACATTGAAGTGTGTATAAACAACTTTGTTTCAAGAGGAAGCGATAAGTGAGCGACTTTGTCAAATATAAATTCTCCAACTTAGACCATAGATCGTGGTTGTCTTCTTTGTGAGAACTTCTTATAGAGCTTCATTTGTCAAACATAACTAGATTCTTTGTGAGCTTTATCATCAACTTCGTTCAATCTTCCTCAATCGGTGGTAGCGGTTTCTTCAACTTCCCAAATAAAACCTTCTTCAATCCACTCTCGTCAATATGGCGATCATCTTAACTTGCCAAGTGAAAATGATGTTATCGTCAAACTTCTCAATGTCCCACTTCTTAGTGGTTCGTTATCTTCTCGTCACGATTGATAGTTGAGGCTCTAATACCGTTTGTTATGAAAAATCGAGGAATAAACTAATATCAATCACAAAGCGAGAAAAAATATTGAGAATACAAATAACACATAAATATACATGGTTACTAGTAGCCCTCGTCCACGGGACGAAGGAGGAGAATATTTTACTAACAAATTGTGAGGAAGGCAATATGGAGATCTCTCAATCATTAATCCTAACACACCAGATAATCTCAATATCAATCTCTCTCTCAATCTCTAAATTTTAAAGCAACAAAATAAAGAACCAATATTAGAATCCCTTACAGAGCTCGGCTGTAGGGTCAAATTGAAGCCTCTGCGCTCTTACGTGTCTCCTAAAATCTCTTGAGAAAGCCATATTACATGGGCTAAAATGGTGACCACGAGATTGTGGCATAAAATACTTCTTAGCCATATGTATTCTTAGAGTACGTTTGTTTATTTCCTAAAAGCTAAGAAAATGAAATAAAAATGAAATGAAAAAAAGAAATAGATGTGGGGTCCATATTTACCCATTTTAAGCGTTTCAGCTTTTTGGGAGGAAATGAGTTTTGCTTCTTTGGGGCCCATCTGTATTCTTAGTCACGTGGGTGGGGCTCACATTTAATCATTTAACTTTTTTCTTCCATGCAAATAAAGAAATCGAAGAGGAGAAATGGCATTTCTTACATTTCTCTATCTTTTTGCAAACAAAGCAGTTAGTAGAATAAAATTACGAATGACTTGGACTCTTGTGAGTCCTCATCCCTCAAGCAACAAACCAATAGGAATTGAATTCTATGAGAAATAGGATTAATAACCTAATCCTAATCATCAAGAACAACTCTCGGCCAACTTTCCAAACGTGTCAAACAAGATTCTAGTTCGGGTCTTACGGGTCTAAGTACTATTGGAGTCATACTAACATAGTCATGCGTGTGTTTTGGTGAGTCCAAGCCGATTTTGAGACGGGCCGCCGGGGTGCCACAGGTCAGCGGCGGACTGACTTCCTCAGAAGTTTGTTCTCCATTTTGAATCTTTGATGAACCAATGAAGGACTGACGTTGGACAACTGGAGGCGTCCTATCTTGGCACTTTTGTACGATATGTCTTTATTTGAGTTTTCGATTGAGTGCCATTCTTGTTCTATTAGTTTGTTTAGCTTCTTCAATTCATGTTAAAGAATTGATTATGTGTATTATCTATGATAACTTCCTACAGACATTGCTACGTGTAGCATATGCACGAACTCAACTTAGTGGCATATGTTAGGCATTATGATACACTTTTGCTATGCATCATGACAAAGTCATGATATGGGAATGTTGGACATGCTCTTTATAACAGCGATCTTGTGATTTCGTGATTGGGATACATGTTTTAAGTGAGTGGGGGCTTGTAGTCCTCCACCACTCATGAAGATAAGAGGAAAAAAATATATATGATTAGCTTCGCAAAATTGATAAGGAAGCATGTATCAAGTCATTTACGACTTACATATGAGATTCGAGATCATGAAACTGTATCTTTGGGATTCCATACATGAAGGGCATCATTGAGGAAGTATGGCATTACGGCAAGGCTGAGGTATATGCATTTAGATGGAAGTTGATCCAAATGCGTATACAGCCAGCCGATCGCGAGTGGGCTATTGGGACATATGGGACTTGATCACACCAATCTAGTTCATATTTCTTGATCCTACGAAGTCTCATGGCCTCTACTAGACATATCATCTATAATTAGGTTACTATGGCTCGTTAATAAAATATCACTCAGTTTCTGACAAATGTAAAACCTTTTGAAACGTTTCTTAGACTTAATAATTACATATCTATTCGTTAAAAAAGTAGCTTGTATTAGGTTTCAGTTTGATCATTAGTAGCTATCAGGAAAGCATAGAAGAGAACAAATGATCAGTAATATCAAGCATAAAGTACTAATTACTCACAGAGATACAGCACCAGGATATATAAGACAGCTAACAAGTAAAAAGAATCACTATCAAAACAGTTCAAGAGTAGACAATAATTGAGAAAGAAACCAATCTAACTTCAGTATTTAAATCATATCCTAGAATGATAACAAGATGGTGCATGATCGTGAGAAGCTTTCGTTTTAGCTTGATGAGCAAGTTTACTTGTACAACCGAGACACGCAAATTCTTGCTTCCGTCCTAACCATTGAAAAAGCATTCCATACCTCTCACCCAAACCATCACCTATCAAAGGAATAATAAAATTTTAAAAGATATTTAATGTGATCGAAAATTCCTGAATTCATACTTGACGTAAATTAAGCTTTCAGTTAACTAGTAAGCCATTTATTACCAATGTTACTTCGCATTTGTGAAACTCAAACAAAGCATGTCATAAAAGAAAATTAAGGTGTTCAAAAGTTTCATGTCAAAAAGAATCTACAAATGAATTTCATAAATATTTATGAAAAAAGATAAAAATAAATGACTTGTTAGAAGTATATTAACACAGGTATCAATGAAGTTAATATTACATTATTGTTGCACACTTCTTTGGCAATATTATGATTTGATAACTATTAATTCAAATAAACAACTGTAAGATCTATATACATGCATGTTTGTTTGGAATATGCAAAGTATAGTTGTTGATTGTTGATCATTAATTATTAGTTATTAATTTGAAGGGAAGAGGTTAAATAGCCATGTTATGCTAGAATTTGCCTAGTGGCAGAAACTTGCAACTATTGTTGTTGTTTATAGAATACATGGGGACGAAGATAAATTCTAAAGTAATAACCTTTGGTTGTCACTTGATTTCTTGTAGTTATACTGACTATTAAACCTCCATTGAACAAGAAGTGGAAAATGAAATACATAAAAATTAAATCCTAACCCCCTCTATGATATAATATCAGCATCTTAACCTAGTCTTCTATATGACAGATTTCATGGTTACACACCGATTAATCTCATTTAATCCTACAAATCCTCCTTTTAATTAAATCCCAAGTCGTCGTCATCATTAACCTACGTATATAATCCGATCGTCCAAACGGCTGTACCTACTTACATTCTCCTCAACTCCCAGAGATTTTTGTGCGATGGTTGGTAGCTATCTATAGGTTAAAATCGGACTCATGTAGCGTTACGGTTTATTTTATAAATCCACATTAAACTCAAGGCTGGGATTTGATCATGAATTGCTCTAATGGCGGGTAAAAGAATCCGCGTCAACGTATCAAAATTCTAAAGTTATGATAAGAATTGAGAGTTATATTTTATATTGACAAGTACATGCGGACAAACTCATTACCATAAAGCTAACTCAAAGAAAACTCAAAGAGACAAGAAGAGAATTTATCATTTTCTTTTTTTGTCTTTCTCTTCCAGTCAGTGATTGATGCTGCTAGATTATTATTTTACAATTATAAATAATAAAGAATGTGTTGAAATATGGACATTCTGTCATACTTTTATTGCCCAAGTATTTTATTTATATTAGTATAGAGTTTTCACTTTACTTGTTGAAAGTTGATAAAATATGATAACTTTTTATTTTATAAACATGGCTTGAAATCTGCGAAATGTCGGTGAATCTAGAGTTGATAGGCCTTAGCAAGCTAAATCAATTTTAACCCAAAGCTATAGCTACTAGGTATTGCCTCAACTCTATTTTAAGCTCATAACTCTTTCTTATCCTATCCAGATGTGGAATTATACTCACATATTAACAATCTCAATAACTCCGGCTTAATTCATGGGTATAGTTCAATCTTTCACTATCTTCAATCGACCACGAGAATCACTAACTTCTAAACCTCTTCACTTTCGTGGGTGAGTAATTCACAAACTCTTGCACCATTTGGGTGGGCTAAGCAGAATAATGCATTAGACATGTATCTATCACATCACTAGGATCTTCTAGCAACTAATGGTGGCTAACACGACTATATCACTCCCTCACGGCATCTATGGGTTCTTCCAACCGTTCGGGCTCTACATTGGACTTCATCTTCTTTCATTGCATGTATCCACTTAGGATCTTGAATAGCCTCTGTAAGCATTAAAAATGCTAAGAGACAAAAGAATGTTGAGGCTTACTCAAATATGAGAAATTCATAGCTGCGAGGCTCCACATTAAAAGAGGTTAATACAGCGTGGCTTCGACATTCATATGAGGTTCACCCATCTAGCGGCTTCGATCTTCATCCAGAGATTTAGCCTCACTAGCGGCTTCGACTCGACTTTCAGCAGAGATTCACTACGGCGAGGAAACTCAATATTCAGCAGGGGTTCTCTGTGAGGAAACTCAATATTCAGCAGAGTTCACCTCTGCGGTGAATCTCAATATTCAGCAGAGGTTCACCTACGTGATGAATCTCGATATTCAGCAGAGCTCGATATTCAACCAAGGTTCACCTCTGGCGGTGAATCTCGATATTCAGCGGGGCTTCGATATTCAGGTTCACCTCTGTGAAACTCAATATTCAGCGAGGTTCACCTCGGCGGTGAATCTCGATATTCGAACCGATATTCAGCGGGTTCACCTCTGTTGATGAATCTCGACATTCATGGAGACCTCGATATTCAATGCGAGTTCTGGCGAGGGAGCAATACGAACTCTTTCGGTGATTACTTCGGTTGAATTCGATTTCCTGCTGTAGGTGAACCTGATTGAATATCGAGTCTCGGTTGAATGTCGAGATTCGCTTGCTTAGGCAGTGAACTGGGTTGAATATCGAGCCTCGGTTGAATATCGAGATTCAACTGCTGGGTGAACCTCGGTTGAATATTGAGTTTCCCTGCTGTAGGTGAACCTCGGTTGAATATCGAGTCTCGGTTGAATATCGAGATTCACTGCTGTAGGTGAACCTTGGTTGAATATCGAGCCTCGGTTGAATATCGAGATTCACTGCTGTAGGTGAACCTCGGTTGAATATTGAGATTCACTGCTGTAGGTGAACCTCGGTTGAATATTGAGTTTCCCTGCTGTAGGTGAACCTCGGTTGAATATTGAGTTTCCCTGCTGTAGGTGAATCTCGGTTGAAAGTCGAGTCGAGCTTCGTTGCTGTAGGCGAAATCTCGGATGAAGATCGAGCTTCGCTAGATGGGTGAACCTCATATGAATGTCGAGCTTCGCTGCCAGGGCGAACCTCCTCTTTTAATGTGGAGCCTCGCAGTTTTGCGAATTTCCTCATATTTGAGTAAGCCTCAACATTCTTTTGTCTCTTAGCATTTTTTAATGCTTACAGAGGCTATTCAAGATCCTAAGTGGATACATGCAATGAAAGAAGATGAAGTCAATGTAGAGCCCGAGCGTGTTGGAAGAACCCATAGATGCGAGTAGGAGTGATATAGTCGTGTTAGCCACCATTAGTTAAGCGGTAGAAGATCCTAGTGATGTGATAGACATGTCTTGAATGCATTGTCTGTTTAGCCACGAGTGAAATGGTGCAAGAGTTTGTGATTACTCAGTCCACGAGTGAAGAGGTTTAGAAGTTAGTGATTCTAGTGTCAGTTGAAGATAGTGAAAGATTGAACTATACCCATGAATTAGCGGGAGTTATTGAGATTGTTAATATGTGAGTATAATTCCACATCGGATAGGATAAGAAAGAGTTATGAGCTTAAAATAGGAGTTGAGGCAATACCTAGTAGCTATAGCTTTTGGGTTAAAATTGATTTCTAGTTTCGTTTAAGGCCTATCAACTCTAGATTGGGCCTGATTACTTCGCATTTCAAGCCATGTTTATAAAATAAAAAAGTTATCATATTTTATCAACTTTCAACAAGTAAAGTGAAAACTCTATACTAATATAAATAAAATACTTGGGCAATAAAAGTATGACAGAATGTCCATATTTCAACACATTCTTTATTATTTATAATTGTAAAATAATAATCTAGCAGCATCAATCCTCGGACTGGAAGAAAAGACAAAAAGAAAATGATAAATTACCTTCTTCTTGTCTCTTTGAGTTTTCTTTTGAGTTAGCTTTATGGTAATGAGTTTGTCCATGTACTTGTCGAGAATATAAAATATAACTCTCAATCTTATCATAACTTTAGAATTTTGATCTGATGGCGTGATTCTTTTACACATCATTAGAGCAATTCATGATCAAATCCCGGTGGCCTTGAGTTTAATGTGGATTTATAAAATAAAGCTGATAGCTACATGAGTCCGATTTTAACCTATAGATAAGTGGCCCAACCATCGAAAAATCTCTGGGAGTTGAGGAGAATGTAAGTAGGTACAGCCGTTTGGACGATCGGATTATATACGTAGGTTAATGATGACGACGACTTGGGATTTAATTAAAGGAGGATTTGTAGGATTAATCGGTGTGTAACCATGAAATCTGTCATATAAGACTAGGTTAAGATGCTGATATTATATCATAGAGGGGGTTAGGATTTAATTTTTATGTATTTCATTTTCCACTTCTTGTTCAATGGAGGTTTAATAGTCAGTATAACTACAAGAAATCAAGTGACAACCAAAGGTTATTACTTTAGAATTTATCTTCGTCCCCATGTATTCTATAAACAACAACAATAGTTGCAAGTTTCTGCCACTAGGCAAATTCTTAGCATAACATGGCTATTTAACCCCTCTTCCCTTCAAATTAATAACTAATAATTAATGATCAACAATCAACAACTATACTTTGCATATTCCAAACAAACATGCATGTATATAGATCTTACAGTTGTTTATTTGAATTAATAGTTATCAAATCATAATATTGCCAAAGAAGTGTGCAACAATAATGTAATATAACTTCATTGATACCTGTGTTAATATACTTCTAACAAGTCATTTATTTTATCTTTTTCATAAATATTTATGAAATTCATTTGTAGATTCTTTTTGACATGAAACTTTTGAACACCTTAATTTTCTTTTATGACATGCTTTGTTTGAGTTTCACAAATGCGAAGTAACATTGGTAATAAATGGCTTACTAGTTAACTGAAAGCTTAATTTACGTCAAGTATGAATTCAGGAATTTTCGATCACATTAAATATCTTTTAAAATTTTATTATTACTCCTTTGATAGGTGATGGTTTGGGTGAGAGGTATGGAATGCTTTTCAATGGTTAGGACGGAAGCAAGAATTTGCGTGTCTCGGTTGTACAAATAAACTTGCTCATCAAGCTAAAACAGAAAGCTTCTCACGATCATGCACCATCTTGTTATCATTCTAGGATATGATTTAAATACTCGAAGTTAGATTGGTTTCTTTCTCAATTATTGTCTACTCTTGAACTGTTTTGGATAGTGATTCTTTTTACTTGTTAGCTGTCTTATATATCCTGGTGCTGTATCTCTGTGAGTAATTAAGTACTTTATGCTTGATATTACTGATCATTTGTTCTCTTCTCTATGCTTTCCTGATAGCTACTAATGATCAAACTGAAACCTAATACAAGCTACTTTTTTTAACGAATAGATATGTAATTATTAAGTCTAAGAAACGTTTCAAAAGGTTTTACATTTGTCAGAAACTGAGTGATATTTTATTAACGAGCCATAGTAACCTAATTATAGATGATATGTCTAGTAGAGGCCATGAGACTTCGTAAGAAATATGAACTAGATTGGTGTGATCAAGTCCCATATGTCCCAATAGCCCACTCATGATCGGCTGGCTGTATACGCATTTGGATCAACTTCCATCTAAATGCATATACCTCAACCTTGCCATGTCTTCCTCAATGATGCCCTTCATGTATGGAATCCCAAAGATACAGTTTCATGATCTCGAATCTCATATGTAAGTCGTAAATGACTTGATACATGCTTCCTTATCAATTTTGCGAAGCTAATCATATATATTTTTCCTCTTATCTTCATGGTGGTGGAGGACTACAAGCCCCCACTCACTTAAAACATGTATCCCAATCACGAAATCACAAGATCGCTGTTATAAAGAGCATGTCCAACATTCCCATATCATGACTTTGTCATGATGCATAACAAAGTGTATCATAATGCCTAACATATGCCACTAAGTTGAGTCTCGTGCATATGCTACACGTAGCAATGTCTGTAGGAAGTTATCATAGATAATACACATAATCAATTCTTTAACATGAATTGAAGAAGCTAAACAAACTAATAGAACAAGAATGGCACTCAATCGAAAACTCAAATAAAGACATATCGTACAAAAGTGCCAAGATAGGACGCCTCCAGTTGTCCAACGTCAGTCCTTCATTGGTTCATCAAAGATTCAAAATGGAGAACAAACTTCTGGAGGAAGTCAGTCCGCCATGACCTGTGGCACCCCGGCGGCCCGTCTCAAAAATCGGACTCACCAAAACACACGCATGACTATGTTAGTATGACTCAATAGTACTTAGACCCGTAAGACCCGAACTAGAATCTTGTTTGACACGTTTGGAAAGTTGGCCGAGTTGTTCTTGATGATTAGGATTAGGTTATTAATCCTATTTCTCATAAATTGAATTCCTATTGGTTTGTTGCTTGAGTGGATGAGGACTCACAAGAGTCCAAGTCATTGAATTCTTATTCTACTGAAATTTTGTTTGCAAAAAGATAAGAAATGTAAAGAAATGTCATTTCTCCTCTTCTTTGATTTCTTTATTGTGGTTGGAGAGAAAACAAAGAAATGTATTAAATGTGGCCTACATGTGACTAGTAATAGTGTATGTGGGCCCCAAAAGAAGCAAACTTCATTTCCTAAAAGTTGTGAAATGGGTTTAAAATGGGTAAATATGGACCCATCTATTTCTTTGTTTTCATTTCATTTTATTTCATTTTCTTAGCTTTTAGGGAAATAAACAAAGAGACCCTAAGAATACATATGGCTAAGAAGTATTTTATGCACAATCTCGTGGTCACCATTTTAGCCATGTAATATGGCTTTACGAAGAGATTTTAGGAGACATCGGAAAGTGATAGTAAGCTTCAATTTGACCCTGGTGAGCTCTTGTAAGGGATTCTAATATTGGTTCTTTATTTTGTTGCTTTAAAATTTAGAGATTGAGAGAGATTGATATTGAGATTATCGAGGTGTGTTAGGGATTAAGTGATTGAGAGATCTCCATATTGCCTTCCTCACAATTTGTTAGTAAAATATTCTCCTCCTTACGTCAGTGGGCGTAGGCTACTAAATTGAACCATGTATATTTATGTGTTATTTGTATTCTCAATATTTTTACGCTTTCTTGTGATTGATATTAGTTTATTCTGGGGATTTTTCATAACAAGCGGTATTAGAGCCTCAACTATCAATGCGAGAAGATAGACAACCACTAAGAGTGGGACATTGAGAAGTTTGCGATAACATCATTTTAGGTCTTTGGCAAGTTAAGATGATAAGCCATATTGTGTAGAGTGGATTGAAGAAGGTTTTATTTGGGAAGTTGAAGAAACCGGCTACCACGATTGAGGAAGATTGGAGCGAGTTGGATGATAAAGCTCTCCACGACAATCTAGTTATGTTTGACAAATGAAGCTCTATAAGAAGTTCTCACAAAGACAACCCGTGATCTATGGTCTAAGTTGGAGAATTTATATTTGACAAAGTGGTTCACTTATCGCCTCCTCTTGAAGCGGTGTTTATACACACTTGAATGTGAGAAAGGTACACCCATCAAATCTCATAGTGGTGAATTCAATTATGTGATTCTGATTTAGTAAGATTGATGTTAAGATCGATGATGAAAATCAAGCCCTATTATTATTATATTTTGATTGCCTTCCTACAAGCACATCGGGGATACTATGACTTATGATCGAGATTCTATTAATATCAATGATGTCAAAGAGGAAAAAGGAGAAGATTGATAAAGGCATATGTGGATAAAGGCGATAAAGTTTTTGAAAAGAAAGGTTTATAACATGTATTCACATTCTTACCTAAGGATATTGCAGAAGAATCATCAAATCCTCGTTAGTTGAAGATAAAGAAACGAGTAAGAAAGAGTATGATGAGAAATCAAAGGAGGGCGTTCTTTGAAGTTGGAATTATTGAAGATGTGATTTTGTTGGTTCTTGATGATAAAGCAGGAGCATGGATGATTGAATTTTGAATTGGGTTGTTCCTATCATATGTATCCTAATGAGTGGATAACCACTTATGAAGCTATTGATGGTGGAATTATGAATGCAAGATTGTTGAAAGTGTTTGAATTAATGCATGAAACATATTCCAAGGTATAGAAATTTCATCTCTTTGGGCACTCTTGTGGTCAATGCAAGTGTTTAGGTGAAGGTGGAGTTCTTAGGGTTACAAAAGCTCTCTTATAGTTATGAAAGAAAAAATTGGCGACTTGTATGCTTTGTAAGATTCTAACGGTTTGGTATGGCTGCATTATTAATATCGGATATAGATACTACAGTTATGGCATATGAGGCTTGGTCATATAGTGGCCTTGATTGGCGATTTGGCTGGTCTCTTATCTGGATGAAGTATAGGAAAATTGAGATTTTGCAAGCATTGCATCTTTGAAAGCGAGAAAAGCTTGATCGCGGCAATGCATCAAGCTAAAGATACTTTAGATTATATCCATTCGGATCTTTGAGGATTTTCTCAAGTTGCCTCGAAGGGTAGTAGTACAATATATTTATTAATCTTCATTGATGACTACTCGAGAAGGTCTAGGTCTATTTTTTGAGACATAAAGATGAGGTGTTTGTGACTTTCAAGCAATAAAAGACTTTGATTGAGAAGGCCAGGGAGGCTAATTAAGAGCTTAGATGCGATAATGACATTAAGTTTTATGGAGGAGAATTTAATGAGTTTTGCAAGAATGAAATCGTTAGATATCGCACAATCCCTCGCACCACAATAGAATGAAGTGGTAAAATGTATGAATAGAACCCTTTTAGAGAAAGATCAGCGTATATTGTTCAATATGGGTTTAGGTAAAAATCTTGAGCGGCGGTGAATCTGACTTGTTACTTAGTGAATCGGTTGCCATCACGCTATTGGTTGTAAAACTCGAGAGGAGGTTTGGTCCGATAAGCACAATTGTTCTAATCTTAGAATATTTGGCTTCTAGCATATGCTCATGTTAGTCAAGAAAAATTTGAGCCTCGAGCAAAAGTGCATATTCCTAGGTTATACATCTGGTGTTAAGGATTTTAGGTTATGGTGTCACGATCTAAAGTCTCCTAAGATTATTATCACCCGTGATGTTACTTTTGATGATGCGATATATTTCACGAAACATTCATTAGTTTTAGTTGATAAAAATAAAGGCGGGCACTATAGGAGAAGGTGGAGTTAGAAATTTGTGATTTAGCTTCTTAGCGGATAAGACTACAAGAGTTCATTACCCATATCCCGTTCAAGTAGGCAGTAGCTCAGTTGTAGGAAGAGTAGGAATATACTATTGCTAGAATGAGTCTAGACAGAGATATTTGTTGCCATGAATCATTGGCTTATGCATTGTCGGTTGATAATTTTATCCTTGAGTACGTCTAGGAGCTACTTGGTGATGGCTTAAAGTATTATGGTTAGCCATGTGGACAATTCCTCAATTTATTGATGAGGTCTCTTTTAGTTGGCAAGTTCAAGCATTGGTTGGACTTGTTGATATATGTAGCACTTGATACCGAAGAACTTTGGAGAGGGTGGAGTAAGTTGCTTTTGAGTGTGAGGAATTTTGGTGTATATGAGTCAAAGTAGGAGATTTGTAAGTGTGACTCAAATACTTAGACCCGTAAGACCTGAACTAGAATATTGTTTGACAAGTTTGGAAAGTTGGCAGTTATGTTTGATGATTAGGATTAGGTTATTAATCTTATTTCTCATAGGATTTGAATTCCTATTGGTTGGTAGCTTAAGGGGATAAGGACTCACAAGAGTCCAAGTCATTCAAAATTCTTATATTTTATACAACAATCTCTTGATCATTAGTTTTAGCCTATATAATATGGCTTTGTCAAGAGATTTTAGGAGATATAGTAATCTATCGGAAGAGTGGCGACAAAAGCTTCAATTTGACCCTCTGGTGATCTCTTCTAAGAGATTCTAAGATTGGCTCTCTATTTAGTTGCTCAAAAATTTATAGAGAGATTGATATTGAGATTATCGAGGTGTCTTAATAATTGAGTGAATGGGAGATCTCCATATTGTACCTCACAATTTGTTAGTAAAACTATTCTCCTTAGTTACCCATGGACATATGCTATAAACCAAACCATGTATATCAGGTGTGTTATTTGTATTCACTATATTTTCTCTGCTTTCATGTGATTGATATTAGTTTATTCTGAAGATTTTTATAGCAATGTATAGTCTAGATTGATAAGTTCTAGATATGATAACTCACATTTTACAACCTACTAAGGAATTTCATCCTCGAGAAAAAGGGAGAACACACACACACACACACACACACACAGAGACCTATCCTTACTCAAAGGATGAAATCACTCCCAATCTCATCCGCGTGCTCTCAATACTCAAAGGATGAGAAATCACTCTAATCTCATCCCGTGCTCTCATGTGCCTTCGTAGAGTTGCGATCCCATAAAGCGGGCACCAAGGAAACCTCTTAGTCTTCAAGACCTTACGCATTTGGTCAATAATGGAAACAGTGATGCTTTTATGATAAAGAGTGCTGATCTCCAACTCCAAATATTTAATACATGACCATTATTGAGAATTAATATACTTCCTCAATTAGGATGCATGGAATACATCATGCACTCTTGACAAGAATGATGGTTGTACCAGTGATAGACTACCTCCCATACACTTCAAAATATCAAGGGATAAACTTATTCAAGACTAAGCTCCCTAACACCAAATCTAATCACTCTCTATGATGATATGTGCGAAGGTATGATCTCGACCTCCAACTCAATGGTATTCACCCATTATCATCACGGTATCCTCCCGCTCTTTTGGGGTCTTTGCATTGCTTGTAATGGTCCTAATCTACTTCATTCATGGTTTGGACAACAAGCTCTAGCCGAGTAATCTCCTTTCCTAGAGATCATCCCAACATATAGAAGAATTGAATCTTTGACCATATAAAGCTTCATATGGTGTCATCTGAATACATTGAGGAAACTATTATATAGAAAACTACATAGTTGAAGATACTCTTCTGAGACCCTTCAAGATCAACCATACAAGCTTTTAACATATCTTCGATATTTGAATAGTTCTCCTAGATTACGGCGACACGTGGATTATAGGCTGCTTTAAACCTAAGGTGAGTCCCCAAACTATATGTTCGAGGCCTCTCAAAAGCTGGGAAGAAATATGGAATCTCTATCAAACATGATGTTGACCAAATCACCATGCAATCGATGATCTCTTGTATATACCTCTCGACCAAATGCTTTGTAGGCCTTGACTCACGAAAGAATGAAATGAGTTGATTTAGATCAATCAATCCACAACCACCTTTCTTTTGTTTCCCCAATGACTCTTGAGAAACTAAGCATGAAATCCATTGTGATATGCTTCCACTTTCATTTTGGAATGTGAGAACAATAACTGCCGACCTCTAATGCTCTATCTTGACCTATTCAAACATCGGAAACATGATGAGCCACCTCGTTTATTCCTTCCTACTAGGTGAAGATCCTATACATCTTGTACCATAAGCATTCTTAATACATTGAGCTATGGGCATCTTCCAACAACTCTCTCCTTATATCTCCGGCCGACACATCACAAAGATTCATCCTCATGAATCCATAGATTTGTCCTCTTCTAGACCCACTAAGCCCCTTGGTTCTAGCTCTTACTGACCGGCTCTAATCCTCTCCATGATGCAGTGAATTTGAAACTACATGCGTTATGAGATCTGATCAGTTTACGAGTCATGGATATTCAACGATGACTTGAGCTTAACCTTTTGATGATCAAAGGAAATGCAGAAGTCGTCAAAGTCATTATATATCTTGAGGACAATTGGATGATAAAGTAGATAAATAAATTAAATATATTGACTATAAGTGAGCTAGATTTAGGGCTTATTTGGATTGAGGTTAATTTAATATAAGGGAATGTAGGAGACACATTAACCATTTATAGAAATTCATTTGAGGTAGATAATGAGAAGTTTAGGTAACTTAAGGATAAACTTGAGATTTTGTTTACCCCAATTAGGGTGTAATGGAGAAGAAACTCCTAGAAAATAAATATTACACAAAGATAATTTTATCCTTTTACCAAGATTAGATCCAAATAAATGAAATAACATGTAAGGTTATTTATGTAAATTATATATATTTTCTTACCTTCCCTTCACTTTATTAAACTTCCCAAATGGGGTGAAATAAATTCTCCTTTGTTCTCCTTACTAAATTCCCAAATAAGTTTTGTATATTACCTTAACTTCCCTTAGCTTAACTTATCCTATGTTCATTAACTCCCTTAACTTATCTTATATTCACTTAACTTCCTCACTAGGAGCAAATCTAAGCAGACCCTCAACGAATATAGAGCCACATGAGATCTATGTCACATGAAAGAAAACAACATATACAAAACTTACTATCCACATGAGGTAGCAATAGAGCAGTGATAATTCTCACAAAGTATCAAGCAAAAAGTTTAGTTATAGTCAAAGATCACTCATGCACAACACGAAATCTTGAACAAAGTCCAACAAAGGTCATAAGCAAATTCTTGTTATTGTGAGTGACATGTATAAAACTAGGACCGAAGGTTAAAGAGCCACAATCATTGAGTAGAGAAAGCGGAGGTAATAATTGTGGATTAGTGATAATATGCTCTTGAACATCTAATACAAATTGAAATATTCTTGAAATATTAATAGATTTAATTGTTTCACATATAATTTAGGTATTATTTCTATAATTGTTATATTATCCTTAGAAATTATTTTGTTAGATCATGCACTATGATTGTCACTTGCTTGGAGATGTGATCTAACAGAGATTTCTTAAATCCATGCTTAACCTATAACTAGTAAATGATAACTTTATTATAACAGGTTATTAAGCATGACGACATGTGAGATGTGGTGGTGGGTCTCAATCAGGAAATGAGGATTCAGGGTGTATGTCATAAGCACACATTGTGATTTGTGTAGCACTAGGCTGTATTTGAATTCTCGATGGTACCCGACCTTCAAACAAGCTTCATGAACATTGTGACCCTATGCTACTCATCCAACATCTCATCCCTTTGTAGGAATAGGAAATTGATTCTTCAGCTTGGCCTTGTTGAGCCACATGTCGATTGTAAAATCTCCATGTCCCATACTTCTTCCTCTGCGAGAATAGATGAGGAAAATGGACTCGACTTCGGCCCTAACTAACCAACTCCTTGACCTGCCTCGATCTCCTCCTTCTAAAAGTGGCGTAGTGGTAACTTAGTACATTAACCGGCCGACCATCCTTTAGAAAAATCTTGTGATCCTAAATCCTCGGCGATGGTAACTTCGGTAGGAACATGTATAACCCTCGATGTTACAACACTACCTACCTCCTCCATCCTTTAATCGGACTAATGGATCCTCTCGCCATCCCCCACCCGGCTTCGATAGCCGGTAAACACCTCACTTTCGGTCAACAACCTCTATGATAATAACATAGCATTGGATCCTCTCTTGCACAAGCCAGAATACATTAGCCTCACGGTCCTTCATGACCTCGAAATGGCGTGCATGATACCTCTTGCCCTCTAATGGAACACCATCTCCATATCCTTGAAAGTCATCTTCACATCCCTAAACACCGGCTAAACATTGCCCAAAACAAAATCTATCCCAACAAAGCCAATATGTGAAGATTAGCATAAATTTGAACTTCATTTGGACATTCATATCAATGCCCTTGACAATCTCGACACTACATCTTTTCCCTATTAAGCTATCCTCCGTCAAAAGACTCTGTAGTCCCTATCAAAACCACCTTCACAGCAGCCCCCATTAATGAAATTATCACGAGGCCTAGGATCGACCAATGACACCTCATGCTTTCCAATCCCGCGTCATCCTCAAGGTAGATGGTCTAGCGGCTCCTATCATAGCATTCAATGATAACTTTGCTCCCTCGGTTGACATTGATCATTAGACTCCTCACTTTTACTATTAGACCCTCTGAGTGTGTCATCGGCCTCATTCTTTGGACTCCACGATCATAAAAGTGCTCCGTCACGCATCGGTGCTCTTTGTGGTACTTGTTCCCACATTTGAAGCATAATCCCTTCTTTATCTGTATTGTATCTCATTTTTGAAAGCTTCTTCACCTCCTTCTCGGTTGTATTGTCACATGTACCCACCTTTGAAGTCTTGCCTCCCTTGCGATTTTAATATCGATTGTTTCACCTCTTGTTCTCCTATTAGTCCTCAAGCTGCTAGATCGGCCTCCTTAATCACCTCATTATCCTCACCTCCGACAACCTCACGGGGCTACTTAAGCTTCACTTCGTAGCAATTTAGGGCTTCAAACCCTTCATAAAAGTACCCAAAAGTGTCTCCTCTGAAAAATCCTTCACTAGCACGCAATCTCTGAAATTCATCGATGTAATTAGCAACATTCCTTCTTGCCTCGGCTTAGCTAGCTGCCCATGATGGTTCATCATTGGAGAAGGTCCCCAGCGATTCATGAACTCCTTCACAAACTTAGCCCAACTCAATCTCCTATGATCTCTTTCACCTGAGACTTCAACCACCTCCACCAGTTATTGGCTCACCGTCCAAGTGGCGGCAATCTCTACCCTCAATTAGGATCTACCTCAAACATAGTAATGTCTTGTTTGATTTTCTTCAACCATTCATGTGGGTCACCTCCGTCAAAGTCGGAAATCAATCTTTGGCTTGGTGTGCCCGCGATTGATAATCATCCATATCATATCCATCCTTATCATAACCATAACCACCATGGTAACCCCTTGATGCTAAAATCTACCTCTACCACATGGTGGTCACCTCTAATCAAACCTCATTCTCGATCCTCACAAAAGCACTAAAATCATCATCATAACCACCTTCCTATCCATAGCGGCTGGCCCGCCTATCAAACCTCTCCTTAATAGTCCCCTTTCGGCATCATGGCCTACATCGCGCTGCGATCAAATTAGGCGGTCCATGATTCGCCAATCATTAACCTTTCGATCACCCACCGCCAAGCATAATCATCGGGCATACCACCATCGAGGCCGATGCGCGCACTGTAGCGATGGCCTACAACTTGTTGTCGATGGCGGTTTCTTTGGGGTGTTGTCGCCTTTCTTTTCGGCCTATGGCATGCGTTGTGGATTGGCGTCGTTGGGGCCCGACAGTTGGTCTCCCCTTTGTCATCTCGTGCTTGTCTTGATCTTGATCCGCTACCATCTCATAGCCCTTTCCACCCGTGAGTCCCCATCGTCATTTTTCGGCCTTTATCTTCAACATCGTTGATTAGTTGATTCAACCACAATATCAATTGCTTTCGACCATATCGATAAATACTTCATCTCCTTTCTATTCTCTCCAAAATTTTGCTTCATAAGTTTGAATCGTCTTTCAATGTTTAGATCCTCTTCGATTTCAGATTGATTGGTTCTCTGAAGCAGATGGCGATTCGTCATTCGAGAGAATTGAACCTCTCTCAATGAAAGCACCAAAATTGATAAGAGCCCTAATCGATTCCACACCCGTCGACAAAGCGTGCAAAACCTCTTTTAGATTGTCAACAAAGTGACCTAATATAGCCCAAGAAATTCAAGACCGAATCCCAGGAATTTGATGAAATTCAATAGCTTCAAGATCAATGTCTTCTGCAATAATTTTCATCAAAACCAAAGATAAAAAAAACCCTAGCTAGGGCCGGCCATATATATAGCCTCAAGAGTTGTAATTTTGCAACTTAACCCCTCTACTTTAGTTCCTAATATAAGAAAACTTCCTAATGAAACTTTCCTAATAAAAAACAATTCCTAATGGACTCAAACTTTCCTAATAAAAAGATAATTTTAATAGATTCCTACTTGACTCAAATCCCTCTCCTCAGCAAACTCTTGTAATCATGAATCATCCTATCTCTAGTAATTTTGCTTAATGTAGGCTCGGGAATCATATCAAAGGAGAAGATTATTGGCCGGTTTCAGCGGTGGTTCTTCATCGGTGTTTCTTAGATAACCGTTCTCCCTCATTGTATTCTCATTTCTTTGGGTTTGGAATATTGTATGTCCATCATTTCAGAGGTAGTAATTAAGTCTTAGCTAGGGTTGTAACTATTTTCAACATAGTGAAAGGTTTTCCTTTGTGGTGATCGTCTGAGGTTTTTCCCACAAAGGTTATTTCCTCATTAAAATTGCTTGTGTCTTGTGGTTATGTTTTGCTTCTTGATCTCGTAGTTCATTGTTTCACTTATCCTCACAAGGCTGCGCAATTGAGGGGATCTATCTCATACGGTGCTCTCGATTCAACACCCCATATAGGAAGTTGCATCAAAGCTTCTTGTGACTAGAACTGCGCCTTGAGCTCTAAATATGGAGCACCTTATTTGAACTCAGCATCTTCAGCGGTCAATGATCCCTCTAAAATTAGGATGACATGGTACTTTGAATATGTATCTTGGTTAGCTAGTTTGCTTCAACTCAGTTGTGATTGAGCACTAGAGCTTGTGAGAGGTTCACCACTAATTAATTACTCCACACTATCTTCCAAAATTGATCCCAAGTCATCCCCGCTTCATAATCGTTTTGGTCTTCCCCGTTCCCTTGTTCTGTGGACAATCACATAATTAATGTATCTTT